>OY744524.1:27641402-27723902 GCA_963556195.1 Sepiola atlantica | reverse complement strand
TGCATTTTCTCCAAGTGATGTTGTCTCAAGTAACAGTACTAAGCTAGATACTCCACCAGACTAAATGGATTATTGTCTTGGAATCCGTCAAGACCAATAGCTAACAAGAGATACATACTATAACACAGTTAACTGATCAATTGGGGAGAGAAAATGCAATTTTCTTCACTAATTTACAAACTCAACGTTTGAGATGTAAATGGACACTTTAATTGAACACTCGGACTCGCACTGTTTGATCTATGAGAACATACACTGAAGTAAAATGAATATATATATAATACATATATATATACATATATATATATATATATATATATATATATATATATTTTCGGCTGTTTTAATTATTGACACATACATGTGGAATAAATGAGATTACTGTCGCTTAGAAATTTAATTTTAATGAACATTGGCGGGAAAGCTGTACCATGCTGTAGAAAAGAATCATCCCTTCTATTCATCGATATATATTAACTCTTTATTATGTTTATGTGTAGGGCACATCGTTCTTTGATCGACCCTGAAAAAAGGTGGTTATTCACAGAAATAACCATCGAAAACAAACACTGTGGCTGAACCAGTGCCGATTGCATTGACGTCACTGAGTTAAATGGCTAGTCATTTATTTCTCATTAAAAATGGGAACATTTTAACGTTTTTAAACTTTAATATGTAAAATTAAAAGGTATTTGTCTGCTTTTGTGTATTTACTTTTAAGTAAAATGAATATATACATATATATATATATATATATATATATATATATATATATATATATATATATATATATACATTTTCGGCTGTTTTAATTATTGACGCGTCCATGTGAAATAGATGAGAATACTGTCTAACACAGTCGCTTAGAATGTTAATTTAAATGAACATTGGCGGTAAACCATGCTGAGGAAGAGAATCATCCCTTCTATTCATCGATATATATTAACTCTGCATTACGTTTATCTGTAGGACACATTTTTCTTTGATCGACCCTGAAAAAAGGTGGTTATTCACAGAAATAACCATCGAAAACAAACACTGTGGCTGAAGCAGTGCCGATTGCATTGACGTCACTGAGTTAAATGGCTTGTCATTTATTTCTCATTTAAAATGGGAACAGTTTAACGTTTTTAAACTTTAATATGTAAAATTAAAAGATATTTGTCTGCTTTTGTGTATTTACTTTTAAAATATTAAGATAAACTAAATTACTGGTTTCAGACATAATTATTTAAAAGTAAAACTGTTTTGCAAGATGTGGTGCATTTTCTGACATTTTCGAATTGCAATTCTTAACTTTGAGTTGAACTACAACATGTTATTCTGATGTCCCCATCGTTATCTGATAATTATTAAATTAAAAAAAAGAAGAGTTTTCATTACTGATTCTAAACGTCGCGTAACCTTCCATGACTTTGATAGCGGTTTCGAATACAGTGCGGATCTTTAAATTAACAAACACCTGAATTTACAGTTTCGCCCGCCACCTATGTATTATTAGAGGAAGCTGAATTCCTATCTCGACTGCTAACACAGACTTAGGGTTAGTATTGGGTAAATGAAGTACGTATGTATAAATAATATTTTAATAAATATTTTTGTTTTGTAAAATGGCGGAATAATAAAACGCATTTTTATAGTAAGCAAAAATATTAACGTTTTGGACATTAAAATTCTTCGAATTTTGTAAAATTTTAAATCAGTAATCCTGAACAGTGAACGGCCGTCACTTAAACTGATACGAGCATACACTATTACTACTTCTACTACGACTCTTTACCGGTATAATAAAAAAAAAACTGCCTCCAGTGACAAGACTTGGATTTTGGATATTTGTCACGGTCTAGTTACCACTACTCCCAGTTCAATTCGAACCAGCAGTGGTAGTACTTCTCAGACTCCGACATACGAGTTAAATATACTTAACAGAGTATTTGTTAATAAAAAAGTATATTACTACAAAACAAATTAAAACAATGGGTGTTCACTAGGAGCAAAGTTTAGCATCTGTTCTGATACATTAATTCATCTTTTCTGTCCTCGGTCAGGGAAGTGAAATTCTTCTAGACACAGGCAATTTTTATTTTTGTTCCAATCCAATGTACCGTTTTTTGGTGGGCTGGAATTTGTCCATATAAAATAGCGACCTTGTGACTAACTTTGCCTCATAGGGAGGCAAATAAATAGGGTGAAATTAATTAATCGTACACCATATTTATGTACGACGTTGGCATACATTGGCACAACGACTTTAGCCATGTTGTCAAACTAAATGTAGAAACTATTACTACTAATACTATGAATACTACGCGGCAAAACAAGCTTACTGAAAACATGTCGATAAAACTTGTGCGTTTCTCGAATTGTGACACTGGACAATAAGTCAATCAAAGCAATCGTTTCCGATTCGTAGCGACTCAACTACCACAGAGAGACATTAACACTCTCTTAAACTTACATCAGAAGACAGACGACATGAAATAAAACAACGTGCGGTAACAATAACACTTAAATAGGATAGAGAGATAGAGATAGAGAGAGAGAGGGAGGCAGAGAGAGACAGAGACATACAGACTGAGAGGCAGAGATATTGAGAGAGGGGGTCCAGAAGAAGTGATAGAGTAAATGAAGTTGTCAGTTATTTAGTGAAAGCGTGAAAGAGAGAAATTATGTAATACAGAAAGGAAGAAAATAGACAAGAAAATACCCATAAATAGATATAGAGAGAAAAGCAAATGACAGTGTCTTAAAAGGGACACTTTTAGGCTTAAGAGACAATGGATGATCCCTGTAAGGGCGCATGTGTGAAACGTTCAGAGAAAAGCTAGTGTTGTGCAATAACTAACCTCACCTCTCTGGCATTACTTAGGTCTAGTTGCATCGACATGCCAGTGTCGCAGATATTGTACATGTATGTGTAAATTAAAAATAATTATATATAACATCTCTATTTGATATTGATCACTTTTTATAAACCCGGTTGAAATTATTTGGCTTACTACCATGTGGATGTTTTACCTGAATTATTATTATTATTATTATTATTATTATTATTATTATTATTATATACATATCTATCTATCCATATATCTATCTATCTATCTATCTATCTATCTATCTATCTATATATATATATATATATATATATATATATATATATATATAGAGAGAGAGAGAGAGAGAGAGAGAGAGATGGGCGGGGAGACAAAGAGGGTGAAAAAAGGGGAATAAAGAGATCTGAAATGGCTACAGAGAATTAAAAACTTCACCTTTTCTGATCTCGGTCAGTGAAAGAGAAATCCTTCTAGCGGTAATTGTTTTATTTTTGCCATTTTTCGGAAGCTTTATTTTTCGCCATTAAAAGCAGATGATATTGTAAAAAGTAAAAAGAGACTAGAATGAAAACAAGCTATGTAATTCACAATTACTAGTTAATGTATTTTTAAAAAGCTACATCTACATGGTGTGTATCGCTAATATTGAGTGCTATCCATTTATCAATTTAATAGCACCCATCCATGGCTCTTTATAGATATAGGTATTATTAAATAAACGTAATTTCCGGCAAAGTTATCAAATTATTGTTTATTTCCCTTGTGCATGAATAAACACAGGCATGTGTATGTATGTGTGTATGTATGTATGTATGTATATATACATTTTGGGGCTTACACTGACAAATCGGTTTCTTCAGAGCCACAGCGCTTTTCAAATAACACAATATTTATTTTTCGGGATATATAGTAGAAGAGAGTGTGCCCCATTCGGTGACCAATTTAGCTCAGGTTGAATTGTTTAAATCCAGAAAGAGTGAGTTTGCAAAACCAGTTAAATATACAAAAACAACATATAGAATTAATCTCTTTCTGTTCGCTAAACCTCTCTCTTTCTCTCTCTCTCGCTCTCTCTATCTCTCTCTTTCTCTCTTTATAGCTACGGGGTTAATAATATTACTACGACTTGTGCTATTCCTTTATGTTAATAATAAACTATTACAATCTTATTATTTCAAGGTTTACCAAGAAAACGAAATATATTACCGATAGTTTTATTTTGTAAATCAAATTATTTCAGTAGGATTTAAAAAAAAATTGTTTTATTATTATTGTATTTTTGATTTTAATAAATAATCGATTAAAAGTAAATCAAATAACAACTGTGTAAGTCTCGTCTTTCTTTTACCTTCTGTCTTGATCTCAATCTATCTACCCCTCTCTCATAAAACATAGAAAAGGGAGAGAGCGAAAGAAAGAATAACAGAAAGAACGAGAGAGATAAAGAGAAGTGATAGCAACCGTATACAATCGCACTCATTAAATATTCAGTGACATATATTTCTAGCATTTTCTTTTTTTGAATTGAACTTAGATAAATATAAGTACGTAACATTAAACAAAAAAAAACTTCATGCAGAGTTTGCATAATATATCCAAGACAACAGTAAACTCATCTTAATGAAACCGGTAACATATCATCAATCTCTCACTTACATATCTATGCATACCTATCACCCTCTCACAATGTATGTTGAATTAACTCTTCTCTAATATTTAAGGTATTTCTAAGCATTTGGAGTAAGAGTGACTCTCATGATTTTTTTCAAGGTCAGTATAATACTCCGGCTCGTACTCGCTCATTTGTTTCCCTAGTAAAGTAAGGTATTTATCTACCTACCACAGAGTAAAAATATGACACAAGGTCGGAAAGTGGGATTAGATAAGTCAGCACCCTTAAGGAAGACCACTTATGACCCTAAAAATGCCTGGGCAGCCCCGTCGGCATTCCCGGGAAAAGCGCCTCAGGCGATTAGCTATGATCTAACCCCTTCTCAAAAGGTGAGAAGGCAAACCTGGGAGGGTGGACCTCCTAGAACTGCACAGGACAGACCCATAGACCGGCGTAAATCAAGCCCCGAAGGCCAAGACGACACCGGTCTATAGGGTGTAGTATCCATCGGAACAGATACTACACTTTGATCATGACCAAAAGGCTGAGAAAGAAAGTAGTTACACCTAAGGATTTGAACCTATTTTTATAATCATTTTATTGGTTTAGCTGCCATTTTTGTACACCTTCTACCTTTAATATGATATAACAAACCCCATAGTTTACTAGTAGTGATGAGAAGTGGGTACACTATTATATGCTCTTAATAAAATATCTTAATTTATATATACATATATGAAATTACTATTACTCTCTCTATATATATATATATCATATTATAAAGTAATATAATATATTGTATATATATATATTTAGCATTTACTTCAACAGTGCTCACTACGTGAGTAGAACTTAGTAATATGAAAATACATTTATGGCCAGTAAGACATTTAGGCTGATGATGTTCTTCAGGAATGAAACATGGACGTTTCTGTGTGATTTACTTGCCATAAATATATTTCCATATGTATTATATATACAGAGAGAGAGAGGGAGGGAGAGAGAGAGGGAGAGAGAGAGAAAGAGAGAAAGAGAAAGAGATAGAGATAGAGAAAGAGATACTAGCTGCAACTACCCGTCGTTTTTTTAACAAATTATTTATCAATAAATTTAGATATTCGAATATTGGTTTGTTAGTAAAGTATTAATTGAAAAACATTTTTAACAATTTTCGTTCAGGTAACCTATTTTTATTTATATTTTTAAAATTATTGGATGTTAATACCTTCCAAATCTTTCAATCTTTTACTTCATTAGTAATTGTATAACAATTCTAAAGCTACTAATAACTCCCAAATTCCTGTAAAATTTCAGAGATTAACAAAATAAATTATTTATCGGTTGTCTGTCCTGATGCACCCTCCCAGGCTTTGCCTTCTCACCCTTTGAGAGGGAGTTAGTTTATTGTTAATCGCCTGAGGCGCTCTTACCGGGGAATGCCGATGGGGCTGCTCAGGCAATTTTTTAAATGGCCAGAGTGCTCAAATTCTCGAGCGCTTGTTTTTTCCCACTTTCCCGACCTTGTGTCACATCTTACCTCGTGGGAGGAAGATAAATAGATTCATCTAAACTATTAAAACAAATTAAAGCAGCTGTCATGTTTACCAAGAACACGAAATATATCAGCGTGAATTTTGTTTTCTAAATTAAATTATTTTAGTAGGATTACAACAATTATGATATTGTAATTTTGATTTTAATAAATAATCGATTCAGAGTAAACAAAATGACAATTGTGTAAGTTTCATCGACGCGATAAACACACATACACTGACTAACAAAAATTATTTACTATTTTATTTATATAATGACTAGCGGGATTTTATATGAATTATTCGCCGACTTATAATCGATCAGGAATTGTTCATTGTATAATATTCGATCTGTGATTTTGGTTTAAATTTCAAAGAAAATGTTATAGAATAACAGGTTTAATATTCTATTTTAAACCAAAGCTGAGTGATTCAACGTTTGTTTTTTTAATGTGTTTGTTCTATACACTTTATTGACACAAAACACATGCTAAAATATGACTTGTTTCATAGATTGGGGAAGGTTTGAAAAACTAAATTTTAATCATCGGTAAGTTGGAATTAACTGTACAGGTCACTGATATCTCACTTATATAGAAATCCATTTCTCTCACCCTCTCTAAATGTATGTTAAATAAACATTCCTCTAATAGTTTTAATGCATTGGTGAGCCTATTGAGAAAGAGCGACTCTCCGTTTTTAGCCAGTTCACAGTGTGGCTTCGTACACACCGTAAATACGTATAAGTGTCTTTACTTCTATACTAACCATAAGGATAGTAGAAATAAAGAGAGCGAACATGTATAGGTGAGCACTCTACCCATTAACAATTGCCTGGGCAGCCTCGTCGGCATTCCCCGGTAGTGGCGCCTCAAGCAGTAAGCAATAAACTTACTCCTCCCCAAAGAGGGGAGGCAAAGCCTGGGATGGTGGACCTCCTAGAATTGTACAGGACAAACCCACAGACCTGCGTAAATCAAGCCCCGAAGGGCAAGACAATACCAGTCTATGGGGTTCAGTATCCACCGGAACAGATACTACACTTACTTCCTAGCCAAAATGCCAGTGAACATGTATAGCTATGTAGAAGAATATCTTGAAAAATATGCCACAGTTAATGAATTTTCGAATTTAATCAAAGTGGAAGAAATAGTATTGAATGTGACTCAACGTGTAACGGGTAGCCTATAGTATCCTTCCGGTTACTATAGAAGTAAAGTCACTTGTACGTAGTTACGCCGTGTTCGAGCTGACACTGTAAATCAGCTAAACAATTCTAAACACACCACAATGTTATACTTTATTTAATCAAGTAAACAGTTTAAGAATAAACGGAGTGAATTAAGAGGTAATGATAAAAGAATGAATCAATTATTCAAATATCTGGAAATGCGTGCATAACATAGTTACACACACATATATGCTATACATAACATATATACATAAGGATACATACCGACACAGACACATGAGATATATTGTATGTATATATTTCTCTCTCTCTCTTTCTCTCTCTCTCTCTCTCTCTCTCTCTCTATATATATATATATATATATATATATATATATATATATATATATTATAGAAGTAAATTAACATGTACATGTTTACTTACCTACCCACGAGGGCAGAGTAAGACACAAGGTCGGTTTTTAATATGAGGAATACCCAGCTACAAAACATGTGACTATGGATTTGAACACACATTTAAATTGCCTCAGTCTAGAAGGAATCCAGACTCACTGATCGAGGGCAGCTATAACCACTGTCAATAATTTCCCTTTATCTCTCTGTAAATGAAACTTCCACGAGCAAAGTTTCTTTCCGAAAACTACCTGTCTGTGGAACCTAATACCACGGGGATGCTTACCGGCTGACTATAACATGGTTGTTTTCATGTCCAATAGAAACGAGTTGTTTTTGAGCCGTCGCCTTAAATAATCAAATATTACCCAATTCCTACCATCATTAGCAATAATAACGGTGTTGTCTCACCGTTCACCTGAAACTCATGAACCCTTTTCCTCGAGTGGCCTTTGGGCCTTGATATATGTTGATTCCTTAGTAAAAAAAAAAAACTTACTTTAAGAGGTATTCTATCTCAGTCAAATATATGTCTGCGGTGTATAAAAGCACGTATGTAAATTAGATTTCAACTCCCAAAAATTATCTCCCTCTAAGTGGTCACAACAAAACAATATTTAAGTTTTATCAATATGAAGTGAAAGAACAAGAAAATTACATAGTAAAGTTACAGATTGTTTCCTTTTTCAGTTAATTATTAATTATGGTTTATTTAAACAATTGGAACAGTTTTTTTTCCAACATTAATAACTCCCAGAAGAAAATATTTTAACATGTATTGTGTTTAGTTTAATTGTATAGGAAAAGGGCCTTAGTGAAAAAAAAAACGGTACTTTACTCAGCTTTTGTATGATACAAGATAGATAGAGAAATTCTTTAATTTGCACAAATACAACATTACATTGGGTTACATGCTCCGAAGAGGTACACGTCAAATGTTGCTCAGTTAATATTTTAATTGTGTTATTTAAATACTTTCAACGTAATAATTCGGGAAAATGTTCATTCGTACATATATAGTGTAACAGTATGTATATAAATGTTATGCATGCATATATATATATATATATATATATATATATATATGTGTGTGTGTGTGTGTGTGTGTGTGTGTGCGTGTGTGTGTGTATTTTGTTTTATTCGTATATATATATATATATATATATATATATATACGAATAAAACAAAATATACACATATATATATATATATATATATATGTGTGTGTGTGTGTGTATTTTGTTTTATTCGTATATATATATATATATATATATATGTGTGTGTATATTTTGTTTTATTCGTATATATATATATATATATATATATATATATATATATATATATATATATATATATCCCGTGACCTGTTGGGTCACACCACTACCACCATTCGCCTCAATTTGAATTCATTCAAAAGTTCATAAAATGTTATATATCTATTAAGAAATTATTCTTGCCTAATTAAAAATAATATCTCACTTTTATTTCCATCTTGAGTATATAGAAGTAATGCGATAATAATTTAGCTCTATAATTCAAATATCTGTTTACGGTGTGTACGAAGACACTACGTAAATTCCCCGGGAACATAGTCGCTCTTTCTCTAAATGATCACAGAGACATCAATACAAATTAGTGAGAGTGGTTGAGAGAAATGCATAGATAGATAAGAGAAAGAGAGATTGAGAGAGAGAAAGAGAGAGAAGGAGGGAGAGGGATACAGAGTGAGAGATAGAGAGAGAAGTAGTGCGAGAGAGAGAGAGAGAGAGCGAGCGCGAGAGGGAAAGAAATACAGAAGAGTATCTTATTCAGTTAATTAAAACTTATCACGGATAATGTTAATTAAAACATAATATTTTCAAGCATAACATAATTCCGGAAGCAAAATATATTGTAGCATGCATTTTCTGTGGTAAAAGTTTATATGCAAACATTCTTAAAAAAACAAACGTCGATATACTCACATTTAGCATAGTTTATATATATATATATATATATATATATATATATATATATATATATATATATACATATATGTGTGTGTGTGTGTGTGCACGCGCGTGTGTGTGCTTGTGTGGCCATTCTTTATTGATATAAATAAAACGCTTTTATTATAAACAAACCATTTTATTATTAATGAATAGATTTATTTATTGTTACTAACTATTATATATACAAAGAAAAATATTATCCGTATTTTTACCCCGTAGATAAGAACTTTACCTTGATTACTATTAAGAGACTTGATATCAATAAACACCCATTTCGTCTTAGAAACGATCGTACGCGTAACTATTGTTTTTGTTGAATTTTTTGAACGTATGTAAATTAATCTGTCAACAATTTCTTTACCTTATATGTATAATATATATATATACATATACATGTATATATATATATATATATATATGCATGTATGTATATATATATGCATGTATGTACATATATATATACATATATATATACATTTATATATATATATGTATATATATATGTGTATATATTTATATGTATGTGTATATATATATATGTATATCTATCTATATTAATATATATATATATATATTTATATATATATAAATATATACACATATATATAAATATATACACATATATATATATACACACATATATATAATATATATATATATATATATATATATATACATATTTATATACATACTTTTAGTTATATTCTAATGACAAAATGCAAAATCAATCCATTACCATGATTTGTATTGATTTATTTTTTTCAATTTCCTCATTTTCTGGCGTCAACAAATAATTGTATTACACCCCCCCCCACACACACATATATATATATATATAAATATATATATATATAAGTATATATATGTATATATATACATATATATATATATATATATATATATATATATATATATATATTGACGAATACCTGTATTATATTGATATATATATATATATATATATCAATATATATATTAATATAATACAGGTATTCGTCAATATATATATATATATATATATATATATATATATATATCTATATATATATATATGTATATATATATACATATATATATACTTATATATATATATATATATATATATATATATATTCTAGTGATGAAATCTAAGAATAAAAAATTGTAAAGATACAATATTTATTATAACATCAGAATTTCAAAGCAAAAAGGTTCATAGATTAAGAATATTAAGCTCCTTGCTTTGATCTTCTGATGTTCTAAAAAAAATATTGGATCTTTACAATTTTTTATTCTCAGATTTCATCTCTAGAATCGATTGCTCTATTCAATATATTGAGCTGTATATCATCACGATACATTATCATTAAACAATAATTCAATTCTCTTAAATTCAATTCAACATTTAAATATATATATATATATATATATATATATATATATATATTTATATATATATGTATATATATATGTAGATGGTATGTGTATTATATTAGTTTCTATAGATTTTAATCCGTTGTAACTCCGATGTTTATAAACAGTGCTAAATAAGAAGTAGAGCTGTTCTTTACTATCACTCTTTATTTATATAAACATTATTGGTTACATATGTGCATACATGTTAAGGGCCGGCGGGGCAGTTATAAAAGTTCGGGGGCCTCCGAAAAGTGGGGGGGGGCGGTTAACACATTCATATCAACTTAATTATTGATGACCGTAAAGTGGGGGGGGGGGCACGTCAAAAAGTGAGAGGGCTTGATCTTTCCCCCCCCCCCCGTGTATGATATTTCAATTCCTCGTTTTGGTCTGAAGAAATTTATTCTCTATAGGAAGGAATAACCGAAACATGTATGCACAAATGTAAAGAATAATGTCACATCTTACTTGTGAGAGTAAGATAAAAACTGGCCTTGTGCCTAACTCCTTGAGAGGAGTAAATCAATACTTTATATATATATATATATATATATATATATATATATATATATATATATATATATTTATTTATATTGGTACAGAAACATTAGTACAACATTCGGTCTGTCGGTTTCAAGCACAGAACGACTGTACCAAAATAAATAAATATTACGATCTTAATTTTAAATTTTAAATTTTAAATTTCAATTCTCAATGAATATTGCGATCTTAATTTAAAATTTCACAGTTTTGATTTCAATTCTCAATTAATCGAGTACTCTGCTGGTATTTTCCCTGTATATTACAAAGAAGATATATATATATATATATATATATATATATATATATATATATATATATATATATATATATATATATATATATATAAGACAGGCTTTGCTATTAGTTAGCTGAATGAAACTTACGTTGTTATTATATTCCTACGCATTTGAGTCAGACGCCGCCTCCCCGAAAGAGTCAGTAAACATATAACTAATTAAACTATCACTGTTTATATAAAAGTTACATCCTTATTAAAAATCGAAATGAAAGTATTGATAGTAAGGTAAACGTGCGTAATGAGTATTTCAATAAAGCAATTGATGAATTCTCTTTTCTTTCAAGTTTCCGAAGTAAGGATCCGACTACGAACATAACTTGAATATATTTTCATCTTTTCAGTTAATGATATCGAATCATAATTTCAACAAACATGAGAAACATAAGAACGTAGCAAAAACAATACTGACCTTTTGTAAACTCTGCTTGCTTCATCTATTCTGTATTTCTTCTCTTTTCTATTAGTTTATAATGTTTCTTTGACAAATTCGAAAAAAAGAATTCTGCGCAAATTCGATAAAAAGAAAAATCGTTTAAAGTGTTCGATTTAAAACAAAAACTCACGCTTTCGAATATTCGTAAAGTTGTCCGTAATTTTTTTTTTTTAGTTTTTTTTTGCGTGTATATGCATAACTATAAATTAGTCAATTGTTAATATATTCATGAAATCAAACGGATTTTTTTTTTGTATATGAATATATTTATTTATATATACATATGCGTTGTTATAAAGAGGTAGGTAGGAGTGTGTATGTTGTTAATAAATAAGCAATGTCTATCAACTTCTATCCGCAATCTTTCTTCTTCCGTTGTGCTTCTTTTTTTTTTTCGTCTTTTTTCTTTCTTTCGGCCTCCGTGTTTTCTCCTCCTCCGATTTACGACCTACTTCGTCTGTTTATGGCTCGTTAAGCAACTTATATACGCGAGCAGATGATGCGTCCGTGGACAAGTGAGTGTGCCCCCTCTTTCAGATGAGTGTTTACGAACAAGCGGGCGAATTATCAATACAATAGCCGGTGTCTTTAGAATGTCACGCAAATAGGTGGTTCGTATTGACACACATGCGTGTACGTAGACGAGCAGTGCGCGTCGAGGTGCAATTAGATTTAATAAGTGAAAAAGCACACTAAAAGTTTTTTTTTTAAATCTATGTATTAGTAAAACAATTAGATAAGCCGTCATGCGTGTGTGCGTCTTTATCGCCTATACGTAACTTTCATTGATATTTATGCAATTATTTTTATTATTATTTATCACTGTTGAATATTTATTGAAAAAAAATTTTAATCAGAAAAATTTCGAAAGAATTTTATTTTTTTTTTAATCCTGACTATATTTCGAATTATATGATCTCTAATCACTGCAGGTCTCCACCCTGGAAACGCTGGGTAGATACAGCTTGTCAAGTTTTATTTTTCTAAAACAGATTTTAATTTTACATTCTAAGATGCTTAATTACAATTTAAAGATTAATATTTATGTTAATATAAATTGTAGTATGTTTTGTAATAAATCTCCTTTTTATTTAGTTTATTTTTTAATCTTGGAGCGAAAGGATATATGCGAACTTGGCTGGGTTTTCAGAGTCCAGTATACATATATATATATATATATATATATATATATACGTATTTAATTGTTATTTTATATAATTGTTCTGTTTTTATATAAATAGTTTAATATCAACACCCTCACACACATGTATATATATATATATATATATATATATATATATATATATATATATATATATATATATTAAATGACATTAATTATTTAATTATTATGAAAAAAAAAACTTTTTTCTTTCAATTAATATTTTAATTTTAAGGTATAAATTTACGTTTTAAAACTTGTTTCTTTATCAAATATTCAAAAAATAAGTAAACATTTTTTCTATCATGATTAGTTTTAAGATAAACAACACGTCTTTTTTTTTGTCCTGTTTATGTCTAGGATGTCTTTATTCTTTTTTTTTTTAATTCAATACAAATACATTTATAAACCCCTTATTTTGTAAATTGGCTAATGATATCATTACTTTACCATAAACATGTTAGCCCTCATTGGATTTATAATATATGATTGCTTGTTATTTCTTAGGGTGTTTGTTTGTCTTTTTTGTTCTGATAGTTTTTATGGCTAGTTTATGGAGTAACGCTTGTCGCACGCACGTCTTCGCTTGGGTGTCTGCTTGGCTTTTCACTCTCGGCGGTCAACTTGTTCATTCGCTTCTTACGCCCGCCCATTTTTACCGCGAGACATATTCGGAAACAAGCAACGGACAGAGAGAGGGAGGGGAGCGAAAGAAAGAAAAGAAGAAGGGGAGATATATACGTAGAGAGAGAGAGAAAGACAGAGAGAGAATGAGAATATATGCGAACTTTGCTGGATTTTGTTGGCTCTGTCGAGTAGAAAGTTGCATTTTCCGAAGAAACCAGCCTACCTATTTCCGCGACACAGTATGCCAGAATTGATCGAATTGTAGAGAGCTGCTGATATTTCTCACTGTGTCACTCGAAAGTATTACATTCTAAAAACTATGGCCTACATTTACGTATGAGCATACCCACACCCACACACACCCACACACACACACACACACCCATATACATATATATATATATATATATATATATATATATATATATATATATATATATATATGCAGCAAGATCTTAATTAAAGACTACAGAGTGTACGGCTAACGTAATTTTTCTAATTACTCTCTTGACACGGCGAGCAAGTTTCTGGTGATAATTAGTGTATTATGGCTCCGAAAGTTTTTTTTATCGACAATCGCATATATATATATATATATATATATATATATATATATATATATATATATATATATATATATATATATATATGCGATTGTCGATAAAAAAAACTTTCGGAGCCATATATATATATATATATATATATATATATATATATATACACACATATATATATATGTGTGTGTATATGTATATCTATATATATATATATATATGTATACACACACACACATATATATATATATATATATATACATATAAATACACATATATATGTATATATATACATATACATATATATATATATATATATATATATATATATATATATAAATATATATAAATAAATATAATGATAATTTATTTCATTTCGACTACAAAATTGATTTTGTTTCACGAGAGCAGTTTATGGGGCTCCCGTTCATCAGGTCTTGAAATAACATTATGCCTGTTATGATAAGTTTACAATAACGCAAGGTTTTATGAAGGTGACAGAAAATTAAAAAAAAAAAATTAATCTGAATAGAAATAAAACAAGACAAAAACAAAAACAAAAACAAAAATACAAGTAAGAAGAAAAAAGAAAACAGATAAGAAAGGAAAAGGAAATATAAAGAGCTACACGGGACATAATAAGGAAGACGAAAGAGAGGGAGAAAAAGCATATGTGATTGGTGGGAGGGGGTCGAAACATGAAAGCATATACCTATGCGTTTTAACGCGTGTCAAAAAAGTCTCTGTCTGGATATAGCATTCGCGTGGACGAATCGACTGAGATCATCTAATTTGGTAATTTTGCTATGAAGGGGAGGGGGGAGTAAGCCTATATGGAGAGCGGGTGGATGGAGCGGGTGGATGGAGAGGGGGGAGGGGATAAAAATACTTAAGGTTTTACTAACAATAAAATTAAAAAGTAAAAGAGTTGAAAATTAAAAATGTCAAAATACGGGTAAAAATAAATATACAATTTTGAATACAATAAATACACTAATAATATAAAATTATGAGAGATATATGAACACACATACATACACCCATAATTACACATACAAATACATATATACACACATATACATATATACACATATATTGATATACATATATATATATATATATATATATATATATATATATATATATACACATACATATGCACACATACATACCCACAAATACATACATATAAACATACACACATACACACATACATATATATATATATATATATATATATATATACACATATATACATATATATATATATATATATATATATATACATATACACATACATACACATACACACATATATCCACAAACATACATACATACATACACATGCAGATAGACATAAAGATTAACATGAAACAGTTGAAGAATTGAAAATATAAAATGACTATATACGGGTAAAAATAAATATAACATTTTGAATGCAGTAAATATACTAATAATATAAAATTATAAGAAATGTATATACACACATATACACATACATATATATATATATATATACATATATACACACATATATATACACATATACACACATACATACATACACATACACTAATACATACATATATATAGACATACATTCATACACACACATACATATATACATATACATACCCACACACGTATATATAGTATACATATGTATATATATATATATATATCCACACACATACATACACACATACATACACATACATATGCATACATATATATATATATATATATATATATATATATATATATACATACCCGCCTGCATACACATACAAATACAGACATATCTATCTATCTATCTATTTATATATATATATATATATATATATATATATATATATATACACACATACACATACACACACATACATGCATATACACACATATAATGATAATAATAATAGTAATAATGATAATAATAATGATAATGATAATGATAATAATAATAAGTATAAAATAATAATAATAATAATAATAATAATAATAAAAATAATAATAAAAATAATGATAACTGTAGGAATAATTGTAATTAAGATGATACTTTTCTTATAGTAGCCCTAAAAATCCAGTTTAGGTTCTTATTTATCTTCGGCAATACTAGTATATAGATATTATAAACGGTGGTATTAGGGAAAGCAGAACATAGTAGCAATTAAGATGATGTAGTATTCATGAAATGTTTGTAATCTCGAAAAGTGAACAGGGTATTTTTATAATAAAGCGGGGTTATATTCTGAGTAGAAATATATATATATATATATATATATATATATATATATATATATATATGGGTAGTTTGCCATAGAAGAGAGCGAGTATCAGTACTAATTATAGATTAAGTAGGGGTAAAATTGCTAGTTGTATTCAGAAATAATGTGGTAGAGTAGGTAAATGGTTACTAACCCATAATTATTCTAGGAGATGCGATTACAGGGCAGCTGGGGAGAGATGGGTAGGAGTAGGGGTTGATAATATGTTAGAACAGAGGGTAGAATGTGTTGGAGGGAATTTAGGATAGTGTAAATAGAGAGAGAAGAGAATAGGGGTTAGAAATGAAATTGTGTGGGTAAGTAGAGAAACTATATAGGAAAAACTAATGTGTCAATGATTAATATGCGATTTACAAGAGAGTAAGGTGGTATATGAGGATTACTAAGGAGGTAAAGTCTACTATGCCGGCAATTGATGGAAGTCTCCTGTTTTCTGTTAAAAGTTTGATTTTGTCCTTGAAACGGATAATTTCTAATTTTTCGTTTAAGCATAGACAGCATGGTGTGTTGAGTGACTTGCAAGTACTTTTTTTTAGATTTTCCATTTAACTATAGGAGTTTCATTTTTAATTTTAAGTTTATGATGATGTAAGGAGAGTCCGGTTTAACCAGGGTGGTTAGAGTTGTTGAAAGATAGGTTGTGATTATAAAATCGTTCTTTGAAATTATTTCCTGCTATTCCAATATAAAATAAGATTTGGGATTGGTTTTGAGTTCAAGAGATAGATGCCTCATAAACTACTTGGGTTGACAAGCATTTTTGGTTTAGGGGGGCAGTTAGGTTTATTTATGCAGTTACAAGTTCTACTAAGGTTATGGGGTGTTAATGTACTTAATATTTTATTATTGTGTTTTTTAATATTTTTCTAGGTTATCTCAACAGCTGTAACTCAGTTTCAGTGTATTTTTATTGATAGTTTTGTGGAGGACATAGCTAGTGGTTAAATGAGTGTTTATTAGATTAAGGAATTTTTTGCCTAATTTAGTCTGAATCATATTATTAAAAGGAGGTATAAATCAGATGATTTTTCTATTTCTATTTTTATTGGTACTAGGGTTATTTAGTGTATGTGGGATATATTCTATTTGAGTGTTTCATAACCACTTTCATTTAGCGCTTTATTATAGAAGTTTTGATGTTGGTCAAAATGTCCATATTGGAAAAATTGTTGCTAATCCTACGACTAATAGATTTAAGGATGTGTTTAGTTATAGATTTAGGGTGGTTAGATAAAGGGTGGACATAAAGAGGGTAGGAGTTATATTTGGTATAGGGTCTAAAGGTTTGCTTAGTGAGATTAAAAGTTACATTTAGGAAATTGACTTGTTTGACATTAGAGATGACTTCGACTTTTAGGATTAATCTTTTCATTTCTTTAAAAATTATTTTCTTAATTCTTTCATATTTAAGTCTGTTGGCGTTTTTAACGAAAAGAAGGTCATCATCTCTGTACAGTCCAACCGTATAAACCTCAAGGTCCCTGGTTAGGTTATACAATATGTATAAGCCAACCAGGTTGGTCACCCTCGCAGAGTCCAAAGAGCCCATAGAAACGTCAAATAAAGAAATATGACTACTTTTGGTCCATTGTTCGTTATTATTAATTAATACTGTTGTGCGGAATTTTCTTATAATATTGATTTCTTCATCTGATATATTTGAGAGGAGAGTGACGAATTCCATAACATTCTCAAAAAGTTCCCTAGATATTGAGGGGTATTTTTTTGTTTTTGTTTTTGTTTTTGTTTTGTTTTTGTTTTTGTTTTTGTTTTGTTTCAATTCTTATTCAGATTCAATTTTTATTTTTAATTTTCTGTCACCTTCATAACACCTTGCGTGATTGTAAACAGGCATAATGTTATTTCCAGACCTGATGAGCGGGATCCCGACAAACTGCTCTCATGAAACAAAATCAATTTTGTAGTCGAAATGAAATAAATTCTCATTCATATTTATATTTCTGCTCTATATTTTTATTAAGCACTCTCATAAATCCGGTTCAACTCCCCTGGATGTATAGCCTGTGGATCTATACCATACCCGGATTATATATATATATATATATATATATATATATATATATATATATATATGAGAGTTTATAACTAAAAGGTAACTTTTAGAGAATTAGACCTATTGAGAGATGAGGAAAGCTCAATATACAAAGTAGAGCAAAATATGATGAGTCATTGAAAAATAATTAGACCTGTAAATGGAAGCAGATCAATATCTTCAGTTGTTCAGAACAAGGAGCATTTAGTAAATAAAAATATTTCTTCTTCTTCTCTTTCAATTTCATTCCCTAAGCCAGGCTTTTCAAGGATTAAAATCTTATCATCATAGGAGGTAGTGATTGATAAGTTGACAGATAAGGACAGTCAATATTAGAAATTTGCAAAAACCTTTTTTAAAAGGTTTTAAAAGTTCAAACGGGCATGTCTCCATGTAAATGAAAGTCAACCAAAAACGGAAATCCAAGTGGTATGGGGTTCAAATGTAATTGGTAAATCCAGAAGAATCTGTGTGAAAATCCAACGTCGACAATTCCACCCAAGCTCGCAGTTCTTAGATGGGTGGATCAGACAAAAATAGACATATAAAGAAAACGCGATTCTTCCTGTTTCCAAGCAAGTAGATCCAAAGGCAAAAGCAACGAATTAAATCTCAATAGAAAATAATAAGACGAATTGTTTTCAAGTATGACACTTACTTGGAATTGTGGGATATGTGAGAAAAAAGAGGGAGAGAAGATATATATATATATATATATATATATATATATATATATATATATATATATACATGTGCATGTATATGAGTATATACAGTATATGTATATATTTATGCTTATACGCCTTCCTTAATCCTAACACACGTATACACTAACATAACCAAGTTAAACATAAGAAATATACAATGGATTCCCTTTTGAAACGATTTATATTCAATAAAATTCGACTCAGTAAAGTCAGTAGTCATTTCGTTATTCTGTTATTCTATAATCAATAGTTTCACCAAAATCTATATTACATACATTGTGATCGTGTTTGCGCTCATAAACGATAACATTAGACTCAGTTAATACTTTTTGCCTTCTTTATCCTAACACAATTACAAGTAAACTATCCAAGTGTCCTTACTTAAATAAAAAGAAATACGTCACCTTAAAATCGAACCTATATCAAATTAAATTCGACTCAGTTAAAAAGATATTTATTCTATAATTCTGTTATTCACAAAAAATAAACATTATAGAGGCTATATTAAGTTTACATTATTAGTACAGTTTGCACTCACAAACGATAGCTTGCGTGGATTATGTTTTCAATAGGGAATGCATCCGAATCACTTTAAACAATAGCCATACAGATATTCTGCTATGTTTAAGTTCAATCATCGCATTTGGCTATTAATGAATATTATGCTGGTTCGAATTACGTGAGTAATATGTTTTTATTGTTTACCGTTTTGAATAAAACCGAAAACCTACGTTATTTACGCAAGATTTATTTAAATGAACAAGACTTTTAAAAATCTGATCTAGAAAAAAGAAAATGTACTTAAGAATACATTTAATGAATTTGGTTTATAAAAATAAGTCAGTAATTTTAATTAATTACTTTGTGAAATCAAATTAATATCTAGACAAAATAATGTATTTCTAAACAAAAATATTTAATTAAATCCACTAGAATGAATTCCGTCTTTTTAGAAAATTTATCAGTTATTTTAATGAAACATTCCGGGGTTTTTTTCTTCGCTCTAAATGTATTTATCATGTATTTAAAAATAACTACATTTTGGAAATTATTTACATCGAATAATTACAGAAAAATACATTAAAACCCGATTACCTTAACTCCCGGGCTACGCCTGGTTGGGGTAGCAAGTTATTAATATTTTTGAAAATTTTGGATCAGGCATATATAAGGCCATTAACGAAATCACATTACGCAAAGTAATTTTAATAATAACCCTGTCGAGAAAAATCGATGCCTGTTAGAATATACCGGGATACATTACACGTATATAAGAGATGAACGCAATAAATAATATATATATATATATATATATATATATATATATATATATATATATATATATATATATATATATATATATATATATATATATATATATATTAGTATTAAGGTATGTAAATAATTTAACATACTATTATATATATGGTAAGGTAAAATAAATTATCACTTCCCTACACTAAGTAGAGCAATAAGCAAGAAACGACGTCGTCCGTATATACTTATGATTTAATTTTATTTATCTACCTCCCACAAGGTAAGATGTGACACAAGGTCGGGAAAGTGGGATTAGATAAGCCAGCGCTCGAGAGGTGAGCACTCTGCCCATTTAAAAATTGCCTGGGCAGCCACGTCGGCATTCGCCGGTAGGGGCGCCTCAGACAGTAAGCAATAAGCTTACTCCTCCCCGAAGAGGGGAGGAAGTCTGGGAGAGTGCACCTCTTAGAACTGCACAGGACAGCGTGCAGTATCTATCGGAACAGATACCCCACTTTGATCATGGCCAAAAGGCCACAAAAATTATAATTTAATATTTGTTCATGAATATTATTATTAAGCCTCTTTAAGTAAAATATCATTTGAGCACTGTTACGAGATATTGAAAAGACATTCACTTAGCTACAAAGAAAGACTCCGAGTAAGGTTGCCGCGTTCTCAAGTCTGTTAATGTTTACGCTATAATGGCATACATATAACTTAAACTCTACGTAGCATGTGATAATATGATATATATATATATATATATATATATATATATATATATATATATATATATATATATATATATATATATTATGAGCAGGTCTCTTAGCCTTGTGGCTAAGATCAAAGTGTAGTATCTATTCCGATGGATACTATACCCCATAAACTGGTATTGTCTTGGCCTTCGGGGCTTGATTTACGCCGGGCTATCGGTCGGTCCTGTGCAGTTCTAGAAGGTCCACCCTCCCGGGCTTTGCCTCCCCTCTTTGGAGAGGGAGGCAATTTTTAATGGCCAGAGTGCTCACTTTCTCGGGCGCTTGCTTTTCAAACTCAGCTTTCCCGACCCGACCTTGGGTCACTTCTTACTTGTGGGAGTAAGATAAAACTGGCCTTGTGTTTAACCTCCATGAGATGAAGTAAATAACTACTCCGCGTTGACCGGACCCCATAAAAACCAAAATACAACAGATTAAAAAGTGTGTGTAATATGTTTACATTATAGCTCCTCTCTTTCAACCTCTTTCAATCCGTCGCTCTATCTTTCTCTTTTTCACCCTTCTCTGTTCTTTTACATGCCTCTCCCCACCCCTCTTTCCAATCCGCCCAGTCCATTTGTCTCTCTTGTTTTCATGTATTGAAAATAATAATAATATAAGTATTTCACCTGAGCTTTCAGTATTAATGGTATTGCTCTCGGGTAACCCGGAGTTTCCCTCACCCACTTCCTAAAAAATATGATTACATCTATATTTGTTTAAATTAATGCCAAGGCAACGCCGAGATACTTGTCTTCTTCCATCATCCGTAATAATATAATAACATCTATATTTAATTTAGTGTATTCCTGGGAAACGCTGAGTTTCTTGTCTTCCTCTTCTCCATTAAGCATATACTACATTGAAAATGTACTACTGTATAGTATTACACAAACCTGATCGATCTAAGATATTGAACACTGACTTTCGATCAACGCAGAATACTTTTACTCGTATAGAATAGTATTAAAGCATACATTGAAAATATTTTTCACAGGCAACACGGCGTTTAAAACACTTGCTCTATCTAGGAGTTCTTTATCTAGTATATTGATACCTCACGAGCAACCCCGATACAACGCACTTGCTCTATCTATGATAATTTGTATTAACTTATACTACTTACCAAATATAGTATTGAAGTATTACTATTATAGCGCCCAGGCAACGATTAGTTAACAAACGACACGAGTTATATCCCCTGGACAATGCTGCGTTTAAACACACCTGCTCTATCTACTATATATATATATATATATATATATATATATATATATGTATGTATGTATAGTTCACCCCAAACAAGGAGGGCCGCCACTGCCCACTGTAGACGTAAGGGACTACTGAGAAATAGGGTGAACGTTTTGGGCAATCAACCTTAATTGCGAGCTGTGCAGCGAGATGTATGTTTACATTTGTTTTTAATTTCTGCATGTCAGAACCGTCAGGAAAACAGGGGTCAGGGAGGGAGTTCCAGATTCAAGCAGCACGAGGAAGGAAGCTTTTGGAGTAGAAAACTCTTCGACATCCGGGGACATCCACAGTCAATTGATGGGATTTGGCAGATTCTCGGGTTGGTCTAGTGAATTTACGTCATGATGGCACCAGAGAAGCAAGTTCATAAGAGCACACTCCATTGAAGTACTTGTAAAGCTGACACAAGGAAGCAGCATTGCGGCGATAGGACAGGGGTTGGATCTTGGTGGATAGTGAGGGGACTATTAAGTTGGCGACTCATTTTTAGACCTCGTCTAAGAGTCTCCCTCTTACTAGTGGATGGTGCCCCAGCCCGGTAGTGGCAACAATACTCCATGCATAAGCGGATGGTTGATTTGTAGAGATATAGGATAATGTCAGGTGTGAGAAGTTCACTAGCACGGTAGAATGAGACCACCTTCATTGCAGCAGACCTGGCAATGTCTTCAATGTATATATTCCAATTAATGTTATCTGTGAAAGTTAGGTCGAGGAGTGTGAATGATGAACTCTCAGGTAGGGTGTTATTTGCCATGACAATACGTGGTTGAAGAGGTTTCTTGTGATTATTGAAGGTAAGTAGCTTTGTCTTTGCAGCATGAAAAGTTACGATCACTTTTTTACCCCAATCCACTACAGACTGGAGGTTATTTTCTAAGGATTCAGCCATTGCCTCAGATATGAGTGCGTCTGTTTTGCCCATATGACGAGAGTAGAGCGTGGTTTTGTAAGCAAATATTCTTCTATCAGTGCAAATTACATCAGGGGGGGTCATTTATGAATATAAAAACAGTAGAGGTCCTAGGATGGATCCTTGGGGTACACTAGCATGTATGTCATGTTGCTAAAATGACCGGCAATCGAGAACAACCTGGATCTTTCTTTTTTGTTAGGAAGGATTTAATTATATAAAATATTTGTCGAGTAGAAGCCCTTCATGCCAGACCTTGTCAAAGGCCTTGGATATATCAAGCGCTACCGCCCTATCTTTACCTACCTTGTCCAGTGTATGATATATGCGTTCAGAGATGACCGTTAGGATATCTGCGGTAGATCTTGCTTGTCTAAATCCGTATTCATGATCAAAAAGAAATTTAGCATTAACTAGGTTCCGGACTATCGCTAGATTCATTAATTATTCAAAGATTTTAACAAAGATCGAGAGTAGACTGATTGGGCGGTAGTTAAGAGGATCAATTCTATCTCCAGAATTCTGGTACCACAGAGGCAATTTTCAAACTATCAGAGAAATAAGATTCGGCAAGGCATTTGTTGTATAGTTTGCTGAGGAGAGGGGCCAGCTCAGCAGAGCATTTCTTTTTTACTATTAATGGTATAAGATCAGACCCACAGGGGTCAAGGGTTTTTTATGATGTCTCTAAAAAAACTTTCTCACACTTGCCAGTATCCTATATCTCTAAAAACAACTACCACTTGCCCACGCATGAAGCATTGTTATCACATCAGGGGCAGATCACCAACTACTAGCCCTGTTCCTTCTAAAACAGGGTCCAAAAAGAATCTCTACTCTAATAAGTCCTATACTATCAACTAAGCTCAAGCCAATGTCCTACCGCAGCAATGTTACATCACTGTGCTTGTTGTACAAGTACTTTGATGGAATGAGCGTCGACAGACTTGCTGTACTGGTGCCTCCTCGACGTACATAGCCCCGACCGACTCGACAATATTAAAAAAAAATTGATTAACTTTGTTTTACTAATCAAATTTAATACTGTATTATTACGATTATGGATTCTGCGCCACACCAAGTTAACTAAATTCAGATAAGTTATTCTCCCGGGCAACGTTGAATTAAAACACACCTACTCTATCTTAGATGTTTAGCACTTTTAGTTTACTATATCCTACTAAACAAATGTAAAACTGTAATCTTGTATTTATTGCTTTCGTTTAAAGCACTACTGAAACCACCCGAATAAAATGAATGATGCCTGAAAAACTCGACCCCCTCCCCGCCGAAATCTGCCCCAGAGCTCTCTTAGTGGATTCAGGAATATTTTCATCATCTTCCCGAGTTAATTTTACAACAGATTACAGTTTTAGATTTCATGTAGATTCTCAAACCTTTTTTATATAGGGCATACACACATACGCACACATGAATACACATACATAAAGTTATATATATATATATATATATATATATATATATATATATATATATATATATTCAAGTGAAATATTTTGAAAATCAAACAATCGTGCAATTTTAAATGAAACATTCATGTATTTACTTTTTTTTTCGCGAATTTTCGTTGTAAAACAACATTGTCAAGCGAGACTGTCTTATAGTGTTTTTTCTTCTTTTGGTTCTCCTCATATTGGTGGTATTAACCCTGAGGGGTCGAAAATACGTCAAGTTCTTACGACGTTGTTTTTAGTATATGCTGATTGGCGCTTTTTTAAGTAAGGATAGGTAATTAACATCTTAGAAGCACGGATTATAATGTATTAAAGTGAAATATTTTGAAAATCAAACAATCGTGCAATTTTAAATGAAAAACTCATTTATTTAATTTCTTTTTCTCGAGAATTTTCGTTGTAAAACAACCTTGTCACGCGAGACTGTCTGATAGTGTTTTTTTTTCTTCTTTTCTTCAAAACTAAAACCATAACGTCGTAAGAACTTGATGTATTTTCGACCCCTCAGGATTAATACCACCAATATGAGGAGGAAGAAAAGAAGAAAAAAAACACTATAAGACAGTCTCTCTTGACAAGGTTGTTTTACAACAAAAATTGTCGAAAAACAAAATTAACTAAATGAATTTTTCATTTAAAATTGCACGATTGTTTGATTTTCAAAATATTTCACTTTAATACATTATAATCCGTGCTTCTAATATGTTGATTTCCTTTCCTTACACACACACACACACACACACGCATATATATATATATATATATATATATATATATATATATATATATATATATATATATATATATATATATATATATACTCCCGAAACAGTTTTTCATGGTAAACAACTGATGAACCCTTAAACAATGTTAGAAACAAACTAATATAATAACTGTAAAAACTACATTGACTTACATGAGTGATTTTCCACTGAACAACTTGGGACTTAAGGGTTTTTTAAATTTTTTATTTTTATTTTTTTTATTTAATTTTTTTTTAGTTTTAATGGTTGAGAAACTTCCGAGACTATATATATATATATATATATATATACATATATATATATATATATATATATATATAGACATACACTAATTTAAGTATATGTGTATATATGTGTATCCACAGGATCCACTCCTAGACTAAGTAACCATCAGTCAATGATAGTTGCCAAGCGTGAAGCCGAGTAATGTTAGCTATATTTATTTTCATTCAGTTGTAAGCAAAGTGGGCAAATCGGGGTTGGGAAATTCAGATACAACTGATTTGAGGAAAATTTTCACATTAGCTACTCGATATCGATAAATAATTATTTTATAACATTCAGGTTACTTTAGTATATTAAAGGATTTATAAGGATAATAATATTGGCACAACATATCATTTGAAAATTCAAATATTTCTGATTTTCATTGAATCTGTTTCATGGAATGAGCTTCGCTGAATTTCAATATATTTTGTGATTGGAATAAGGATTCTAGGTTTTGTTGCATTACAACTTAAATGTCGGGGTTGTACGGGGACATAAATGTGATGCAAATTGTTACTTGCCGGGGAATACTGTGTAACCATCTTGCCACAGTTATTCTTCAAGTATATATATATATATATATATATATATATATATATATATATATATATATATAGCGAAGCACGACTGATTTATATTAAGGTTTTTGATATTATTCAGTAATGAGTTATCATTTCAAAAAGAAAAAAACAAAACACTTGAGCATGAGTGTGAATTAAATTAATAAATAGTCAGTTGGATGATAAGGAATATTTTGCGTATTGAAAATGATGTATATAATAATCTAAGATTGATTACTTATGTGTGAGTGTTTATTACAAGTATTTGTTAACATGTGATTTGAAGAAGACCATGTTGTACTCGGCAGGAAAGGCAGCCCGTTGTAATTGTAGTCTGTATGAATGTGTTTTACAGATGGGAAGTTCTTGGAAAGAAAATCTGTTCATGGAATTACAGCTCGCCGATAGGCACAGGTTTGATGATAGGGAATACCCTTTCAGTTGTGGTAAACCCATGTGTTCGTTCTGTGTATTGTAAATAAGTAAATAAACGGAATCATACAAGTGCATCTCTATCTATCGGAAAAGTGATATTTGTCAATGTATTCTGTAATGATAGATGAGAGAAAGTGCCTTTAAAATGCAGGTAGTACTTTAACCCGTCATATCAAGTCATCAGTTCGCTCTGGTAGGCGTTACCATATTTGCACTTCCTTCTTGTGAAGACATGTGCGTGCTTATTGCAATGCATACTCTCGAGAACTATTGAATAGGTCACCCCCGCGGGTCTATTGTGTTTACCCACGCACATATATTGTTGCAAGATGTATGAATCTGCTATTGACTCCTTAACTATGTTAAATATAACAACGTGTCTTCAATAAATCGTATGCAAAGAACAGTTTGCAATATTTATTGTCATTCAGTATTAAAGAACGTACAAATTTGAAACTTATTGGTCTTTCTCTCCCATCAAATCGTTCTTGGAGTTCATATATTAGATCCATTTCTCTTTCTGCTTCTCGTAAAGTCGGTTCTCGCTATCGCTCTAACAACTTTCTCACACCTGAGGCTATTCACTATCTCTACAAATCTACAATCACGTCATGTATTGAGTACTGTTGTCATATTTGGGCTTGTGAATCTCTGTCCCATTTGAAGGTTCTGGATAAGGTGCAGAAACGTGTCTGTAATTTGATTGGTCCTACCCTTTCTTCTTATCTGCACCCTCTCTCTCACAGGCGTGATTTTGCTAGTCTCAGTCTTTTCAATAAATATTATTATGGCATGTGTTCTTCAGAATTATGTGATCTATTCCCCGCTTCTTTTGTTCCAGCTCGTTTGACTCGTTGGTCTATTGGTCTCTAGCAATTCGCTGTTTTTATACCTTATTGTATTACATCTTCCTATTACAGTAGATTCAGCCCAATAACCGCGAACTTGTGGAACTCTCTTCCTGCTGACTGGTTCCTCTTATCTAAAACCTTCGTCTTTTAAAGGCTAACGCTAGTAGGTATATTCTGTATTTTTGATAATCATATTTGTTCTGGTTACCTCCTTACATCAAGTGGGTTCATGCCTTGTCTGGAGCGATTCTTATAAAAAAAATTGTCTATATTACGTAAAACAGACTACGCAATTAAATTTAACTTCATTTCAAATCCTGTGCTAAACAACTACCATTTCACAGTTCCTATATTAACAAGGAAACACATAAAGTGACCGTAATCTGGCGCTGGTAATCCAGATAAGCCGGAAAATATATTCTATTATCGCTATTTTTCACTGTTCTTCTGTCTTAGGAGTTCATCCTCTAAGGAATTACCTCATTGCCTATAATCTGAGACACTATAACAACAGATGTCCACAGGCTCGTTCACGGCGTTTAGTGACCCCTTTTGAGGGGAGCTGAATTCCCCTTATAAACTCATTTAATGTCGAAATGTCCTGCCGTGGAATATAGAAAAGATATCATCTTAAACTGTGTTTACAATGCACCCTCGCGTTACTGCAATACTCAGCTACAGATAGACTCGGATAGTTCATGTTATCGAATACATAATATTAAGTAAAACGGATTTATACCTATATTGCATGCCATCTGGCATATCAATATTTAATTCTGCCTAGCAACTTTATGGTTTTTTCCCTAGTCAGCATTTTTTTTTACAATACCAACAGTTCTTTCGATTTAATTTGTCTGAAAAACAACTAATTATTCCGCCACGGAAGATTACTACGATAGCGACAATTTTAAATGATAATTTAACTAAAAGAAGAGAAACCTTCAAATATGTTCTTCCCTACATGGTAATGTTTTCTCTCTTCTGTTCTCTTCTCTATCTCTATTTTAATAACACCACACTCTTTTCTGTATGTGTGTTTCTCCCCTATACATGCCTTTCACATTATTATTTTTAATTTGCATTTGGTCTGAATAATATCATGTTTATAATAAAAAATAAATAAAAAGTAACATTTTATTTGTTTTCCTGTACAACTTAAAACAAATATGCAACCTAAAAATGTTTAACTTAAATGAGAGTATTTAATCCCGGGCAAAGCCGGGTAGGGTGTGCTAGTATATCTTTTATAATAAGCTAATATATTTGTTCTCCAAATGCCAACATTTACAATTTTTTAGACCACGTGTACGAAAATTAGTTTATTTCGCTATGATTTCTAATGCTATTCTCTTAAAGTTTAAACACAGAGGTATTCCTTATACGACTGAAAATTAGACGATGGTTTGGGAAATCATTAATACCGCCTGATTATTTATTGCAGCTTGCATTTTTAAACCATTATACAAATTAGACTGAGAAACTATACGGCCTCACACACACGCAAAGTAAAACGATATTCTGTCATATGTTGCTCGCGTGGGATGGAGGTGGGAATGAATACAAATGCGTATTGATAACAAAGTCTGCTTCGAAATAAATTGCTCTTAGAATTACGTTATTAAAAACGGTAGTATCAATATTAAGAACAAAAATTAAACTACGTATGTACGTTTTTCTAATCTTTTAGAATATGACGTAATAACTTTGGGAAATGAGACGTAGTTTACATTGAATACCAACACAAAACACCCACTATGAAATGATATACGTCGTATATATATATATATATATATATATATATATATATATATATATATATATATATATATTCATATATATATATTCATATATATATATATACATATATATAGTCATCAACATGCATACTGTTTCCCTGTATAACTGCTCTTCAGAGGAGCTAGACCAGCTAGTGCCTCAAGCCGGGATTGAAACTCGAAACTGAGTTTAAGTTTGTCTCTTTAAGGCGTGTTATCTTAAGATTTTAGTAACAGAAAACACATGTTAAAATATTCCTTGGTTCAGGATTAAGTTATAATAATTGTATTACTTCTAATTAGCTGTAATTAATACTTTACTCGACAACTCAACCAGTATTAAATTTCTTTAAACCCCTTCTCATAGTATTTGTGTCATCCCTCGCTCTCTATTCCGGTACCCTGTCTTTCTGTCGGCACGCCTCTACCCGCCACACTCTCTCTCACCCTTTCTCTCTATATCTATCTCTCTCTCTCTGTGTTCAACAATCAAAAGTAATAACACCTACCACAAAACAGATGAGCATACTCAATTAAAGACTATAGGGAATATAACGACAGGTATAAATATTATTAGAAATAAATACAGATTTAGAACGAGAATGACTACTTAAATATTCTGTCTTCTTACTTTAAAAACATGTTAATGTCTTTGGACACTTCTCTTTCCCCTATTCAGGTGTTCTAACACAATTTCAACTCCGTGGCCATGAGGCTTACATTTTGTCAAACTCTGTGTACATAAACATATGGAGCACTGCCGTAGTGGATGACAATGTTTATAAAAGCATCGGCATATCACTTGCCAACTCGGAGGCAATTGGTTTGAATTTCTGACTAGCAATTTGTGTTCCATCACGGCTTGTGGAGGGTTCTTATCAAGCTTCATGAAAGAGCTGTCATTCAACGAAACGGTATGCCTGTGCATCACCATGAGCCGTTAGTTATATCAGCAGTTACTACTTCTGCTATAAACGTAATCCAAAGCTCTTTGTAAATAAACACATGGAGCACTGGCTTAGTGGCTGACAATGTTTATCAAAGCATTGAGATATAACTTTCTAACAGTGTTATGCACGTAGTCAAGTAAAAAGATTTGCCAACTATCAATTATAACATTGTAAATTCGATCACGGTTTAGGCGGGTGCTTGTCTAGCTGCACTGAAGATGTGTGATCCAGCGAAACAGTATGTTTCTATGTATAAATGACTTGCATTAATATCCTTGGGAAAGATATACATCACTATATGGGTTCCCTTCAGCTATGTTCTAAACACTAGAGTATTGATTTACTCCTCTCAAATAGTTAGGCACAAGGCCAGTTTTTTATCTTACTCCCACAAGTAAGATGTGACCCAAGGTCGAGTCGGGAAAGTGGGGTTTAAAAATTGCCTGGGCAGCCCCGTCGGCATTCCCCGGTAGGGGCGCCTCAGGCAGTAAGCAATAAACTTACTCCTCCCAAAATAGGGGAGGCGAAGCATGGGAGGGTGGACCTCCTAGAACTGCACAAGACAGACCCAGAGACCGGCGTAAATCAAGCCCCGAAGGCCAAGACAATACCAGTCTATGGGATGTAGTATCCATCGGAACATATACTACACTTTGATCTTAACCAAAAGGGCCAAGAACAAACAGTTCTAAGCACTAGAGTAGACTAAGCTATAAAACATGGGTTGTGCAACTACTCTAGGAGAACGAACACTCCGAAGTTATACCAGCGTTTATCAGCTTATCCGGCACTGTTTTCATTCGTACTAAAAGTTTCCCTGGCACTTCAGGAATGTTAGTAAAGGTAAGGTTTGGTTGTAGATTTTTAAACACTTTCTTCACCATAGAATATCAGCGAATGTATCTGACAGAGACTGTCCACTGTTTCTCGAGACTGATAAGTGTTATCTTTCTATTCTCCCTCTTTCTATGTTTTTCTCTCTCTCTTTCTATCACTCTCACTCTCTCTCTCTCTCTCTCTCTCATTCTCTCTCTCTATATATATATATATACGCGTGTGAGTAGAAACATAAAATGAAACCAAAATATGTATGAATGAAGAATAACACAAAATATATTAAAACAAAGTTATACGACAAATTTATAAAGTCAATACATCTGATATAACGAATTCTTGATCATGATATAATCTCCATAATTATGGAAATAAGTCCGTAGCTTAATGATGACCGGGAAAATCGATTCATCAATATTTTTATTACGCAAACCATCAGACATGCATAGGCACATACACACACATACATATCCGCACAATTTTATTGATAAAATAAAACTAACGTTTATACCCAATGCACATACATATCAAACGCACGCATGCACACACACACACACTCACATGCTCCAAGCTCCACAAACAGCTTAACTCCAACTATTCATACGCACACGTTTACACACTTAAATACACGCATACACACTTACGCTCAAATAAATTCCAACACACATTGACTATCAATTCTATGTCTCAGAAATATAGACCATTTACTTACTTAGATAGTACAACATGACTGAATAATACGCGTACGCTTAAAAACAATTTCGCATTCAATAATTACACACACACACACACACACACACACACATATATATATATATATATATATATATATATATATATATATATATATATATATATATATAATCGAGTCAACAACTATAAAGGCCCATACGCCATTCGAGGATAACGATTATTGACTTTGTAGGGTAGAGAGGGGGAGAATAGAAAGTAACCCCCTCATTTCTCCCATTATTAATTGCTAGCGATTTATTATTACAAAAGAATTCTTAAATTCTGACAAGAAATTAACCTGATAAAGAAAATGTATAGCATGCGTTTTTAAAAATTATATATGTATAGCACCATTTGCCACCAGCGCCCAACGCTTTTTGGACACTGCATCAACGAATTTCACAGACAATACCTTATTTTTTATTACTAATATTCATTTATCAAGACTAGAAAACACCAGACGATGATGGTTTATGAGATGGATTTATTGAAAATATAATAATCATGAATTTTAAAAGAGGATTTAAATTCTCCACGTAGCACCTATTCAGAACAACAGCCGGAACAGAAGCAGGAATTCATCACATCGCCCATTGAATGATACAATATTACTCGTTTTACACTTATTTATAACGTTTTATAATTCAATTTTTTGCGATAGATATAAAAACATACTGAGCGTTGTTTGATAAGGATTGGGTGTAAAAGTATATGCAGTAAAATATACTTCGCTTAATTTAAAGTTTTGAACGATTTCGATGTGTATCCACCGTTTTCCATGAATGAATGACGACCCCTGCGTACTACCGTACCATCGTATTCGCACTTTTGTCCTTATTTTTAATTCATATAAGGTTAAAGTTATGAATCAAATAACGCAAATAAAAACGTCGTATCTCCATTTTATACACTCTCCCCCGCCCACGATGGCAGAGTCAGGCACAACATAAGTAATATGATGTACTCAGAAGTTGACGAAATAACATTAATTGCCTCCGTCTAGAAGGATTTCTCTCCGACGACAAGAAAAGATGAAATGTAGTATCAGAATAGATGGATGTCGATCTCGAACGCAAACCCAAATATTTGTTCTTTTTCTATGCTGTCACCGCTTATCAAGGCTCAACTGTGATTGTCAGGTGGACGGTGAAAAGGCGAGGATATTTGAAACAATGGTTGTTTATTGTCAGAGATCGATTATTTAGGAGGGCGGCTCAACAAAATTTATTTACATGAGACTTGGACACTGTAATGTTGTACTCACCGGGAATCAGCCCTGTGGTAATGTGTTCCACAGACGGTCAGTTCCAGGAAATAAACTTTGATCATAAAAGTGCCGTTTGTTTTTTGGTACATTTTTTTTCTTAACATAGTTCACCCCAAACAAGGCAGGCCGTCACTGTAGACGTAAGGGGCTACTGAGAAAAAGAAAAGGGGAGAAGGTAGGGGGCAATCAACCTAGATTGGGATCTGCGCAGCGAGGTGTCTGTTTACATTTGTTTTAAATTTCTGCATGTCTGTACTGTTGGGGAAACAGGGGGCAGGAAGGGAGTTCCAGAGGCCAGCAGTACGAGGAAAGAGGCTTTTTGAGTAGAAGTCTCTCCGACATCTAGGGGCCTCCACGTAGAAGGAGAAAGGAACATTATTGACGGTGGTTGTAGCTAGAAGAGTTTTTGTTGTGAATGTTTTTCAGGGGGGGGGGGAACTATATATTGAAGCTCAGTCGAACACCTACCATTAAAAAAACGCTCGAGCAGATAAAGACTAGCAACGTATCTTCTGTGAGATAGAAGCTGCAAGGAAGAAAAGAAGACATCGCCCAATCAATTACGAAGTCTGTTTTGCACTGTCAAGGCAGGAAAAGATGCTTTGAGCAGCACCTCCCACGATGTGGCAACATTAATCAATCTTAGAATGTATTTGACTCTCATACAAATAGCGTATTGTCTCAAGACATATAATTTTGGGATCGGTAGAATGATCTAACTATTTCTCCAGTGACCTTAGTAACTAATTTGATGTAATTCTTCATTTCAAGTCTGAATTGAAGGTCAGTTCCAGAAGCTTATCAAGGCAGGGGGATTCCTCCAATCAGAGAGCTATTCCTTTCAATAAGGGCAAAGTAGAGATCAGAACATTGTTGGTGAAAAGAACGAAGCTTGGGTTTACACTTTTTTCTCAATTGTACCAGAAATAACTTGCTCGTTAATGTTCTTCAAAGTGTTGTCATATATGGTTGTGTCATTAGCATAAATGTCGACGAAAAATCTTAGAATGTGATTTTGGAGATCATTGATGAAGATCAGGAAGTGGGTGGGACCCCAAATGGATCATTTGGTCACGCCAGACATGTTACTATATGATCATCAACGACTACTTTTATAAACCTATCGGAGAGAAAGGAGTTGATGGTTAAGAGGACATCCCCAGTTATTCCATAGTTAGAAAGCTTGTTAAGTAGACGTTTATGGAAAACCTTGTCAACGGTCTTTGATATGTCAAGAGCTATTGCTTTAAAACAAAGACGTCGTCAATAGATTCATTGATCCTGTGTAATTTTCCAGACAACACCTCAGCTTTTGATCTTACATGGCGAAATCTATATTGCTTATAACTGTAGTAGGCTGTTTGCAGGGAAGTTATTGACAACTTCTTGATTGATAACTGATTCATAAAACTTACTCATGACTCACAGAGGACTGATGTGTATGTACTGAGATGCAGAAATAACGTTCTCCAATATTTCTGAATACGTGTCTGAGTGACGAACTTTTCTAATATGTTGAGAAGCATTTTTATTTTAGCCAGATTAAAACGCTTGATAATAGTATGAGCTTGTTCCGGTTGCAGCTTTTTAAGGACTATGCTAGCATCAAGGTTCTTGATAATGTTGGCAACATATAATCATCAAAGTGTCTTGCGTACTGAAATTTGAGAATATGCATAATTTCGGGCTCTAGTATATCCAATACAATCAAATATTAATTATGAACAAATAAATAAACAAACACACAGGGATTGAATTATGTCGGCAAATATTAAGCAAACATGTTTGCATAAGTAAAATATAAAAAGTTAGTTGAGGTCAACAAAATAAGAACATTATCTATATAAATTCCAAGAATTAGAACACAGCGATTATTTAACGCACGATCGTTTCTAAGACAATTTTGAAAACATTATATGTGGTATTATACTTTATATGAGTCAAAACTGTCTCTGAATCAGCGCCCTTTGAAACATCACATACAGAAGTCATTTAAGACAACAACATCAGATTTCAGTATCATTTCAAGAAACATATATTCAGACAATATTTAAGATATTACCTCTCATTATGTCACCATACATTACTCCATCAGTCAGTTTAAAATAACAATAGGAACGGAAATATATTAGAAACAGCTAATAAATATTTATATTATTAAAAATATAAAATCAACTTGGTACACTAATAATAATATTAATAATAAAAATATTTTTTTCAAAAATAATACATATGTTAAAAAAACAATAATATAATGCATCTATCTATCTATCTATCTATCTATCTATCTATCTATCTATCTCTCTCTATATATATATGTATATATATATATATATATATATATATATAAATTAATATACAAATAATAAACATAAGAAAAATGTATATGAACAAATTAAGAAAAACAAAGAAAAAATGAGGATTAAGATTGATAAATAAAAAGATTAAAATACAATTTTTATAATGATTAAAAATAAAATATAATATAGTATAAAACAAAATAAGAATGAATACTGGAAAATAAATCTTAGAATGAATAACAGTATAAATAAATATTTATACTTATATATATATATATATATATATATATCTATATATACATATATATATATATATATATATATATATAATGTAGGCACTGCACATATACTGTGCATATGTTATATATATATATATGTATATATATATACATAAAATATAATATAATATAATTCATAATACATTATTATACTATAATTATAACATATAATTTATTATGTGATTATAAAGTATAATTTATAATACACGTATAAATTATAACATAATTACAAAATATAATGTATAATATATATATATATATACATTGTATATATATAAACATATATATACATAAATATTAAAATATGTATATATACATACATTATATATATCTATCTATATAATACTAAAACTCTATTGTTCTTGTATGTTTGCAATCAGCTTTCAACTTTCCGGTTTTCAACATCCGGTTGCGCATGCGTAAATAGCATCGTCTTCAATCTGTTATTCCAATTCCGTTATTCTCTATTATGATTAACGAACGCATGAAATTTTTCATTCTGGAAATTTTTAAACAATTTCATTTAATTTCATCAAATAGTTTATTTGTTTTCTTCACGGCTAAAAACATTCAACGGGAGGACTTCGTAAAGTCTGTCGCAGTTTCAAAAAAACTCCTCCCTTTTAAAAAACAAAAACAAACAAACAAAAAAACAACACTCATTATTAATATCAGCCATACTAGCGGTCGGTGAACGAAACCACCTCCCACTTTCCCTCTCATAGATTTCACCACTCCTACTCCCTCTGTTTTCGTTACGTACGCGAGAAAGCCTGCTGTCTCTCGGTGGCCACGGCTGTACCCCCTTCCTTTCTCAAATCGCCCTAACCAACCACTTATAATTCAGTAACTGTAATTAAAAAAAAAAACAATTATAATAAACAGAACTACTCATAGAAATCTATCTATATTCTTTTTTCATTTTAATATACTTTCATAGAAATGCTTCTGTTATGTATAAAAAACCTATTTTCTTTATGCCACAAGTGTCACGCTCATACATGAATTCCATAGCTAATATAACAAACTGACCCAACGGGTCACGGGTGGTCTAGTATATATATATATATATATATTGCTGAAAAAAGCCTGTGAATGATTTATAAGTAGAGGTAAAACTCAGGCAAACACTATCTTTCTTCGTCTGGGTCTGTTCTCTATGCTTGAAACCTACGGTACCATGTTGATCTGAACTTCAGGTGTATAATAAATAAATATAACTTCCTTAGTGTCAATGATCTAGAGCTCTGTTAGATTTATTTAAAAGAAATGAAACTAAGAATCATATATATATATATATATATATATATATATATATATATATATATATATATATATATATATATATATATATACGTAGAGAGAGAGAAATGAGTATTACTCATGATCTAAAGTAAAATATTCAAATATGTTAGCGTTGGATTATCCAGTATTCATTAAAAACACCCACATTTATTTGTGTGTGCGTGTAAGTCTTTGATATCTTGTCTTTATCCTCGCAATGCCATTCAGCGATGATTCAAATTTAAGCACATCAATCGAATACTGTGATAAATTCAGATGAAAAATCAGCAAATAACTGCTACAGCAATTTGACATATTGATCACTCCACGAAGATAGCCTAGACAGTGATGCAAGGTATAAAGAGAAACTATCGCACATATACACACATATAAACACACACGCATACATATACGGACACACTCATGTATAGATATACCCGTTTATTACACAAAGAAACTTCGAAGATAGATTAGCAACTAAACCAATCTAAGTAATGATTAAATTCTACAAAAAAACTGATATAGGAAATATAAGCAAGAAAGTATTTTGAAAAGAAAGATCGAACGTGAAACGTGTATCACTCGAAAATATCAATGATTTAATAAAATCTTATACCAACAATCAGAAAAATACTAAATGCCACATTTGCACAATTCGATATAATAGATTGCTAATTTTTCATTAAATGGAATTTTTCATTAAATGGAATTTGCTAAACAATATATAATATTCCAAGTAACGACGTGAATTACATGAACCACTTCATGAATCAAATACTGTTCCATTACATTAACATATGGGGTAATAATGCTCAACCGTGCCAGGAAGTTCGTAAGTATGAGTGTTTTATATATTCATACATATATGTACATATCTAATAAGAATGCACATTTGGTAGGTCGTCCAGTTATACCTGCAGTTTTAAGGAAACATTAGAAAATCCAACCGTTCCTCAGTTGATAGTTTGGCGATCAAATAGAATCCTCAGAACGAAAAGTTGAATTATCAGTGTCCGCGTGAAACTGTAGGTATCGATAGCCTTTCTAACTAATGCTTAGTGTTATTTTAATTAAAAATGTTGCTCATTTATATATATATATATATATATATATATATATATATATATATATACATTTTAAAGTTCATTTTTTTTAAGCATCCAATTGAAATTTAATAAGGAATGCGGTAAAATAAATACCTTTGAAGCATTTAAAGATGCGATATTTATTTTAAAAGAAAAAGAAATCGAAACAGATTAAACATTTTTTTTTTATAAACTTTCATTTTGTTTTAGTTCATAGTAATACAAATATTTCGCCAATAGACTTGGCTTTTTTAATGTGTCTGTATATCCTGCTCTTATCGGATTCGGATGTTCCGGCTTCTGCTGGTCCAACCGGGCTTACCTATCTCGTGTGCATTCACGATTTCATATTTTAAAGTGGAGGAAACAACAACACCTCCCGTAAGCCCGGTTGCACCAGCAGAAGCCGGGAAATCCGAATCCGATAAGATCAGGATATACAGACACATTGAAAAAGCCAAGTATATTGGCGAAATATTTGTATTACTATGAACTAAAAAAAATATGAAAGTTTATGAAAAAAAAAAAAAAAATCGGTTTCGATTTCTTTTTCTTTTAAAATGAGTATCACATCTTTAAATACTTAAAAGGTATTTATTTTACCTTATTCCTTATTATATATAAATTTATATATATATATATATATATATATATATATATATATATATATATATATATATATTTACTTTACAAATCAATAATTCCAAGTAATACAACATATAATAGTATACACTCCTTTAAGCATAGGTTTTTCAAAGAAATACATCATCTCATCTGAAAGTAAAAAAATCAATGTTTTAGCAGTAAAAGCTTTGATTTCAATTATTAATTTAAAAAAAAATGTATCAACCATGTATGCAATCTAAACTCAATTGGAAAAAATACTTGAATAAGAGGTAACACTTTTCTTTTGAATTATGGAGAGAGACAGACAGAAAAGAAATAACACTAATTAAAAAAATATCATTTTATATGTAAATATAAGATAAAATATGATGAGATTATAAAAAAGTAAGTTTTTAGAAATATATTTTTGTTTAAACGATGAAACATACGAGCGTTTTAGGAAAATAAATAATCTCCCATTATGTTTAAACACACAATCTACCTAGCAACAACCAGTTTCTAATTACTAGCTGCATAGGCCAGATACTAGCCATTGATTCTAAAAGTATATATATATATATATATATATATATATATATATATATATATATATATATATATATACATATATATATATATATATATATATAAACAATAATAAATATTTATTATTATTTGTCGCTCCTCGAAAAAGTAGAGCACTGTGTGTGTAGTATTAACACAATATGACGTCACTAGCTTTAAATGCATCGTTCCTTCCTCAAAAAAGTAGAACGCTCTAGACGTTATAGCCGCCGATAACGTGTTAAAATTATCACAGTTTATTCGCTATTTAAAATTGGCCGTATGGTTAAAGCGTCGGATTTGAGTTGTAAAATACTCGTAATCCGTGGTTTCGAATCGCATGCCCGGTAGTGAATAGTCATATCTCTATGTTGATGACTCCCGGTGTAAGGACAAAACGTATACGTACATAGATAATAAACAGTAACAAATATTTATTATATATATATATATATATATATATATATATATACGCGGACAATACGTCAAATAACACACAAGGACGTTTTACCGATAAACAAAACGAAAAAAAAGAAGTTTGTTTATTTTTATTAAAAAAAAAAAGAGAACATAATCTCTGAAGATGAGTTTATATCCGAAATTAATAAGATACAGGTAAAAAAAAAGAAGAAATAAATATATATTGCATTGTAAGGGGCTTTTATTCTCAATTAAATACTTATTCCTCAATGCTTATAAAAATTTTAAAAATGTTGAACTACCAATATCCTTAATATACCAGCATGCTCGATAAGTTTCCGTTCAACCAAAGAACTGCAAAGTTACAACAGACGCGGACAATACGTCAACTAACACACAAGGACGTATTACCGATAAACAAAACAAAAAAAAAGTTTGTTTATTTTTATAAAAAAAAGAGAACAGAATCCTTGAAGATGGAGTTTATCTCCGAAATTAATAAGATACATGTCAAAAAAAAAAATCTTGCATCGTAAGGGGCTATTATTCTCAATATATATATATATATATATATATATATATATATTTGTCCAACACTAAACATGTTTAAAAAATAGCAGATATAATGATACCGTAATTTTTAATATAAATGATAATAGAAGCAATAATATAGAATTAAATATTTTCTTTCTTTAACACAACTCATTAGCATATACTCCGTATGTTATATTGAAGTTTCACCTCTTCAAAACTAGTTACACAACCAAGGTTTAAAAATCTAGTCTATGATACTATTTAATTAGCTAGAGACGAAAATATATGAATTCATATCTTTTCTAAGGGTATTACTGGGAGTGATTCAGTACTGAAGCCCAAAGTTCGCTTCTGAAACATCTACTCCACGCCACGATTATATCCAGTACTACTCACACTACTATGACTCCATAAAAAAACGGCTGGATAATAGGTCTATACATTAAAACACTCAGAATATACAGACACACACTTAACTGAAGAATATACCACTATGGACACCGTTCCTTAAAATAACTTAAACATTTATTTTCATCTCTAGGCAAAATTTTATTTGTATTCATTAAAAAACTAAAACAGAATCACCCACCAAGATGTGTTCCCTACAATCAGAAATGTTAAGTTTATCTTAACACGATTTCAGTCTACCTAACTCACTATTAAAAACATACTCAAAATAAACAAACCAGCGAACCCACGCCTTTTATAGATGCGGAAATATACTCTATTTAATGATGTGGCGGTGATAAAAGCTATATCGGAGAGACCCAGCTGCCTCTAAAATAGAATGTATAAAAGTAATAGGTGCATCAAGTTAGAGGACACTCTGAAAATACTTGCTACACACGTGCTTTCTAATCAACGTAAAACAGATGTAAATAAAACAAAACATTAATGGTTGATTAATTCAACTGTCTCCGAACTACTTTATTTTTTATGTTCAGTTTTAATTTTCTATAACGTATTTCCCCTTATCATTTCAATAAGTAACTTTTCTACTTGCTTACAAGACCTGCACTTGTCACTCACCCTACCTGCCTCCTTTTTTTCCTCGCCTTACATCTTTTGCCACCTTCACTTTTCCTGACATACTAAACGTTTACATACAAATGAAACTCACAATTTCCCTTACTACATCTTGGCCTTTTGGCTAAGATCAAAGTGTAGTATCTGTTCCGATGGATACTGCACCCTGTAGACCGGTATTGTCTTGGCCTTCGGGGCTTGATTCCGCCGGTCTATGGGTCTGTCCTGTGCAGTTCTCGGAGGTCCACCCTCCCAGGCTTCACCTCCCCTCTTTAAGGAGAAGTAAGTTTATTGCTTACTGCCTGAGGCGCCCCTACCGAGGAATGCCGACGGGGCTGCCCAGGCAATTTTTAATGGCCAGAGTACTCACCTTCTCGGGCGCTGGCTTTTCAAACCCCACTTTCCCGAGCTTGGGTCACATCTTACTTGTGGGAGTAAGATAAAACTGGCCTTGTGCCTAACTCCTGGAGAGGAGTAAATAAATACTACGTCTTGGCCTTTCGGCTAAGATCAAAGTATAGTATCTGTTCCGATGGATACTGCACCCCATAGACTGGTATTGTCTTGGCCTTCGGGGCTTGATTTACGCCGATCTATGGGTCTGTCCTGTGCAGTTTTATGAGGTCCACCCTCCCAGGCTTCGCCTCCTCTCTTTGGGGAGGAGTAAGTTTATTGCTTACTGCCTGAGGTTCCCCTACCGGGGAATGCCGACGGGGCTGCCCAGGCAATTTTTAAACCCCACTTTCCCGACACGACCTTGGGTCACATCTTACTTGTGGGAGTAAGATAAAAAACTGTCCTTGTGCCTAACTCCTGGAGAGGAGTAAATCAATACTCTCTCTTCGCTTTCATACTTTCCCCTCCAACACATTACTGTATGAAAAATTAGTTGCTGTTCAATGAAACTTAGATGTACCAAATGATTATAGTCGTGCGCATCGACCAAAATATTATGATTTTGCATTACTGATGTGTTTATATCAATATTTTTACCTGTCATTTATAATGGATTAGTATAATCCATTATTCAATATACACATATATATATATATATATATATATATATATATATATATATGATAGCTCGCATACAAAATGCGATAAATCAAATTGGTCAAAATTTTGACATTCAACAATGAAAGGATGAATCTATTCAATCTAGACTACGACTAAAAATCCATTTCAACTGAAGGCAAACAAGAATTATGCTGCTATCAGATTATGTAAAACATGATTTTGGGAAGTGGTCGAGTGTTGAAATACAACACTTTTTGTAATGGCGTTGATCGCGTTTTTAAAATGTCGTTCATCTCTCTCTCTCTCCTCTCTCTCTCTCCTTCTCTCTCTCTCTCTCTCTCTCTCTCTCTATATATATATATATATATATATATATATATATATATATATATAAATGTGTGTTTTTTGTGCGTGTATGTAATGTTTAGTGGGTATGTTCATATATATATATATATATATATATATATATATATATATATATATATATATATATACATATATATATATATATTTACATGATTAATTCTTAAACTAATTAAACCGATCATTATGAATTTTGGAACACACCTGTAAGGTGTAAAGGTTGGAAATGTGATATATATGTATTATGATTAGTTTAATTTAAAGAATTTAGAATATAGGGGGAATCATTTGTTAAAATTTGGATAGCTCATATTTTTGTTAGAAATTAATTAATAAATATTCCCGAAAGCTCAGAGTCTTTTTAGTATTTTAAAGGGGTTTATGGGGGCATAATATGACCACCACATCCCATTTGAAGATTCAAATAATTTAGAGCTGCCTTATATTCGATCGATAGTCATTACACATCAACTAAGCAAGATTTTCTGATTATCAATTTCTTTAACTTGAGGCAGTTTTTAGAATTAATATGATGTAATGTATTTTGATCAAACATCATATTTCTGTGTGCGAGTGTTTGTATAGGTCGTCTTGCTTAATCAGCAGAATTCATTTCGCATTGTATGATGTAGTGTAGATATATATGTATGCATATGTGTATCAAATGTTATATCTACGAAGATTGTTATGGATGAATGTTAACCGGTGAAGTGTGCGTCTGTATGGAATTACATGTTGTTGTTTTTACAAGTAAAAACCACAAATAAAATAAATACAGTTTTTCAAAGGAAAACTCGCGTGCGAGAGAGAGTGAGAGTAGGAGTGGAAGAGAGAGGGATAGAGAAAGAGAGAGGGAGAGAGAGAGGGAGAGAGAGGGGGAAGAGATACAGAGAGAGGCAGGTATCATGAGCGAATTCTTCAGGTTGTGCCGACATAGAAACAGTAAGGAAAGAAATATGAAATCAAAATAAAAACAAATCGTGTATTGATTATAGAGGCGTTATAGGTGTTGATGATGTAAATTCAGATGCTGATGCTGGTGCTGACATATGAAAAAGTGGTGGTGGTTGTGTAGGGGGTAATCGTCAGGGGAAACATCGGGTGTAGTTTGCATGAATGGAAGGAGTAAAGGATTCCGTGAGAGGTATGCGGGTTTGGAGAGCATGGAAGAATAGAAAAAAAGAAGTAGAACAAGAAAGAAGTGTGTGTTAGAAAGAGAGAGAGAGAGAGAGAGAGAGAGAGAGAGAAATATATTGTGCGTGTTTGGAGAGCATGGAAGAATAGATAAAAAGAAGTAGAACAAGAAAGAAGTGTGTGTGTTAGAAAGAGAGAGAGATAGATAGATAGATAGACAGAGAGAGAGAGAGAGAGAGATTGTGTGTGTTTGTGCGTGTTGGAAAAGAAAAGTGAGGTAGAAAGGGGGTATTAGAAAGAAGTAGAGTAAGGAATGATAGAAAAAGGGACAAGGTGAGCGAGACAAAGAGGTCGACTCGGCGGCCATACAAAAGTAGGTATTCATTTTTCTTCCTTAGAGATACGGTAGGCGGAGTTGTAGGGACGAGGAGAAATAGCAGATCATGAATTGAGAGGATATATCGGACCAGGTGTATAAAAATGAGAGGTGGCCCAAAGAGAGAAAGGACGTGTGACAAGGATTATGAGAAAAGAATGGGAAGAAATATTACCGTATAAGGGGGGAAAAGCATTGACTCTTCTGAATTTGAAGGAATAAGTTAAACAGATAGGTGTATGGGAGGTAACTGAATGCGAATGGTGAGCGATGACATGCGCACCGGAGAAATCGTAAACGCAAAAAAGTGCGCGCGAGAGAGAGAGAGTGAGAGTGAGAGTTAGAGAGAGAGAGAGAGAGAGAGAGAGAGAGAGAGAGATGGAGAACGAGAGAGAGATGGAGAAAGAGAGAGGGGGAAGAGATATATAGAGAGAGGCAGAGACAAAGGGAGACACCCACACCCACACCCACACACACACACACACACACACACATACACACACACACACACTATCCTGCCAAATCATTAATTTATCCTTTTCGGTTACTTGATTTGTATAGCGAACATGACACCAAGTAAGTATGCTTTTTTATATATATATGTTTCCTTTTCTTTTTTTTTAAATAAAAATAATAGTAAAGATGAGGTATCAAAGTGTAGTATATGTCGTGTCATCCCTCAGATAACTAAAATCCTTCTCGAATGTTTTTTGCCATAGGGAGTGCCCCACGTGGGGGAGCTTGATATCTTCTACATTCAAAAACCGGCTTTCAGTCTAACTCTGACTTCGCAGAGAGGAAATTAATTAGTGACACCGAAGGTGTAATAATCATAAAAAAAGAAGCTTCATCTGAATAAAAGTCTCGTTTTTCTTCGGGTAAACAACTTGTCCATAAATAGAAAAAAACATCCAAAATATCCATAAAACATATAATAATCTATATCTTAATAAAAGTATATTAACCTTTTTCTCTGTGTTTGTCTATGTGCGTGTATCTCGCCCCTACGTCATTATTATTTTTATTTAATCGTTTATACATGGAACTCATTAATTAAATAGCATAACATGAAAGCAAATTTAAAAAAAATCCTATTAAAAACAAATAATTTAATGACGTAATTAAAACCATAAACACCGTAATTAAAAAATGAATTTCAGCTTCTTCGGTCAGTCTTTTAAATCTGTTTTTAAGTGTTTAAAAGAAAGAATAAATTATTTCGCGATGCTGTGGAATTTGAAAGGCACATGGAAGCATTTGAACTGCTGAATGAAAATTCTTGTCTGGATAAAACTAGTTAGGAAATCATCATCACCTAACTTTACTCATAATTGGGAAGAATCCTTCTAGACCATGGCTAGTCTTATGTTGTTCCTAGTAAAACGTGCCTTGTTTTAAGGAGCTGGATTTTTTATACATTTAACCGAACTTTTGTCATTTCAAGCTTTTTATGAAATATTACTTAAATATTCATTTTAATCATTGTCTTATTTTATTTTTTTAATTTTCTTCTAATATGTGATCTATCGAATGGTTTCTAATCCCATATGTGATCTATCGAGGTTTTTATTCTCCAATATGTGATCTACTCATTAACCCTAATCATAACTCTAACTAACAAACCTTAACTCTAACTAACGAACCCTTACTCTAACTAACAAACCCTTACTTTAACTAACGAACCCTAACTATAACTAACGAACTCTAACTCTAACTAACGAACCCTAACTCTAACTAACAAACCCTAACTCTAACTAACGAACCCTAACTCTAACTAAAAAACCCTTACTCTAACTAACGAACCCTAACTCTAACTAAAACACCCTTACTCTAACTAAGGAACCCTAACTCGAACTAACGAACACTAACTCTAACTAACAACCCCTAACTATAACTAACGAACCCTAACTCTTACTAACAGAACTTAACTCTAACTAAGGAACCCTAACCCTAACTAAGGAACCCTCACTCTAACTAACGAATCCTAACTCTAACTAACGAACCCTAACTCTAACTAAAAAACCCTTACTCTAACTAAGGAACCCTAACTTTAACTAACAAACCCTAACTCTAACTAACGAACCCTTACTCTAACTAACAAACCCTAACTCTAACTAACAAACCCTTACTCTAACTAAGGAACCCTAACTATAACTAACGAACCCTAACTCTAACTAACAAACCTTAACTCTAACTAAGGAACCCTGACTCTAACTAAGGAACCCTAACTCTAACTAACAAACCCTAACTCTAACTAACGAACCCTAACTATAACTAACGAACCCTAACTATAACTAACAAACCCTTACTCTAACTAAGGAACCCTAACTCAAACTAAGGAACCCTAACTCTAACTAACGGACCCTAACTCTATCAATTAGGTTAATCATATGTTGGATTAGAAACTATTCGCTAAATCACATATTCAAAGAGCACCCATTTACTTTTTTCTTTAAAATCCATCTTTTCATCTATATATTCTGTTTCTTTTCACTCTAATTAACCCTATATATTTCGATCATTCGCATTCCTTGACATTTGAAGTCTGTCTTATCCTCGCTACAACAGCATTTACGGTTTACAAAACCAGCAGGATAATAAAAAGAAATACGAAAATGTAGGACCTAAAAGTGAACTAATTCAGCATAAAGTAAACTACTGCAATAAAAACGACTAATACAGTAAAAACAAAACAAGTACAGTAAAAACTACTGCGGTAAAAAAAAACTACCGCGGTAAAAAAAAACTACTGCTGTAAAAACTACAGCGGGAAAAAAGAAAACTACTGAAAGAAAAAGTAACTTACCACATTAAAAAGTAAACTACTGCGGTAACGAGTAAATTACCACGTTTAAAAGAAAGCTACCGTGTTAGAAAACCTACTGCGGTTTCAAGTAAACAACCACATTGAAAAATAAACTACTGTGGTAACAAATAAACTACTGCGGTAACAAGTAAACTGCTACAGTAAAAAGTAAACTACTGCGTTAAAAAGAGAACTATGTCGATAAGAAGTAAACCACCTTGTTAAAAAATAAACTACTGCGGTAACAAGTAAACACACGCGTCAAAAATTAAAATACCGCGTTAAAACAGTATACTACTGCGCTTACATGGAAACTGATGCAATACAATATAAACTACTACGGTAAAAGTAAACTACAGTGGTAAGAAGTAAAGAGATAGAGAAATATTAATTATTGTATTCGTAAAAGAAAAAATATATAAAGAAAGACAAACTGCTGATGTTTACTCCTGAGTTTGTTTTGTTTTACAACATATCAACGCTTTATTGCCGAATCCAATAAGTTTTATTAATGTTGTTTTGTTCCAATGCTTACTTATCTAATCAGTGTTTGCTTTAACGACATAGTATCATGTAAATTCTCGTACATAACGCCAAATGTAGGTTTCTATCGTGCGAAATACGTAATTCGGCTCCAATCGGTTCTGCATTTAATGTTAATAATGTAACGTAACCACATTCTCAAAAGCTTCTATATCATGCTATCACATCGGGATCAAGTTTGCGATCATATCCAGGAAAGATAGAATTAAAGTCACAAAGCCATCTCAGAAACTACAACTTCCGATCAGAGACCCTATACTCCTGTGAATCGTCAGGTGTGTGTCTTATTACCGAATGTAATTAAAGATCACAACCATATAATTTTAACGAAAATATGGGAATCTGACAAACTTCGGGTTAGAGTGTACCTGGAAGATATTGTAAATAATGGATGACCTCGGGCACCTCCAAAATCATTAGCATATCCGAGGCAGCCATGTTTGAAACAACAGGAGTGAACATATAAAGGGGAAAAGAAAAAGTGTGGAAAGAAAAACAGACATGAATAAAACAAAATAACTTAGTAAAAAAATATACTTTCCGGCAAAACTAGAACGGTACTAAAGATCAGAATTAGAAATAAGAAAACCACAGTAACAGGAACTTAAAAAAGAAAAGAAAAGAAGAGAACGGATAAAAAAATAAGTTGTATGACGGAGAATAAGAATAGAGAAGGTTGAAAAGAATATATAGATAAGATACGAGAGAGAAATAGATAGGTATATAGATAGATAGATAGATAGATAGATAGATAGATAGATAGATAGATAGATAGAGAGAGAGAGAGAGAGAGAGAGAGAGAGAGAGAGAGAGAGAGAGAGAGTAAATAAAGCAGGGAGAAGAATGAAAATACATAATAACATTTAAAGAAAAACGCGGCAAGAACGTACAAATCCAACGCTTTAAAATAAGTAATGAAACCAAAAGACGAAGAAAGGAATAAAAATACAAATAGGAATAAAAAAAATATTCTGAAATAAAAGATTCGGCATTTCCAAGGGGAATTACGACATAGGTAGAAGAAAAAAGAACATAAAAATAATGCAAATAAACAAAACAAAAACAAAAAAAAACAACGCAATGATTTCGTAAGTAAAACAATAAACTTGTGTTTACTTAAAACAAATAAGCATGAAATGTGCATCGTCTGCACATGTTACTTTTCAATTCCAGTTGATTGAAAATACATACTAGAAGGACCACCTATCGTTGTCCCGGATTGAATAAGAACTTCTATGCTTTTTTGAGCTGAGATCATATTACCATGTTTCAGTGTTATGTGTACTTCTTACATTACATATCATTAAAAGTTAAAGGTAGTTGTAGAGAATGTTGTCGATACAAGTGGGTGTAATTGTGCTGAAATAATTTGCTTTTCCAGGAATCAATGATAACCACCGTTCACTATTTAGACAAACCTTGCACCCCTAATTTACAGTTTTATATTTTTTAATTTTCTCTATACTATTCAATTTCTAAATAAAATTAACACTTCCTATTTACTTTTTATGGATATTAAGCACACGCACAGATTTCACGATGAAGTGGAACTTTTTAATCAAAATGAAATACACTCACCCTGGATAGTGTTGCCTCGAAATAGATATATCGGTATACGATCGTTTTCTCCTAAAACCATAGGAAGAGTTCGTTATGAAACAAAAATCTGGAACTACAAATTGATATATAGCTGTCAGTGTGGGTGTGTATATAAGAATAATTAAACAGAACAAAGTATTACGGAGACAAACATAAGAATAATTAAACAGAACAAAGTATTACGGAGACAAATATAAGAATAATTAAACAGAACAAAGTATTACGGAGACAAATATAAGAATAATTAAACAGAACAAAGTATTACGGAGACAAATATAAGAATAATTAAACAGAACAAAGTATTACGGAGACAAATATAAGAATAATTAAACAGAACAAAGTATTACGGAGACAAATATAAGAATTATTAAACAGAACAAAGTATTACGGAGACAAATATAAGAATAATTAAACAGAACAAAGTATTACGGAGACAAATATAAGAATAATTAAACAGAACAAAGTATTACGGAGACAAATATAAGAATAATTAAACAGAACAAAGTATTACGGAGACAAATATAAGAATAATTAAACAGAACAAAGTATTACGGAGACAAATATAAGAATAATTAAACAGAACAAAGTATTACGGAGACAAATATAAGACTACAAATTAAAACAGAACGGTCATACGTTGAGAATCAATATTTCGCAATTAGTTTATTGGAAGCGTGTCAATTATTGGAGAGACGGTATAGAAAAAGGATACAAATAATATGTATGTACAGAGATAGAGCGAGCGAGAGAGATAGAGTGATATAGAAAGAGTGGGTGTGAGAAAGAGACGGGAATAGAAATATATAGAGACTAGTACATGAAGGGTTGTGAAGTTCAGGCCTGGGCACTACGGCTAGAGAAGCCCACATGGAATGGGTGTAGCTCAAATACAATGCAGACTGTGCCTGTGAATGAAGTAAGGGAATTTTCGGGAAGGTATTGAGTTTATTATAAATAGAAAATGGGCAGAATGATGATCGTAAACTGCAAGTGGATGAACGAAAGAGGAAAAAGAATGCCTGCACAGAGGAAACATTAAAGTAATTGTCATTTTGCTTATACATACTTTCGGATTGTATTCTTAGTCTCTATATAATACCCATTATTGTTATTTATCTAATACATACGCTCAGATTTGTTTTATTTAGCCTCAATATAACACACACACACACAATATATATATATATATATATATATATATATGAAGCAATCCAACCAAAGATATAAGCGTCAACTAATATCTTAATTAGTGAAACATCCGGATAAAAACTGAAGGTCAATATACTGTATAGAGCATTAATATTATAATATAAAATGAAGTAATAAAATAAGGTGTCAATCAAATTTTATTAGAATTCAAAGTTCAAGCAAAGTATCCTTAAGTCCTTAGCTCATGAGTTTTCTAAGATAATTCTTTTCTTCATTACCTGTAGTAGTATAACTGCGGTAATGGTCCCCTGAAGAGAAGAATTATCTTTGAAAACTCATGAGCTAAGGACTTAAGGATACTTTGCTTGAACTTTGAATTCTAATAAAATTTGATTGACACCTTATTTTATTACTTCATTTTATATTATAATATATATATATATATATATATATATATATATATATAGTGAATGCTTTTATTCAAACATGTACAAGGTCTGCTACACTGGCATGTCGATGTTATCGATCTACAGCTATCAAGAGCTGAGGTCTCATCAGGCAGAAAATTATTTTTTGATTCAACCTGGTTGCTGAATTCCAGGGAGAATGAAGTCAAGCAAAAAAGAAGAGGAGAAAGAAATAAAAGTCATGTGACCGATTTTAAAATATGATTGCCGTTAGAAATTACTATTTTCTTATTTTTATCTTTTATATATTTTATATATCCAACGCTGAGCTGGGGTAGAAAGGGGGGGGGGGCCGAGGAAAAGAAAAAGAAAAGAGAAGGGGAAAAAGATACAATTGCTGTTAGAAAAGTTTAATTTACAGCTATTTATATTTTTATTTTTTATTTTTATCCAACGCTTAGTTAGGGTGGGGGGGGGGTTGGAAGAAAAAGAAAGAGAAAGGGGTGGAGGGGTGTTAGGGGTGGATGTCTATAGCCATTTAGGATTTGTTGCGGGAATGGTTTTGAGTTAAATTCATATTTATTTTTATTCAGCGCTGGATAAAGAGGGGGTCGAGGGGAGATGAAACAAGAGCGAAAGAGAAGATGAAGAAAGAGGGGGAGGGGAGGTTTCAAATTTGTTGTGTCTGCTTCCTGTCAATGCAGACATATAACAATTACATGACACCCAGCTTACGGGGATATTTTAGTTTAACTCATTGATGGATTTATGGCCTTAATGCTAATAAATTATGTTGTTATATTTTGATCAATTGGCATTTAATGTTGATTATTTTGATGGATAGTTAAATGTATTTTAAATAGTATTTATCAGTTAATTAATAAAACATAATGGTAATTGTCTTTATTTTTAGTAAGATTCATATATGGATTAGTGGCAGTAATATTAGTAGGTTTAGTTCTAGGTACTAATGAGTTAAAATATATTGGGAATTATTCTTGGTAAGGATCGTATATAAGTTTATGACATTGATATTGATGGATTATACTATTATATTTAGTTTTAATTATTTTGGAGTATAAATAAATGTATTTCGATTATAAATAATAGTTAGTGATGGATTAATAAAACATACTGGTAATTGCTTTTATTTTTAATGGAATTTATATATCGATTAATTTCAGTGGTATAGATAAATACATTTTATTATTCGTTGTAATCCTATTATTAATGGTGGGGTTAACACCTGTTATAGTATTAGTGGTAAGGTGTTCTAATTAAAGTTGTTAACGCAAGTTATGGTCTATGATATATATATATATATATATATATATATATATATATATATATATATATATATATATATATATATATACTGTTACGGACTGGCTATAACATGATGTAGCCGAGCGTAAATAAATTATTCGCCGGATTAATATCAGAGTAAAAGAAGGGAAATATAATGGTTATCTGTTCTCGAACTCTGTTTCGTCATTCAAAGAGCATATTAATAAACTCAGCACGCTGAAGAAACAGCAGTGCCATAAGCGATTGTATAAAATATGTATTGGATTAATTGCAGATATGATTAAAATACCCACAAAAGAACGAGAGAGAAAATACAGGATCATGTCAGGAAAAGCAAAACGAAGGTTGCTGTTGGTTAAATATTGCGTTTAGGCGTATTGAAAATGCATGATATAAAATAAATATTTTTGAAAGGAATACCACACTTGTTTTGCAATAAATACACGTTTGGGAACCGAATCAAGTTCTCAAAGCGATAGCGTGTTTAAGAAATAAATATGTATCTATTTAAATGGTGCAAAGTCTTGTGGAATTAAGACGACACAATACGTTACTCATCGGTAAAATGACCCTTGCATATACATTAAAATAATAATGAAACTAAGTGTCACCTTGATCTCTTCAAACTAACTGAAGCAAAATATTTGTTTTAAATTGACAGAATATGAGCGCCGGATGTTGTTAAAATCGATATTTCTTCAAACGCGATGAAAACTATTTTTGTGTTGTTAAGACGGTCGACAGCAAAGCACATAGGTCGAAGACAATTATCTTTATTTGAAGCTGAGTCTGTCAAGAGAAGTATACTCTCTTCTTATATATATATTCTGCAATATTGTATCAAGTTTTGTAGTTAGAAGCGTGTCTGAGGTGATGATTTCCGGGAGATTGATCAAGGATTGAAGATTTGATGCAAATAATTTGCAGGAGAACCGATGTAAATACACAGCAGATAGTTTCATGTATTTCAAACAAAAAATTCGTTTATTATTTTCATTGTGAAAAATTTGAAAACAATTTTCTTTAAAACAGTTATTTAAATAAACAAAGAAAAGCTGAGCCATGCCGGTGATATTTTGTCAAGTAACAGTACTAACTTATTTATTTCGTACGCAACATTGTTGCTTACCAGGTACATAATAAGGTGTTTTTATATTTACTTGCCTCGCCACGTGAGCAAAGTTAGACACACAGCAGCTTGACTCTCCCCCACCTTCCGGCTTTGTGCTACACTTTCCTGCGGTGGGAACAAATTTAATACCGAAACGAACCCCAGTCAACCCCAGTCAGTCCCGACTGACGTACACCAACTGTTGTTTATCTGTTGTATTCTATTTTCTCAAATATACTTGTTTTACCAAAACCCCGTGCTTGTGTTTTCCTCCTGACTCCTAAACAGGTTCACAACAACAGGCGACGAACTTACATGGGGACACACAATACATTCGGTAAACAACCTTAAAAACTACCTCACAACAACATACGACGAGATATTCGAACTTACACAGGACACAACTACAACATTAAAGATTTTTCTTGAGAATCCTTATTTAAAAAGGGACTCCATAACACTGATGAAATGAGATTTTGAACTAACACCACCACAACGACTGACTACGTGGTTACAGTAAAGTATCAACAACGGGCAATAAAATATATTTAGGGTTATTGGTGAATCTTAAAAATGAACAAAACGTTGAGAAATCAACGACAAATTTATCAGACAACGTCCTAGTTCTACAAACTCGCTTTACATGTGGAAAAAAGGAGAAAAATCACGTAAAATACAAACTTATGAGATTTTAGACTTTTTTCACACCTAAGATTACGTCTAGCAAGCGTGATCTAAAAGAAAGAACTTTCTAAAAGTCGTATTCTAAAAGCAACTTCGTAAACTTCCTATTCTAAAAGGACACATTTTATATATGGAATACGTTAAAGCTACTATGACCGAACTGATAAGGTGTCAACTGCAACAGCAACGAAAAACTTAAGAAATATTTCAAAAGCTTTTTCTAGAACAAAAGAAAAAGCCGACTGAACCCCACTAGAACAAAAGAAAGAAGCCAACAAAAAGATGCAAACAATATCGCAAAGGAGACAAAGTAACGGAAACGATAATGTTATTCTCAGAATTCCGTTTGGAGTGCAATTGACTACTTCTCGTATTCCCCAGCCGAGGATTAAACCGTTGCTACGTATTATAGAAAGTTATGAAGATATATACAAGCTGGATTGCAAAAAATTGGCAGACTCTAAAAAAGTTCACCTACTATTTCGGAAATTAGAAACCACCGAACTACTAATTTATTTTACCCCGAAAACGAGCGATTTGACTTTTGCTGAAGTTGTAAATCTTTAAACGGAATTATTTAGCCCAAGGACTTTTTTTGTTTCATCAACGCTTGAATTGTTTAAACCTGGTAAAAAAGCCAACGCAGATTATTCAACGCCCAAAACCAGTCGTCAATAAACACTGCAACGATTTTATATTAGCCGCAGTTAGTGCTAATAATTTAAAATTCTTAATTTTCGTGCTATCAGAAACGAACGGAGGGCTCTAAATAAATTAATAAATTAACCGAAGTGAACACTTCAAAAGTTAGCGTAAGACTGCCAGTAATTCATTCGAAGAGCCGGGCATTACACACATACGAAAATCGTCAAAAATCGTACAAACAAAAAATAATAAATTGTCACGCCTTACAAACAAGCCAGCCTTATAAAAGTACCTTCCCGCCGATTCGTGTTATCGATGCGGAAGGCCGCATTGGCTAACAGATTGCCTATTTCGTTTTAAAACTTGTTTGACTTGTAAGAAAGTCAGACACAAAAGTTCGCATTGTAGAACGATTAAAAGAAATACAAATATATGTTTAGGTAAACATCTTTAATAAAAAAATGACAATTAAATTCGGGTTCAGTGTATTAACTATCAACATGCATACGTGGAGAAGGTTGGGAAAACCGAGCATAATAACTACCAATCAAATTGCCGGAAGCATGACTGATTAACAAATAAATTTCGAGAGGGAAACAATTACCGACATTACTTTTTTCAGAACGACGAAAAAAAAATACATATTAAGAAACACAAGTAATTTATTTGCGTAGACTTGATGCAGCTATTAAAGCTATAGGGAGTATCAACCAATATCAGAAGACCGGGTCATAAATCCGAAGACCGGGTCAGAAAAACTACAAGAATAATTTGTTTCAACCATTAAAAACGTATAAAATGAACTCAAAATAAATTGTCTGCAGAAATTGAATTACATGAGGAAACAAAATTTCCGCTGAAAAAAAGCGAGCCTTCCACTGAAAAAAAATTAAGACAAATTCTTTGGATAACCAGTTGAAAGTAAACGCGAGTGAATTCATGGTTCCAGAGCTGGAATTCCTAAAGTTAAAGCTCAGTGTTTTGAGAAGAGCTAAAGATAAGATGAATTGTCTTAAAGTTAAATGTTAAGGAAAATACGAAATGTTTTCAAATGTTTAACATGTGGGAAATATTCAGACATCTAGAATAAAAACAAACTGGAGGATATCAGATCTAGATTTGATAGATACCATTAGATCCCTTATAAGAGACAAAAACACAAAATTAGAGAACGACTATCGGAAGACACCGAACTCACTACCCAGGAAGAATGTATGATTACCAGATACAACACTTTCGACATACAGCTAACTCAAGCTACCTCAGAATATCGTCAATGAAAAAAACGACACGAGACTCCTGAGGAGGTAGGGTCTTTGTAAAGGTGTTGTACTTTACATATAACGACTGTTGGAGTCCTTATGCGGTGGGAAGCAATTAAATACATGAAACCCGAGTCGGGCATGAACTGGGCCATTTCGGTGGTCTTTTATCCGTCGGGCTGAGGTATAGGTATTGGGCCTGGATTTTACTACCAGGTCTTCCCTCACAGGCCTTGCCTCCTCTCTTTGGTGTGGAGTATATTTATTGCTTACGGGGAATGCTGAAAGGGGCTGATCAGGCAATCTTTTAGAGGTAAGAGTGCTCTTTCTTTAGGGGCGCTGGCTTGACTGTCTCTCACTTTCCGGTCTTGTGCTACATATTCCTGCGATGGAAACTAAATAAATACCTGAACCAACCCCAATCTATACTGGCAGGCAGGACTGACGTACCACCACTCTTGTTTCTCTGTTGTATTCTATTTTACCTAAACACCGTGTTCGTGTTTTCATTCCGACCCTTAAACAAGGCGACAACAGTTATGCAGACTTGCTATTGTGTAAAAGCAATATTTCAAGTTTTAGGAAAACTACAAAGTATTTTTTTCATTTTTTACCAAGACAGATTCTGTATCCATTTTTAATTTTCGTCTAAATAAGTTTTTAATAGTTTACCTTTAAATCATTATCAGACTTCTACTTTCAAAACGACACGAAAAAACACACCTGTATCAATTTTCAAATAACAAACAATGACTTGATCAAAGGTGAAATCTCTTAGTACAGACATAACCAGCGTTATATGTAGCGTAACCGTTCCCTTCGAAGCGTCTTTTTTATTTGCTTATCATAAACCACTGTGACGTCAGTAAAAAAAACGAAACTCAATGGCATGTCCTTCTCTTTGTAAATGCCACTATTGTAGCATCTATGGTGTAACTTATCTAAAAAAAAGTGTATGTCTCGAGAGAATAATGATCGTTACCTTTATTATATGGATGCTCCAACCTCTTTACACATAATTTCCAGTAGTGTATTAGTACAGTTACCCTGTGTGTTTTTAGTATTTTTACACGTACGTTACTTCTTCAATAATTTATGATTTAAAATAAGGAATACAATTAGAATTGTATTTACACTTTCACTGTAAACTATTTGCATGATTCAATTTTCATCTTCTAATTCATAGTTATCAAATTATCCTACATTGTTAAATCTGCCGAGTTTTCCGCATCCAAAAATGTTAAGATCATATAAAAAAATAATAACCTGTTTAATTATTAGATGACGAGGAGAGGTTAGTTCGCTGTTTAAGCTTGATGACAACTGCCTCCAAGGTGGTATGATGTGATATTCTCTCGTGCATTGATGTTCACCTAACATAACAAACTAGACCTACCCCTTAATTCGTCTGAAAACTAAACAGGAAAGCCTTTAAAAGTATATTTTATACATTTAAATGTATTTACTGAATGAAGTGTACCGTAAAAAAGATGTGGTGTGTGCACCTGTGCAAAGTGCGTAGGTGATTTGATTATTCGAAGGGTTTTCAAATGTGAAAGGCAAAACCTTTCAGAAATGGCAGGCTGAGCTAAGAGTTTTATGCTAGTTTTTTGTAGCATCATTCTCTTTAGTAATGAACGTACGATAGCATGTTACTAAGCTCAGTAAATGTAACAGTTCAATTTAATTCTTTGACTACTCAATATTTTATATTTTCTTAGAAAGTGTTGCGGTTAAATCTGTCGGAAATTTGGACATCATATTATCGCCACAAGTTGTTTTTTAGAAATGACCACCGACGCAGTATGTTTTCATAATTGTCGAAGAGTCTTATGCGTTTATCGTTGCAGTATTTTAACTTTTATTACGTACGAAAATATATTTTAGAATAAAAAATAAGTCCCAATCGACTATGTTTAATTATTTATAGATAAATTCAAATAACATTTTGTGAACTTACGACGAATTAAAACAAATTGGCTTTGTTTTAAAAGAGAGATATTTTGTAGTTGCCTCACTGTTTAATTTATTTTGGTGAAAGTATTTCAGACGAATAAGCAGACAAATTTACTCGTATAATATATACCAAACACTAGCAAGTTAATTTTTTAGTTTAGAGAAAATATATGCGGACAATACACGTGTTTCTACGATTATACAAAACTTACAAAAAACACAACTCTATAATAAATATTTGGAAATTTAAAAAGAATCGAAATCAGCAATTTTATCGGAATCGAAAATTTAGAATACAATCGGTAATCGTATCGGAATCGAGAAAAATATATAAATCGTCACATCACTTTACACACACACACACACACACACACACACACACACACACACACATATATATATATATATATATATAATATTTATAAAATAAATATTTTATTTTTGGTACATAGAGACGCTAGCGTTTAAAGCTATATATATATATATATATATATATATATATATATATATATATATATATATTAATGCATATCGACCCAGACAAGGCATAACTCCACTTGCTGTTATGTGCTAAGAAAAATACTACTTCAAAGTCAAACACTATCCAACGATAAGTGTTAGATAGATAGATTCAGAAACAGTACACAGTAATTATTCCCCTATTTGTCAAAAAAAAACAACGCTCATGGAATGTGAAGACTAAAGCACAAAAAAGGGAAGCGTGAGTTCAGAGGCTGCTGAAAAATATATTTTATTATATATGGAAACTAAAATGGCTGCCAGCTATGCAAAAACATCACATACCCACATTTGTAAGAAATATTCTCAGCTACATCTACTGACCACTTCTGAGACATCGCATGCTCTATGGAGTCAAACAAAAGAAACTACAAGGAATATTATAATTGTTTATGGGATAAATGTTCTGAATAATCTAAAAAGTCAACGGTGATTTGCAAAAAAAAATTCTGGAGACTTTGACCTGGCGACGTTTGGGAAGGCCACATCAATTGATGAAGACGTCATTAAAGACGTTGTGGAAGCCAATCCAACTTTTACTAGCAGATGATTAGCTCACCAATTAAATACAACCCATACCACAATTTTTTCATGCCTTCACGAGTTGGGAAATGTTTCAAAACTTGGACTCTAGGTTCCCCATGATTTGGTCGACGCTCAACGAAATCAAAGATTGACTGTTTGCACATCTTTGTTTTCCAGGAATCATCGATAACCATACTTGCAAAGAATTGTGAGTGGAGATGAAAAATGTTTTTTACAAGAATATATCAACGCAAAAGACAATGGTTAAACCAAAAAGTCCACAGCTTGTTCTAAAACAAGGACTACACCCAAAGAAGATTATGCTCTCTTTATGGTGGGACATGAGATGACTGATTCATTATGAGTTACTAGAGTCTAATAATAAAAAAAAATCACAGCAGTAAATTATTGTTCGCCGCTGGATTATCTAAGAATTTTTTTATCAAGAAAAAAACGACCAGAATCACTTCATAAAAAGGGTGTAGTTTTTCAGTGTTATAACGCGAAACCTTACACAGAAAACCTCACTCAAGAAAAGATCATGAGCTTCAATTGGGAAGTTTTCTCTTATCCGTCTGATTCACTTGGCATTTCTTCATCCGACTACCATTTTTTCCAGTTGTTGCAGCATCACTTAAACAATAAAAACTAAAAAATTACCTAAATTTGTTTTTCTCTCAAAAAACGAGAGTACTTTTTAAGGAAGCATCAATAAGCTAGTTAATCGTTGGTCAGAAGTCATGGAAAATGAAGGAAATTATTGTAAAAGTTAAAAATGTGCTAATGTGAATGTTTCAGATGAATAAATGTGTTGGACAAAAACGACATTACTTTTTTCCATCCTGATATTAAAATTTCACAAAAAATAGAGGCATCTTTATTTTCACGAAGTGCTTGCATCTCGTCTTTGCGCCCTTTGAATGAAATTAAATTAGAGGAAATACTTCCCCACATTACGCATCGTTACGCATATCCGACCTTGTTAATATTCTTAATGATCAGTTTATTTGTTTAAGAGTGGCTACTCTACACACATATATAAACATATAAACATACCAAATTTTATATAAAGGTCAACGATTAAAATGATACGAAACAAGAGTTTACTCCATTAAATTAATGGGTGTAGAATAGTTTCAAATTGTATCTTGTTTTCTGCAAAAACCCTCGCATATATGATTCTACAATAATCAAACTTTGCCCAGTTTATTTAATTTACATTTGATAAAACTGAATTAAATGCAAATATAAACTATAATATATTACATTTGTTGATTTTACATACTGTTATAAGTGTGTATGTAAATAACAATATCACAAGTTTGCTTGTACTTGGACCCATGTAATTACATTGAACCATTTGGTATTAATATGCTACACTAGAAAGCGGTTATGTTTATAACATTAGCTGCTATTGCGATCAGAGCATGCTTCCAAGTCTGCAGTTATCGAATAATGTACAACGTTGTGTATACTGAATTGAATGATTTCCATTACTAAAGAAGCTCTAAAAATTTATTTCAAATGAATATGGATCGATAATTTATATCATTGCTTCAAAATGTTTTAAAAAAATATATTGTAACTTATGGCTGGGCAAACAATTACACATTTGAAAACGAAATAAATCAAGTCTGCTTGTTGTCTTTGAATGCTTTTTTGCAGTATTTTTTAAATCCAAGATAAAAATAAAGTGATATATATATATATATATATATATATATATATATATATATATATAATAGTAATGTGTACACTCACACACATACCAGTGCACCACCCACATGTATTTCTCAATAATAATATGAGAGACATGCGTCTACGAGTTTTCACTTATGCAGATTGTCCTACAGTGGTCACAGGTTTTTATTATTTCATACAAAATTTACTCAAAACTATATATTATTAGCTTAATTGTATTATTTAATAATATATGCCCGTAATTTTACTTCCCAAATAATTTTCTTTGGAAATTCAAGCTGGTTTACTTATATTTATTGACGTGTATCCATTTTATGTTGTGTCATTGTGGGTACCTTTAGTTTCAGTCAACAATCATAAGTCAACTGTATATGTTCCTCGGAATATATTATATGAATATGAATATTTCAAATATATCCTTGGTTATTTATTTGACACTAATTTCTGAATTAATCTAGAGTAATATTACAATATTTACATCATAACTATATTCAACCTGATTTACTGCGACGGTATATATATATATATATATATATATATATATATATATATATATATATATATATATATATATATACCATCGCAAGTGAGATACACTGATACGGCTATGTTTAATATAAAAAGAAACTCCTCAGGCTAAATGTATATATCCACATGTTCAATCCCGGCTGGAGAAACAAACTGGTCTAGCCGCACTAGACAGCTGTGATACAGCGAAACAATATGTATGTGGATTACTATATATATATATACTGGAAAACATGAAGATGATATCATGGTTAACGAACACATTCGAAACTGACCCACTAAAGAAAGAAGTATGTATGGTATCATGATGAACGTCCTCCACTTGCCAAAAGTAGGAGTTCAAGCCTCGAAGGATGACAGCATGATAACGGAATATATAGTGTACTGATCCACCAACTCTAAACTGAGAATATAATAAAGGAATGATATTATCATAAGGAGTGAATACCTGGGAGGTTCGCCCCATAAAAAGGATAGTAATGCATGTGAGTGTGGTATCATAACAACAGTACAGCAACTGCAGTACCCCCTCCCACCACACACATGAAAAGAGTCCCTGTGTTGATGGTATTATAACAACAGAACGTATACTACATGATCCTCCCGAACAGAAGGTAGTAATCCATGGAAGGATTACCACCCCATCCTTAAAAAGGATGGTCGTATGACAGCAGAACTAATACTACACTACCAACCTTATTAAAAGTTATTACAATAATATTTATTTTTTGTTTAATTGATTTAAAAATGCATAGCCATTTTTTTCTTTCGTCGTTTATCTAAAATCAAATTGTACTATGTGTTCTCAGCATCCTAGCTATATCGACATGTATGTTCTCAGCATAAAATCGACATCATACGCTTTATTGTCGACGAAAATATTGTGTATATAAAATAAAATATAACATTCTAAATTACAACTGCATATTACAGAATATTATTTTTTAGAAGCTGTTTATTACATAAATATCAAAATTAAGAACATTTAAAAATGTGTGTTGGTAATTACAGTCTACTGTATATGTAATGTTGCATTATAGAATTACCTAAGCGAAATATGGTGTTGTGTTAATGTTGTTAGGATAAATTGAAAAATATATTTTGCATTTATTAATTGAACCACAATTTCGCATTTAACAATCAACGTTTTCTACAAGTATAAAGTACAGCCATCGGAAATAAAGTGGGTCCTAGCTATGCCAACATTTACATGCACGCATTTGAAAAATACATCGCCATCTACCACTTCAAACCATTACATTACTACATATACATGAATGTCATTTATCTCATCTGGCCACACGACAATATGCTTGTGAGTAGTTATTACCAATACCTCAATAATTAATTGCTACGGCAGTATAACATTTACCACAAAACACTTCACCAGATACAACCTATTTTTAGTCGTCCTTGTAAAAATCTCCAACGATTACATCACACATCACTTTACACCAAACTAACCCAGGAACATGGTTACCGTAATTTTGACAGCTGCCACACTATCACCATAAAAACTATCATTTACGCATGAAAAGCATCTGATCAGACCTAGTCGAGTATATAGAACAGGAATGAATGTTATCTTAATAATTCCTCCGTGGATACTAGCCCCTAAAATGATTAAAACATCCAGAAGTAAACCATCAATAATAGATAGACAAGCCCTCCTAACATCCAAAAAATCATCTTAACAAACACCAATGATATGTGAATTAAACCATAACACCAACAAACTACACCACCAACTCAAAACGATATTCCAACAGCTAAAATGTACACACAATATACAACAACCCATCCATTTATGTAAATGCTAAACTCCCGAAACTACATTCTCCACTAACGCCCACAAAAATACACCAGCCTTGACGCTCAATGAAAAATATGCAAAAACCTTGATGCAAAATATGCCATTACATCACCACATTCACACCACTAACACAAATATCTAACACATTAATTGTATCCGCTGTGATAGTTTCAAATATGGTTTACCTAATACACTAAACCAGATGCACAAAAGGTAACTACGTCGTTGAAACAGCCCCTAAGTTCCGCCTACTTTTTAATAACTACCAACAAACCATTAAAGACAAATCCACACTCTACACAGTAGCAATGAATTATGATCTCCGAAACCACACCATAGTCAACATCAAATGCGTCCTGTTAGCCTCCAGTTTTAAGACACAACAGTACAGACGCAATTATGAAACTCAATTCAATTTAAGATTCAACACCCACATCTTCAGATTGAATTAAGTGTGTGTACCTCTCAATAATTATTTAAGCTACACGCACACAGACTGCCAAACGACATTGTTTGTGCAGGGAATGGATAAATGTATGTGCGATGGGAAAATGGAAAATAACTTTTTTTCCATATCAGAAATTTCCGAATTGTTCATATTTTTACTTTCTTAATATTCTCAATTGTTCTCGTTATATATATATATATATATATATATATATATATATATATATATATATATATATATATATATATATATAATAATAATAATAATTTACCATTCTCTTAATACAAGAGGGAAACCTATCTTACATTTTCTGTTTTACTGTCATCTTTGAAAAGTGTAGCCAGTACTTATTCTATCTACACACACACATACACACACACACACACAGACACACCCAATCACACACATATATATATATATATATATATATATATATATATATATATATATATATATATATATATATATATATGGAATAATCATTGCCTTTTTTACATACCTACGGGACCTCTGAAATACTTGACTTTAAACAGGCGCAGGATATCCGCTCTAAATGTGATGGACTCGTAAACCTTGTCAGGTCATCCATCTAGGAGACGAATAACTTTGATATAAGAAATGTGCTACTTATCACTCACGTCTTTGCAGCAAACCGTGGGAGATAAAGGTCTGCCACACTTGATTGACAACCTTCTTAGATCTGGACTCTCGAAGAAAATATCCGGTTTGCAAACCTAAAATTACTGTCATCTTTGGAAAGTGTAGCCAATACTTATTCTATCTACCCCCATACACACACACACGCACACACACTGTTTCCGACTGACAGGAAGGAGCCCAAACTCTTGGGTAGCGCCAAGAACGGCTGCTCCATCATCACTTGCACAATACCGTGGGTAGTTGTATGTGCCATGTCGCGCATGGAAAGGGGCCCTGCAATTATCTCCGGTGGGCTTTCCCGAGGCCACAACCTCCATGGACCAGGTTGAGACTAATGGACTGGTTGTGTGAGCTTATTGGCACCAAACAAGTACCCACCTTGGCCAACCCACTCTATAATCAAAACAAACATGTCATTAGAAAAAAATAAAAGCAAACCTAAACAAACACCTCGCTGCGCAGATCCCAATTTAGGTTGACCGCCCCCTACCTTCTCCCCTTTTCTTTTTCTCAGTAGTCCCTTACGTCTACAGTAGCGACCTGTCTTGTTTGGGGTGAACTATGTTAAAAAATATATATATATATATACGAGGCTTGTGTGATGAATGCCCGTTCAGGAACGCTGACCACCTTGTGGCAATGATTGATATCATACTGAAATCTCGCCCCAAAGCTGAAGAGCCGTTGACCAAAGTGACAAGATACTACAAGTAAGTTTATTTAGATTCTACATCAGAGACTACATCAGAGACGCCCCGTGGAATGACACTTTTTCTATCCCTGCTGAACAGTGCGCAAATGAGGTAACCGAATGGGTTAAAACATGCATTGATGCACATACCCTCATTAGAAAATTCTACAATAAGGTTCACCTCGACATTTGCAGCTGTTATTGCTCAGAGGAAGCAATCATTCTGACAATACGACCGCCATACGTCTACTACGAATAGACATACTTTTGTAGAGTCATGAAAAATGACTGTGATAGTCAAAGCAAAGAGAAACTATACAGTGATGACCAGGAAACGCATTCAGTCATAGAAACTTGGTACTCGTTATTTCTGGAAAAATATACAATAGTGTGTTGAACAATGGACACTCAACAATTCTCCCGCTATCCAACCACAATGCTGTCGTTTGCACGGCAACTGGCAAGACTGCACTACTTGCCTAGCATTTCGCCTAAAACTCCACGATGGACTCCGCAAACAACGGCATCTATAATGTCTCATTGCGGACTGAAAAAAAAATGTATGTTATTTGTGTGTAAAATGAAAATATAAATGATGAATCTCAACTTATGTGAATTATGTTTTTTATTACCAATTTCATGTTTCTTTTGAATTGAATATATATATATATATATATATATATATATATACATATATATATAGTGTGCGTTATTGTAGTTCGAGACGGTTATTACAAAATGGTTCCATCGTTGACAATTAAAAACAAGTATTTACGGAAATCAAAAATTGATTAATAATACATTTATACACATATATGCAATAATACCGATAGCAAACCTATGAATTCATATTTCCCATAAGCTATTCGTAAACTGGTAACTTGTTTTGAAAAAAAGAATCGCGTACAATATCTGCTTGATTTTTATGTGAGCTATAATGTTATTCTTGTTGTATTACGCAATTACATTGATTTCATCTTTCAATACTTTAACTCCTTGTTGTTGCTTTAACACACTGGTACTTACGTCTTCCAGTACACTATTTTATTATTATTATTATTATTATTATTATTATTATTATTATTATTATTATTATTATTATTATTATCATTATCATTATCATTATAATTATTATTATTATTATTATTATTATTATTATTATTATTTACTCACTAGGAGTTATCACACAGGTCATCGGCAGTGATCGCCCACTGCCAACAACCTGTGGTATTCCCTGGAGTCTGAGTGACAACAAGTCTCCTCAGATTTCCAGTATGCTCCACTTCTCTCCGTTCATCACCGCTGATGACCTTGCGGTATCGCAACAGCCACCTACCACCGATTTCCCGCTGATAACGGCCATTGGTCCCCTCTGGGGCCCGAGTGGCAACAAGCCTCCTCAAGGTCCCAGAGCTGTCCGCGCTCTTCCAGTGGAGGTCTGGTTTGCGCTTTCCCTCCTCGACCCTCTGTCCATAATTTTCGTTGTGCCTATGCTTGCGCCTCTCTCGTGCGGTTGTCATTATTATTATTATTATAATTATTATTATTATTATTATTATTATCATTATTATTATTATTATTATTATTATTATTATTATTATTATTATTATCATTATTATTATTTATTATTATTAGTATTATTATTATTATTATTTGTTTGTTATGCCTCCTAAAGCATCTTCCCTTTGACTATATTTTCAATTCAACTGTGAGAAAAACCTCTTAGTTCAGTATCGATATCCAGATAAAATTCCGTCAAATATTTCATTTGACAACTCCCCAAAGTGCCCCTCCATTTCGCCCTCCTACCACTTTCTCTGAATTTATCCAACCTCATCTTAAATTGATCCACGTTATTGCTGTTCTTAATCCGATCTGGGAAAAGTTATTCCATAAATATATTACTCTGTGAGCAAAAAAATTCTTAACTGGTTAACAGATCTGGTTTTTGAATACTACCTTGAAAATAACCTCCCAGATCTAGGAGAAATACTAAAAAATGCCCACCGTAGTTAGAAATTTCATTCATTATCTTGAAAGTCTCAATCATATAACCTCTTGTTTTCCTCTCCAGCAATAGTCAATACCAATGCGTTCAATCTTTCCCTGTTACTGTATTCTTTTACTTCATTTATTAGTGTTTCCACCCTTCTTTGTACGCCTTCCAGTTTTAATCATCCATTCCAATGTTCAGGTCTAGTCGCTAGAGCCCAGACCTTGGTGCAGTATTCTATATGAGCTCTTATTCATGGGGTAAATATGTTTTTTCCGAATATGTTTGCTGTGCTTCTTCTCGCACAAGAACATACCTGCTCAACTTTATTAGATAGTAATTGAGCACTGATTAGTCACTTAATACATCTTTCGTGATCATCTTAATGACTTTTCAGGACTCCACATGTGAACCGTGTCTGATACGCTATGTTGCTTTCATGTAATGTTTTGTATCTGCATTATGAGCACTTTCGAAAAACGTATAATAGTTTATATATTAACATATAAATCACCATCATCAGTCAGTCTATGTGTCTATTTAGACATTCTGCAACTTTTTAATATCATTTAATCTAATTCAGGATTATATTTTATATGTGTGAATTAGCCTCTTGTTCAAGAGGTTGGTTTTGTAATACCACTCAATTATTAGTATAATTTCCTTTGGGATTAATTTATTCCTCGTCCTGGCTGATCATATTTATTTACCTTAATTTGGTATTTTGTATTTTATTTCCTGCAATGAGAAACGTCTAGACCTGCAAAATGCGTACCGAGTTCACCGAAGTTGCTAGCAAAGGAGCCCTACTGATCATGACGCCCATATCTTTCTTTTGGTCCTTACGGCTTATATATTTGTTTGGTGTCATTTTATACTGTTGTCTTGTATATTTGAAACCACTTGTCCCAGGGTTTTTTTTACTCTACTTTTCAAGCAAGAACAAAAGTGTATTATCACACAAATTATAAATAGTAGATGTTTATACTAAAAACTCTAAAGTGCAATTTATTTGTCTCAATGTTTCCGGACACATATATAACATAGTCCCGAAGTTTTTACATATATTTTGTAACACGGTATGTATCTATTGCCATCAAAACACCGATGGTTTATGCAACCATTAGTATGTCTAGGCTATGTTCAGAAATTGTCAGAACCGTGTCCCTGTATTTTAAAATCACCTATTTTGACTTCAAATTTATTTTTTTCAATCGATAACACAACTGCTGACCTTACTACATGTGCACTGACAACTATTCTTTATTGTTCCAGAAAGTAATACATAGTGTTACCCAATTCCTTATTTAAAGATATCACCACCACCTATCTAGTTGGGTAGATATTTAATCACATGTGTTGTATGCTAATAATCTGGTTTTCTCTTTACGCAATACAAACTCTTGCACAGTGGTGTAATCTGAAAAGATAGTTTGAACCTCAGAATAATGTTATCTTTGCGTCATGATGTTTGCCAAATGCTAGATGTTCCGACATAATAAGTCTTATTAGCTATGGTTTATGACTTAGTGTAAATGATCTATTACGAAACTCAGAGATGAGACAGCTTGAAACTGTTATACAACTAACATGTGTATGCTTTTGAATGATCCGAAGCGTATCTTTTACTAAGAACATGTTGTGGAATATGCAACGGCAAAGCTCGTGATTAAAAACATATATCTAGAACTGGTTTTCGTGAGGCGACCCCTTCTTTACCTCTCTTTAAATGTACGAGGTAAACTAATATAATGTATAATACTAATATAATGTATAATACTAAAAATAATGATAATAGTAGTAATAATACGACTACTAATAATAACAAGCCGCCCATGCGTGGTCCCCCTCTGTATGTGACTCTATGTGGCGAGTGTAAAATGCAATAAATTTGGGAAATTTTGGGGTATTTTTTACCCCCCCTTTGACTCCCTGGGGGCGCGAACCAGAATTTTTCTGAGGTCAAGGATGCTCATTTTATATCCAGAACAATTGCCTCTACATTTTGGCCAAGTTTCAGAACAATTCAATGGATGTATCAAACGTTATAGGAGAAAAGGGTCATTTTTTGCCATTTTAGGAGGCTTTTGACCCCCTGGGGGCGCGAACCAGATTTTTTCCAAGGTCAGCGATACTTATTCTCTATAAGAAATAATTGCTTTCCCATTTTAGCAAAGTTTCAGAGAAATTGAATGGATGGATGAAAAGTTATGGGGCAAAAAATGTCATTTTTTGCTATTTCGGGGCCTTTTGCCCCCCCCCCCCCCTGGAGGGATAACCAGATTTTTTTCAAAACTCGGAGAATGTCACTTTTTAACCTGACCAAAGTTACAACTTCATGCAAAATTTCAGAGAAATTCAATGGATGGTTGCGGAGAAACATCTGGACAGACGGACGGACATGCCTCAAAGCATAGGTCCCCCGATTTTTTAAATCGTGGGACCAAGAAGAAGAAGAAGAAGAAGAAGAAGAAGAAGAAGAAGAAGAAGAAGAAGAAGAAGAAAGTATCGCACTCCTGACGCAATCCTCCTCCACATATAAGGGTCAAATAAATCCTTAAATGCCGCACTGTTGCAACATCTCCGGACGTGCCGCTCAGATTACACTTCGCTGCATGGTTAATTACTAAAGCGATTTTGAAACCTAGTGTTATTTTGTCTTCCCTACATAATATTTAAAACAGAAGAGGGTTTGCTAGTACTCCGCTTTTCTGTCATTATTTTCAATATAGAGGTTCGACTGAGCTCCGATCTATGGAAACATTTACAACAAAACTCGTCTAGTCATAACCACTGTAAATATTTTTCTTTCTCCCTCTGTTTACTGAGAAATCTCGCCAGTATAATACAATAACACAAAAGTGATTCCTAGCTGACTACAACATAGTCGTTTTAAAGTCAAATGTTCATATATTTTTTCAACCCTCTTTTTAAATAGTGAAAGTATGCCCAATTCCAACTATCATTGTTACCTAACCGTCACCATGACACACTAATTAACCATTCTCCGCGATTGACCTAGTGGATTTGATAAACGGTAACGAGAAATAAAAATAAACTGAAAAAAATAACCCAGCAAACTTGATTAAAGAACAAGGAATCTAATGACTATGTACAACGCACCCATAAGAGTATACTAGGTCACTCTAGGTAAAAGGGATAACATGGAACAGGACTCTGCAAATATTGGGGAAAAGATATAAAGAAAGAAACAACTACACATATTATTTATAAAACGTATCAAATAAATGTGGCATGAGAAAACATAGACATGGCTACAGCTCGGATCCTAGAAACAAGAAAATGAATCGGTACTGAGAGAATCATAAAACAACGGAATAATAAAACACATAAAAGCCAACATATATACAAGTAAACACAGTTTAGTTAATAGTCCACTGGGAACTGTGCAAACGATTTCACTTGGAGCATGCGACTTTTAGAAACACAAACCGGAGTCATCATTTTAAATTGAAAGACAAATTAATACAAATACAAACACTGGATGTTATGAAAATCAGCAAGAAGAAAATAAACCACCAAATATCAGATTTAACTGATTTTGTTCGATTTCGGAATTGATGTCTGAACAATAATTTGCAAAAAAGTGGCATATATGTATGCATAGCTAAATATTAATTAATAAATATTAAATTATACTTTACCTACAGACAACGTTGTTTCGAGCTTCTGCTCTCATCAGTGCGGATAAGTGATGATGCTAGACGATCACGATGCACGAGTCCGGTCCACAGTAAACTTTAACTCAACACGCTTTCACTCTATCCTCTCAGTCATCAGAAATTGTCACGTGATACGGAGAAATAACGTTATATTGCGGCGAGCGATAAATATCAAGACAATCTTTAGGACTTGATGAACCTAATCAGAACCTTTGTTTGTAGCTTAAGTGCCTATTTTTGAATATCCCCCAATAGTACTCGACATTAATTTTCTTAAAGTAGATTTTATAATAATATTCATGAATAAATATGAAATTATATTTACCTACCTATATATATATATATATATATATATATATATATATATATATATATATATATATATATATATATATATATATATCGTGTGTGTATTTAGCAAGAATTTGTTTCATTCAAGCAAACATTGTTAAAAATACGAAAAACCTCGTCTGTTTCATCATTGATTTTTATACAAAATTTTAATTTTCCTAATGATCTTATTTTAAATAGTATGTTAAATATACATCACGAACGTTTTCGATTCTTCGTCGATTCATCAGCAGGCGAAAAAAAGCAAATGAAAAAAAAAACTGGAGAAAAGAAGAGAATTTAAAAAGATAACCGGGATACGTGCACATATAGTCAGTTAGACACAATAAGAATGTTCCAGGAAAGGCGTTAAGGGAATGTAAGTTCTATTTATGCGAAGGGTGGCTTCTCAAGAAAGATCGGCTAGAAATTATTCGAACGTTGTCTGAATATGCCTTAGAGCTACGTGTCAGTCTATTTTAAACTTCCCCGAACAGGGCTCAACTTTAATCTTATTAAAGGGGCTTGGAATATATATTTATAAATAAATAATATAAAATTATTTCTACCTACATAGGCTAGCGTTTCGAGCTTTCGCTGTCATTAGTTCAGGGATGATAATTTCGGGCAGTCGCACGGTTCGACTCTCTGCCACAGAGTCAAGCTAGACTCCGTAATCAATCGCTATATATATATATATATATATATATATATATATATATATATATATATATATATATATATAGAGAGAGAGAGAGAGAGAGAGAGAGAGATAGGCAGAATCTTCTCTTGCAGGCAAGTATTGTTGACTATAAGAGACAACTCATGTCTAGATATCTTTTGGTAGATCCTTTCAATAGTCCGAATTAGGATCTTAGTTTCAGAGGGGAATTGGCAAATTTATCAGCCAATTCCCCTCCGAAACAAACATCCCTATTCGGAATATTGAAAAGATCTACCAAAGGATATCTAGAGATGAGCTGTCTTTTACATTCAACAATATATATATAGCCTCGGAAGTATCTCAACCATTAAAAATATATAAGGAAGAAAAAAAGAAAAAAAAACCTTAAGTCCAAAGTCATTCAGTGGAAAATCACTCATGTAAGTCAATTTAATTTTTACAGTTACTATATTAGTTTGCTTCTAACATTATTTAAAGGATCATCAGTTGTTTACTATGAAAAATTATTTCAGGAAATTATATATATATATATATATATATATATCAGGTATTCACATATAACATTGTAAGGATATATAATATGTTATGTATATATTTTCAGTAATTACTTCAAGAGTTCTTAATACGTGAGTATAGCTTGGTAGTAAGTTATGGAAATATATGTGTGGCAATTAAGTTTTAAGATTCACGGCCCCGTCCGTGTTTCATCTCCGTGGAAAATGAGTTTAGCCTGACAGTTATCTACGGAGATGAAGCGCAGACGCCCTGCGTAGCTAATTTACCATAGAAGCATAAACCAGTTGGGAAGTAAGTACTACCGGAGGCTAGGAAGAAACCAGCTACTCCGAAGGTATACTCTTGAGGGGTGCTAAAAAATAGCTGAGAGTGGACTCGACTGCATTACCTAGGAGAGGTGCTTCAGGACATCAACCATAAACTACCATACTTCTCTGAAAGAGGTGGGAATGCCTGGGTGGATAGCCTAGGACAGAGCTCTATCATAACCCATTTCGACAAAAAACGTCTGCTAGTAAAATTAAGACACTCCGTTGCCAGAATTATGCCAAGGAAAACCAAAGATAATATGAAAACTGGCGAATATCTAATTATTATATGTGCCCAGACATTACGGACCCCTTGTATAATTATATATCTATATAGTGGCGCTGCGTGTATACGTGTGCGCGCGCGAGATTTGTGTTAGCCAACCGATACGTGTGTCGCTAAAATTTAAAAGCTGTTTCATATTCTTTTTCGTGTTGTTTTAATATATTATTAGTGGTTGGTCTATTGTCTATGTGTATTAAAACTGTGGATGGATGGTTAGAGTGGTCATTGATATAAATTTATAGTTTCGTCGTTTTAATTGAAGAACTTACTATTCTTCGATTAAGTTCCATTTTTATTAAAAACGCTAGTTTTTTTTTAAATAAACAGCTATAATTACTTTTCCTTTTATATCCAAACATATGCTTGGTATATTAGGTAGTAATTATGAGACCATCATCCCGATGAAAAATCTGTTCCGATGGACACTGCACTCATTAGACTGATATCGTCTTGGCCTTCTATGCTTGATTTACGCCGGTCCTGTGTAGTTCTAGGAGGTCCACCTTCCCAGGCTTTGCTTCCCCTCTTTGGGTAAGAGTAAGTTTATTGCTTACTGCCTGATGCGCCCCTACCGGGGAATGCCGACGGAGCTGCCTAGGCATTTTTTGTAGGCCAGAGTGCTCATCTTCTCGGGCGCTGGCTTTTCAAATTCCACTTTCCCGACCTTGTGTCACATCTTACCTTGTGGGAAGAAGATAAATAAAAAGTGTTTAGTTTAACAGGAAGCATAAGCTAAATATGTCAAGTATAGGTAAGCCTCGCCATTGCTTTAGATAATCTCAACCATTGACTAATGAAAATATTACCACGTGGAAGAGACGTTGATATATTAAAAACAAACAGTAACAAAATATATGTGTACTTATACTGACAATTCCTTGCGGGATGAGACGCGGACGCCTGTGTGTATGTGTTTTGTTTAATTGCTATTATCATTTTTGAATACTTTACTACATATATATATATATATACACACATATATATATATATATATATATATATATATATATATATATATATATATATATGTGTGTGTGTAGGTTAAGTGTAAGCAGAGTGCTAAGCTATTGAGAAAAGTAAAAGTATAGAAGCGTAATATTTATTCATATTTTATTACAGAATATCAATACAACATAGGTACCTTCGGTTGATAATCCAAACAAATGGGGGACTAGGATATGTCTATTTTATCCGTCTCTTTTCAGCCTGTTTATGTCTTTGTTCTCCAAAAGGGCGACGGTACCGATGTTGTTCTGATATCTGTAAATCGTATGTAAATAAACAAACATATATATATATATATATATATATATATATATATATATATATATATGTATACACTTGCACATTAATGTATCCAAATCGGAATACCACATTTTTGGTCTTTTTATCCATACGTTATTGCTAAAGGACTGCATCGATTTTTCTCAATGTGTTACTATGTGAATGTCGTCAACAGGAATAGCTATATATTGTTTAACGAATTTCAATCGTTTACATTCTCTCGATGGAAGTGAAATAATCCTTTATATTGAATTCCGAAAATGTGCTATTTCTTTTTAGGTTAAGGTCGGTAAACCATTATATTACAGTTTTGGTATTTTTACATTGATCTAAGGTCGATGTGTTTCTTACTTGTTTAGTTCTTTTTTGAGATATATGTTTTCTTATATAAGCTATAATCTTTTTTCAAGGACTTACTCATCTCAAAAACTGATTATTTATAAAAAATGCCCATGTGCTTTGTTCATATAATGCACGGTTCTGTCATAGGCATACTCTTTATTCGATTATAGAATTTTAATATAGGTCACATTACTTTTGCTTCCGTTGCTATAAATTATTCGGTTTCGTAAATACATTGTTTCTTAGTTTCGTATAAGTGATATCATAAATTTGTTAATATTTCTAGATCTATCTATTCTCGTTATATTATTGATAAGACCCTATTTAGAAAATAGGTGTACTTCAGCTAGTATGGATTGTGACCGAGGTCAGAATTATCTTGCTGGGTGCATGTCAGATTGACATAAACTTTGGGAAAACAGATCTGTTTTCCCACATATAGTTAGATACAGATTTCCTTAAGATCAAAGGAACACTGGGTGAGAGGTCAGAATGGAGGCTGACAACCGAAGTACGATGACGTGGTGGTTTGTTGCGAACGTGGAATCAATGACGTCACGTTTGTCACAGTCAGAGAAAACGATAGTTTTCAGGCAGTTAAGAGGCGAGTAGACGTGGAAAATGATATGTTGAAAGATTAAGTGAAGTCGTTATGGACCGAAGAGAAATCAATCCTGTCTGTTAAGTATAAGACTGTCCCTGACATTTATAAGTCAGAAGTTAATAAACAATATATTAAGAATTATGAGACGATCCGGCCTCTCTGCTCGACGTTTTAAATATGGATAATATCAATAAACTCCCTCTGAATCTCTTAAATGTGACTTACCGTCTCCTCTATCGATAAATAAAGAAGGAGACAAACAACGACGAAGGAATCAACGTGGTGATATGCCGGAGAATACGATGAAGACGACGACGGCTAATGAAGAGAAAGAAGCTACGAAAAAAAATTAGTGTCATTTTGTGTGACTTGTAATGAAGTGAACACCGAATTTGTATATGTAGGGATGGGACGTAATGGGTGAACATTTCAGATTCATGCAAGTAGTATTTTTTGTGTTCATTTATACATAAATAACATTAAACAATCAAACATTTTGAAAATGTTGCAAAATTCAGAAGGTTCAAGCCAAAAATAGCCGTTAGGGCTCCACGGGATTCAAAATCCATCATTTGTCGGTGAAAAAGTGGTTTCATGCAACATTGCAGGTCCTAAACATCCTCAAAAGCTATGAATGGATATAGATTGTTAAATCTGATATAGTTCTTTAATTAAGGACCATTTTCAGGCTGTGAAAGGGTGTTCAGGAATGTAAAATAGCCAAAAACTAGTGGCCTGCACCTTCTGAATTTTGCAAAATTTTCAAAATGTTTGATTGTTTAGTGTTATTTATGTATAAATGAACACAAAAAATACTACTCGCATGAATCTGAAATTTTCACCCATTACGTCACCCCTAATATGAGGAATGAAAAAACAGTTTTAAAATCTACGTCACACACGCACACATACTGATATATGTAAAAAGTAATAGAAAAGACAAAGAGACACGACACATACTTACGCATACGTTGAAGGACATGATTAGCGATTTAACACTCTCACAAACACATTAACAATCGTGATGTGTGTACAACGGGCAATAGCTAAATCTTTACAAAATGACCTCCAGGTTCTAGTTGATTGGAATCCTGAATGGATAATAATATTAAATGCCTCAAAGACAATACTCATTTCCTTTGTATAAAAAACAATATTTTCCAAGAGTTTTTTTAATTATTTTTATGTTTTTTTAATTATTTTGGGAATTTTAATTTTTTGAATTATAAATGTTTATTATATTCATTTGTTATTGAATTCAACTAATTCAATCATTTTAGGTGGAGATTTCTTGGGTTTTAATTCATATTTATTGTGCGTATTATCATTATACTTAGACATTAAGTAAAATACTTTTTCTCGTAAACTTTAAATAAAGTTTCTAGTTTTGATATTTTTATTGTATAACTATAATGCCTTTATACTTTTATCTCTTTTAATTAGTAGCCTATATTCATATTTTGCCCACGTGTTAGGAACTAGTCTGTAAGTAGTCTTACTGAATGTTTGTACACGTATTATAAAATATATCGATCGATATAAACGGTAAGCAGGATAAATCACTCAAAATCAGGACAAATGTGAACGGAGACAGCAGATCTTTCACAAATAAAGTGATCGATGTCCTTTCTGATAGAGTTATATCAAGAACGAGTAATAAATACTCAATTATTTTTATACACGGCTGAAGTTTTACGGGTTTTTTTTTCTCAGAAGCGCTTGATGGGGCGAGTTTAAGTAGATTATAGATTGTTTTCTATTACATTTGTTGCTATTAGTTCATCGTAAGGTCTGCTGTTTCTAAAGCTGTTTCCTGCCATTTTTTCTGTCATCTTAGTATTGTATATATATATATATATATATATATATATATATATATATATATATATATATATATATATATATACAGGGTGTCTCAAAAAAATGTACTCACTCTTAGAATGACGAGACGTTTGCGAATCCCTTGGTGCGCGTTATCAGCTTTGTTTGAACAATAATGGTCATCAGTTTGAACATTTGCGAACATGATTCTTCAATTACATCTGTCTCATGTATTCGATGCTATTTCATCTCACTCTATGTTCATAAATAAAAGTTTTCTCGTCATTCTACGAGTGAGTACATTTATTTGAGACACCCTGTATATATATATATATATATATATATATATATATATATATATATATATATATATATATATATATATATATATATATATATATAAGATGATGAATAGTGGCAAAAATAAATCGTGGACGAGTGCATTCTGGGTGGGGCGTCGAGAAAGAAAGAAAGCGACTTGGTAACTGTTAAAAAGGAGAAGGTTCCGCAGTGCAAGGGATACTTGAAAGGCGGCGGTTTCAGAAACGCGAAAAGCCATACCGCTTGGTGTTCGGAGTATCAAAGTACCGGAAGAATGGGAGTTTACCGATGTTTATGGCACAAATGAAGCTTTATTAGCTATGGTACCCAAGCCCGTTTTGCTGTTAGTCTTTCGTGTCCGCTGACTAAAAATGCGACTGATAAGCCAGTTGATACTGTAAAGGAATCGCCTGACTTGTATTACATCAAACAGACAACTGGAAGTGCTTGTGGAACAATTTCTTCAGTTCACGCTCGGATAGACAATGCAGAGCAAATTGCTTTCCAATCGGATGTATATATGAACGAGGTTCTAGCGGAAACCAAGTCTGTAACCTCAGCAAGAAAAAATAATTTCATGATACGGTGATTGGAAATAAAGAGAACCAAAGTGTTTCCATATACGTTCTGCTCTTTGTCATTCTTAGTGGATCTTACCGGGTACCCCGAAAGAACGGATAATGCAACACACACACATATATATATATATATATATATATATATATATATATATATATATATATATATATATATATATGAAATTCGGCCGAACTAAATAACTTTGAAGATGCAAAACATATGTCGTCATATTAAAAAGTCGTTAAAACCTTTTAAGTAAATTTTAGTAATAATTTATTTCAACTGCTCGCAGATGTTTCTTTTAGACTAGCTATAAAAATGAAATGCTGTAGCAGCTTTCAAAATAGTATGGGACTTGAAAAGTGATCACTAATTTAGGAGGGATGTCCTGTTTGTAATATGCCATTTTAGGTTCGACGTATAATTCATTATTTCATTTCTTCACTGTGTTCGATATATGTGTACTCTTTTAAGCCGCTGTGTTTCCCGTCTGTTTTATGAGTATAAAAGTGGTATAGAATTTGCAAATACGATGGTTTATTAACTGTCTGGTGCACATAAGTGAACCTTATAATGATCATTCCAATAACATTCAAGTTGCGCATACAAAATACTGGTTAAAACGTAAAACGTAAGTATAATTTTTTTTTATTCGGACTACATTTCTCATCTTGAATGTTATCATCACAATGTTTCGGCTTTTGTAACCCCCGGCCTTGTTCAGGTATATCTCTTCGAACTCAGGAATGTTTCTGTCGAAGTCAGGAATCTGGACGGAATTTCGTACGTACCAGTGGCGCAGTGGATATATAGAATTCAGTTCTAAGTGACACCCATGTGAAGATTGACGGTTCAATCCTCGGTGCGGGCGATACGAACACTTGCGAATTCCTGAAGACTTCTCCCATTAATGGCTGACGGAACAAGGAAATTGTTGATTAAATAAAGGGTTCCGTTCGAAATTCCGTCAAGACAAAGTTCGACAGAAATATTCACGAGTTCGAAGACATACACCTGAATAAGGTATGGGGTAACAGCGACCGACACGCACTGATGATAATACTCAAGATGAGAAATGTAGTCCGAAAAAACAAAATTAAAAAAAATTATCAATCCTCATCTAAAAGAAATCAGAAATGTAAAATGCAAGGTGTCATCCATATACACATCTACATCAGTATATACAATACTTAACATTTGTGGCTGGTAATATAACCTCAATAATATCAATAATGTATAATTTATAAGAAATCACCCAGATGCAGAAACGGACGCATGCATAAAATTAGTCATATTGTTTGTTAATATGTAAGTATAAATAAAGTAAAATAGCCACATCTACACCCACACGTATACAACATATTTAACGATATAGTTCATTTATTTCATCGCTAAAGCCGTTTGAATATTTGATACGACGTAAGATGTTTCATTATACCAGAACTTACTTGACGTTTTCCTTTTACGGTGTCCAATGTGGCTCATTTTTAAACAGAACAGAATTATGTACGTGTTGTAGAGGTAATTGATTGCTGCGAACATTTGTATGATTACGTGATTGTTCATATTCTTTTTATTTATAATGTTTTATCAGGATTTTGAGTCTGTATACAGCATGACTTAGCTTGACCGGCTGTTTTTATTTATATCCATTGACGAATAAATGGTTGTTATCTGAAAAATGTAAATTGATACACTCAGTTGCGTCTCTGTGTATTCTTTAGATCCTCATGCTTTGAAATGTATTCTGAAATTTACATAGTCTTGTGATGTTATTTGGAAATTTTGGCAAATTATGAATTAAATCTGTTGTTTTGATTACTTGAACGTTTATAATTCTACTTGCTTTATATACCGATGGACATTGTGAATTTGTAGGTTTTCATTTTTCTGTCTGTTCGAAAAAAAATCGTAAAAAGTTCGATACGCATGGATTAGTGTAAGATCAGCGAGGATGTTGATGCATCTACTGTAACGTCGCTGCTGTGTTACTAATCATGTCGGTTGCACTCTATCACCTTGCCCTCGATCATCTAACGCAACGACGGTGACATCTATTTCAATAAAAATGAAAATTACATAACTATCTTTATTATATGTTCAGACTTGATGACTATAAATAAATTACACATTCAGTTTCTAAACACAATATATATATATATATATATATATATATATATATATATATATATATATATATATGTATATAATACATATAATATAAATATAAATATATATATATATATATATATATATATATATATATATATTACTATTTCATGTATCGACATAACATTTTATAAGGAGATATAATTATTTATGTATCAATTTTCAGTATTTACTTCAACAGTGCTCGATACGTAAGTAGAGATATGTAGTAAGCTATGCAAATATATTTATGACAATTAAGCTACACAGAGGCTCCGTGTTTCATCCCCGGGGGAATCTTCAGGCTAAAATGAAGATTCTTCAGTTGACCGAAAATATTTCATGAGATACTAATGAATAACCCCGGCTCAAAGGATAAGTATAGTTTATTTATGAAAATACTTTTATGTACATGTAATTAACTCATTGTATACTTTACGTAATTTAAATAAAGAGTATTAATTCAGAACATCGGACTACGAAACTAAAGGATACCACTTAAAATTGATTCAATATTAAAAAAAACATCTGTTTTATTCTATTTTGATACAGCTTGTAAGTATCGCCAACTATTTTGCCTAATGCTTACCTTATAGGCTCTGCTGGCCAATACAGATTTAAAGAACACGACTTTGTCTGAAAAAAGCGTAATAGCCCCTTTGTTCAGAATTTAGAAATATCATCGAACTTCTTAACTATATGATAGTCTATTTAATAATAGTATAATACATATTATCCGTTTAGCTTATTTCGAACAATTAGGTCAGATATTTTATTCTATATTATAGGTAAATAAATGTTTGTAAACAATATAACGCATATAAATACCTGGAATTAATAGTTATTTTTTCGTATTCTTGTTAAAATCCTATTCATGATCATAGAAGAGACTATCTATGAAAATCAAAGAGACCACAGAATATATATATATATATATATATATTATCTTCATCTACTTTTCCCTTGTTTATTTAGTCACCGCAATAATTAAAATGACACATATGTCCACATATTACTCAAGGAAAAATTAAGAAAGCATTATGTGTCCAATGCATCTTATACAATACATCGTTTATGTTGTCAATGCTGTTTTAACATTACACAATCTATTAGATGAATGAATTGTAAACAGTTGTGTACTACACTAATAACATGGTAGTATCACTATAACACGTTGAATAGATATGGATTGATTACCTTTACATATCCTTGTACGTTCAGTTACTTTTAATTGCAACGGTAATAGTTCTGGCGCTGGCCGAAAAGATATGTGAGCATGCCTTTTTGCTAGTGTGCATTTTCTGTCAGTAATTTTTCGGTAGTAGCGTTTGTGACGCTTGTACAATAAGTACGACTGAACTAGTCTCCCCGGTTGACGCTTTTATGATGAACATTTTCTGATATTGGTCAAAGTAAACGTTTTGATTCCTAGTAAACGGTGTTTTCTTTAAGTTTTCTAGTTGTTTAAATAATAAATTGAATATAGTATGACTCCCAAAAATGCCTCGGACACATTACTGTCTTGGCACTTTCCTGATTTTGGTCGTTACCATCTTCTTCCGTCCGGAAGTAATCTGGTAATTGACGTGAAATAATTAAACTGATAAAACTCTAAGATATTAAAGTGTTGTAAGTGTTGAGTGCATTTAACAACTGATGTGACATCACTACAGTGTGCCCGCAGTCATTACATTGAATCATTTGAATAGGGGGAATTGCTCTTAACCTGTTAGAATCATTTTTATCCACAAAAGTTATTCGTCTTTAAAATGTTGACCACATTTACTTACAGACTACTAGGTGGCTTTCAACATTTTTAAACGCAGTGCACATTTTAAACATATTATTGAATGTCGACATTCATCACTGAAACTTAGTGCACAAGTTAACATATACTGTAGTATAAAAGATGGGGTAGAATTCCGACAGAATTGCCAATATTATTAATGATTCGTTGGGTGGAATTATATGAAGCCTGCTTTTGCATATAAACTAGACTCGATGTTTGCTTATAAGGTATTCAACATATATAAAAACTAGCAGAGGGCATAAAACAACACAATAACAAAGGTTAAATTGTGTGTGTAACATCTTTATTTTAAAATGTCTCTCTCTCCGTCTCTCCCTATTTATCTTGTGCCGTCATTCAATGTTTGTCGCTTTTCCTCTCGCTCATATTTCCATTTTTTTCTTTCCAGCAATCTCTTTCTCCTTCGCCTATCTTATTAATCTTTCTTATTTTAATGCTCAATGCCGAATTCTTCACACCCCTCAATACAAAAATATTAAGAAGATAAGTAATTCTGAGTAAGTCCAAAGAGAGTTAATATATCTCAGTTACCACAGGTAATTGTGTAATCTTACAATTTCCTTCATCCTGTTGAACGCTGATCAATTTCTAATTGCTAGTAACCTAACTCCATTTAACGATATTAAGATACGTATGTTGATGAAGTCAATAGTCCGAAAAGATTTACTATATATCTATTACTATAAGTAATACTGAAATCTGACAATTTTTTTCATCTCGTATTCTACATATATACAATAGGT
>OY744524.1:27586402-27636402 GCA_963556195.1 Sepiola atlantica | reverse complement strand
TCGGCGTTAACGGTCAGCTAGCATAAGCATATGTGTATAAGTGTGAAGGTGTATGTTTATATGTGTATCCAGGCATAGAAAATGCAGAATTTGGTAATTGAGGCTGCAAAATAAGAAAATCGGAACATATGCTGCCTCCTTTATTCGTTTACGCCCAGAACATACGAGAAAGACAAATCTAATATAACACCTGCAGCAATTGTTGCTTTCAATAGTATAGACTTGCTCTTATTTCTGTATCAGGATAGTAATGATTTTGAAAGTGGTGTTAGTACCATGTAAAACATTTTGACACATAAAACTTGTTCATACACAATCATTGCTTGAAAATTGGTATCTTACTGCGTTTTACAAATAGTCAAACAATGGCAATTCGCGAACGCGAGTTATATACACTAATTCTTGTCTCGATACATACACACATAGGTATGCTTTATCTGGCAATAGATCCATCTATATATCTACATTATTGTATACCCGTCATATATGTAATTATCTATCTATCTTATATATCAATGGACAGGGATCAACGAAACTGAGTGATGCAAACACACATACTATGCAGCTATGGATAAAACAGTAATGGTTTAGACATTAAAAGTAAGTATGATTAAGTAGAATGACCTTAATATTTATCTAGCTTGCTGCACATGTGTCTGTCTATCTATCTTTTTATTTGTATATTTCTATTTGTTTCTATCCTTGGTATTTCATTAGTATTTCCTTTCGTATACACACACACATATGTATGTATATATATATATATATATATATATATTCATATTTATATATATATATATTCATATATATATATATATATATTCATATATATATATATATATATATATATATATATATATATATATGTGTGTGTGTATGTGGGTGGGTGTCTATATACAAATATACATGATATACGTAAATAGACATCCTTATTTTAATTAATACGGAATACTGGTATCAGAGTGGGCGTTATTAACGAAGACTAGATGATATTGATATTTTTCCACAGAGATGAATTAAACAATAGCTCGTTTAACAGTAAGAAGTTAACTCCCGAAGTTTGCAGCGATTTGACGCTTGTTATGCCCACTTTCAAAATAACTTATTGTATGAGTCTTATGATGGTCTTGAAATTATGATAATTAGTTAGCCTGTATTATATGTAACTATTTATATATGATAGATATATTGAAATCGGAAACACACACATCTCAAGTAGTACAAAATACTGATGTTTTCACATTTTTTCGGCTTGTTTGCACGTCTCGGCTATGAGAAAACCAAGTAGACATCTATCACATGTATGATATATTCATGCGGCTGTCTATTTACTTTTTTGATGTTTGCGTATATATCATTCCATGAAAAATGCCAGTATACTGAAATCATATGCCCTAAATAGGGTTAAGAGGAAAACTCATATACACTAAATGTACAAAAGCAAGGAAATTCCCAAATGTTTACACTTTTATTGCCATTAATTAAGGGTATACCTACATATCAACCAAACCATTTCATTATCACATCACTACAGTATAAATCTCTAAGCATGAGTGGATGAAGTGTGTGAGGTGCGCTGAAGAAAAATTCATACCAGTAAAATACATAGCCCTGTTGTGCTCGCATACCCTTAATGACAATAAAAATGTAAACATTTCGGAATTTTCTTGCTTTTGTACATTTAGTGTATATGAATTTTCATCTTAACCCTATTAAGGGCATATGATTTCAGTATACTGGCATTTATCATGGAATGTTACTACTTTTGTAAAAACTATGCCTCAATACAATCGTAATTTTTAAGGTTTTTTTGAATTTTCTAGAAAACTAAGGTATATGGTAAACTGAAATTAAAATGCAATCAACTAGACCCTAGAACCTCTATGTCTGCCAAAAATCAGCTGAATCTATCAAATAGTTAATGAGATACAGGGTGGCACATACGTACGTACGTAAACACAGATAACATGAGTTCATGATTGAACTTTCTGGATCTCTGTGTTGCCTCGACTAATGATGCTGAAATTCTACACACTTATAGAACCTATCAAATAAAAATGTTGTGCACATTTTTAAGTACTTTGGTTTATTGAGTTATGAGATTTACAGCATAGGCCATTTTTGGAGTATATTAAGGGATAGAGCGCTCTCTCGCCTCCATTGATTTCTATTCTTCAGTCTGTCTTAATTTATATATCTATCTACGTGTATAGGATTTTCTTTTTGTCATATATTTAACTGCCTATATACACATACGTCAATACGTAAGAATGAATTCTATCAAAAACAAAGTAGTGTTGTTGCAATTAATCAGATTTAATAAATGGCTTACAGTCTGTATCAAATGGTTCAGTAATATAGATGACTAATATTTCGTAAAAGGATGACAGAATATAACTTGGATTTATCGACTAAGCGATATTCAAATGGTTGAAGATGACGAAAGGTTACAACTTTGCAAATGCTGTATTCATCTATTATCTATATTCGTGCACCGTGCATCCATAAGAGCCAATCTTTGAATAAATTATTCGAATAAATCAACGTACTATATTAAGATTGAGAAATCGAAAATAAATTATCCAGGGTGAATAGACTGGCTGATATGTGCAATTGACTTTATCGAAATTGATTAGTGGTATTACAGATGAGTGCTTAAGCATAAACAGGTTGTAACGGAACAGTGGCCTCGGCATTACTTAGATAGACAGCTATTAAACAAGATATATACATATATAGTTTGATAGGAGACTCACAGATATCTGAATAATAACATGGCTTAATTTAAAAATCACTCTATAAAAATACAAACAAGTTAAATGTAGAATTCGACTATCACAATCAACCCTTAGTGTTTTTACTAGTGACAGAATATATGTTAGGCTACTACACATCAGCTTTTGTGTTGTCGTTGTAAAAATGCATTCGGGATCAAATCAAATATAGATTACAACAGCAGGATGGATATTCTAAAGGTGCGTCCATACTTTCTGAAGTACCCGAATCATTGGAGTTTTGTGTAAACAGCGTATGCATTTCATATATGTATTGATGTAGATGAGCTTTTATTAAAGTAGCAATGTGCTGAATGCTGGTGTGAGAATATACAGCGATTCGTCAATCTGTCTAGAGAAACGGTAACTATTCTGCCAAGCCATATGGTCAACAGACATATCTAGATAATAATAAACCTCTAATATCATTGCGTTTTTGCTGTTTTTTTTTGATTTGGGGATTTGTTTCAACGTGTATTGTTTTACATGTAAGGACACAGGCGAATCAGACAAGATGTGATGTGGAACGGAAAAGAGGAGGAGATATTATTAGTACTAGCAGCAACAGCATGAGCGAAAGGTACAAAAGTGATTACAAAAGTAAATGACTTAACAACAAGGAACATTTACATATAATATTAATAACAGCATCATCAGAATAAGAAAAAGAGTGTAAACGGATGACGTAATTCAATAAATTACATGAATAAGGACGTAAAGAAAATGATTTCTCTCTCCCTATCCCTCTCTCTCTATTTCTCTCTCTATATATAAATATATATGTTGCAATACCCGTTCCTTTGTGGGACCCGGAAGCATCAGACAAAACACAACGATAGAAACAAGGACTTGCTCGAGAAACTCTGTTTCTTTATTCTTCACCATCAGCTGGTGTTAGTTGTGAGCAAAAGTCCTTTGACATTATTGTTCTTTCCCTTGTCTCACGAACACACCTCTTTTTTTACCTTGACGGCGGTTGATTTTCGATTCTACCCAACGTAGGTTATTTTCACGAAAACTCGGCAGAGTGATTTACCTTGCAACCTAGAGAGAAACACGACAATACGTTCTGTAGCAGTCTGCCCCAAGAATCTAGGGAAGGCTTGTTTACTGCAGTTCGGTGGTGGGAGTACCTCTCTTCGGAGCTGACCCACGACAAGTTGTTCGCTATATCCTCCTAATTGGATCTCTGCTACATAAGCGCTCTTTCTTCATTCGTTTAAAACCACCGTTTTAATTTCTGACTTCGCACGCCGGGTACCTTCTTTTTCTGGCCTCGTGCACCTGACTCTTTTAAAGCTTACCGAGTCGTTTTTTTTACAACGTCATACTCCGAAATGAACTCGTCGACCTCACACACCTGGACTCGTTCAAAGGTCACCAATTCATTTCCGTTTTTATTAAGCCTAATTTACAATCTATCTAGTCTTCGGTGTTTCTTCATTATTGCGGGGTCATGCCCTTTGCCTCCCCGTGACGTCTTATGCATTATTACTCACCATGTCTGTATCATTATTTTACACACACACAAACACACACACACACTTATATATATATATATATATATATATATATATATATATATATATATATATATATATTTATATATATATATATATACAATATATATATATATATATTTATATATCTATATATACACACACAATTATATATATATATATATTTATATATATATATAAAATATATATATATATATTTATATATATATATATATATAGCAATATATATACATATATATATATATATATATACATATATATGCATATATATATACATACATATATATATAATATATATAGCAATATATATATATACATATATATATATATATGCATATATATATACATACATATATATATAATATATATATATTTATATATCTATATGTATATATATATATCAATATATATATACATATATATACATATATATGCATATATACATACATATATATATACATGTATACATATATATATATATGTATGTATGTATGTATATATATATATATATATATATATATATATATATATATATATATATTGTTCATTTCTCACAAAATTACATAGTCACGACGTACGAATGTCGATACTACGTGTCTCAGACCGTCTAGTATATATTCAAGTGTTAAAAATCAAACAGTAATCCATATTCAAATGAAATATTTAACAGGTAGTGGTTTCATTATTTGGATTATTCGGACTTCTATTCCCATCATTGTTGTTATATTTCCAAACTTTCGTAAAAACATAATACTTGAACTTGTTAAACTTTATATAGAACTTTGAGTATTCTTTAGATGAGCATTGCTTATTAGTGTCATTTGTATTGCTACGATAATTATTCTAATATGTGTTGTTATGTTCAAGGCCGGTCAGCCGATGTCACTTCTAATTTCGTTCAGATTAATTTTTTTTCAAATCATGGCGCCCAGTAGTCGAACTTGTAAATCTTTATGTTGAATTTGAAAATACATACTGGAAATGCCAATGCAAGACATTGTAGAATTGAGATTAAAACTTAAATGGAAGATGGTAAAAGCGGCATGACAAATCAATATATATTAATAAAGTGATGAGAAAACTTTACATGTGTGGTTTAACTTACGTTTATGTACATATGCTGATCACGCATGGACCTATTATTTTTATTTACTATGAATCGGATCTGTATTAAAATTTAAAATACAATAGCGTAAATCCAAATGTATTTTAATCTTACTTCCAGACTTATATATATTCACTATCTCATCTACTTCGAACACGAACTAAATGAAAATACGTCTCCAGATTTTGTATATCTGCATTTGTCAAGTAAATAGCCTTTCGTATGTCATGGCCGCTGAACAATTTATTTGCCGACTACAACTCCATCCCCCCGAAAACAGGGGCACCTGTAAGCCCCGGATTGCCACCCGTGATGCCTTAGGACAGGATCCTGGTAACTGAGTAATTCTTCCACTTCGGCCCTTTTCGGCTAGACGTGAGATCGGAGTGGGCTGAATAATCGACTGATCATGTCATGCCCTCGTATTACATGTTCATCCCCATCTGATTCTTAAAAAAAATCAAAACCTTTTTTATCCTTTTTATCTTCTACCCAAATAGATACGAGAATATGATGGCTGAGGGTAAATGATTTTGAGAACAAAGAATATTACTAATGCCACTAATGTTTTCTAAAGAGTAATGTTCACCAAGAGTAGTTCAATGTATTCCGAGAGCAATGTATTCAAGGACTATAAATTATTATCCTACCTGTATAATTACATTTGACAAATGTATTCGGCATTAACTCACCCATAGATGGTTCATATGCTGTGAAACACACCAAACCATCGTATGTTTGCTGATATGCTACCTGCAGCTTTTCAATTTGCAAAAATAAATAAAATCGAAAGTAGTTATGCGATTTAAGTAGAAACAACTAGAATAGAAATAAAAGTTTTAAAAAACTCGCTGGTAACGCTGAGTATTTATTTACTCCTCTCCAGGAGTTAGGCACAAGGCCAGTTTTATCTTACTCCCACAAGTAAGATGCGAGCCAAGGTTGAGTCGGGAAAGTGGGATTTGAAAGGCCAGCGCCCGAGAGGTGAGCACTCTGGCCATTAAAAATTGCCTGGGCAGCCCCGTCGGCATTCCCCGGTAGGGCGCCTCAGGCAGTAAGCAATAAACTTACTCCTCCCCAAAGAGGGGAAGCGAAGCCTGGGAGGGTGAACCTCCTAGAACTGCACAGGACAGCCCCATAGACTGGCGTAAATCAAGCCCCGAAGGCCAAGACAATACCAGTCTATGGGGTGCAGTGTCCATCGAAACAGATACTACACTTTGATCTTAGCCCAAAACGCTGAGTAAATGCAGCGATTAAATAGTCAAATGTAAAAAAAACAAGCACACAAAAAAAAAACAGAAAAAAATCTGACCATTTGTCTCAGCAGATTCAAAATCTGTCTGCTTTTAATCTTGTTTGATTTGCCTTCATTTCCTTTGACACTGTCTCACTCCTTCTCGTTCACGTGATCATATCTTGCTTGCTTTCTTACTTTGTAATTGGACGACACGCGGCGTCATTAACTGCGGATCAAGTTGTCCCGCCGAGGGCTCAAAAACTTGGTGATAAACTGGTGAATAAAAATCAAAGCTGACAGCAGACCTTGCCGTCAATCGTGTACGTCGGCGGTTATTTTATACTAAAGGGGCAGATGTAGTAGAGGGTGAGAACGGGCGTAGGGTTGTTATTAAATGTTGAGCCATACAAAAGTCACTTCGTCGGGAGTAAATAAATAAAGATGGGGGTGACGTTCGGTGCGCTTACATATTGAAGTGCGTGTTTACTAGATCCGCCTCCAGTCCCCATTGGGTCAGATTCCATTGCAATAGCGACCACTCATTTCTAATAGCATTTTTAGACATCTCTCCTTTTTATCCTACACTAGCAGAAGTACTCGCTTAGGTAGGCTTCCAAATGTACTTTTTTTAACTCGACTGGATGAAACTATGTTATTTCGAATGTAATTAAATCAAATCAAAACAGTCTTTTTAGAATATAAAAAAATATATAATAAATTACGTCTTCTCAGGAATACATGACAGTAAATGAATCGCCCGAGTGTCAAATATGCTTAAAAAAAATGTATATGACAAAGCTCAAGTAACGAAGATCATTTTTCGGGACCATTTTCCGAAATGTTCATATACCTCAAATATATTAAGTGATACTTCTAGAATTGTCAGAAGTCTATGCACCATTCAAATATATAATGTAATCTGCCACCAGATTCCTTGTTTTGTCACAAATTCGGCATTACTATTGGTACGTATTAACGACAATTTAGCATATTTAAACTGATTGTCAACTGAAAGTATCAGAAAAAAATTTTCTATGATGTAACTGTTTCCAGAATCGATCAAACATCAGTTGAATTTCATAAGAAGTAGTCAATGGAATTCAAACAAGGGCATGTATCATGCCCCATACTTAACATTTTGCCAAATAAACAAGGTTATCTTAAATAAATCAAACATTTCCACATAATCAAAACGAAGATATGTTTAAGTGACAATTGTTCCAATCAAAAAGTTTGCAATGACTGTTAAATAAGATCAGCTAATGCCATGCTGTAAAGCTTCTGCATTGTTTCTGATCTTGCTGCACGTTTTGTGTCGAGTTGAGTCATTCTCAAGCGTTCAACCTTGGTTACGAAACAGTACATGTTCTCAGCATACCAGTATATGCTGTACCGATTGTTCATCGACTTTAATTTGGGTTGAATGTTTGCCGGAACATCATTTAGGCAATTAAGAATCCCAGGATACCATTGTCGCCCATGGAGCTCCCACACAATGTCACCGGGCTGAAATTCATTGTTCTCAAGCATTATAAAATAAGTATAAAAATATATAGTTTTTCTGTGACCGGCGGAAAAGATCAATTCTTGGCAAGAATTGATTAATCCCAACCCCCAGTAAATGCATTTAATACATTTATTTGGGTTCATTTTATAGTTTTGGGAGAGGGTGTTCATTATTTGAAAGTGCCACTTGGTGTTCAGTCCATCGAGGCAAAAATGCATTCTTACCCATAATTTTCCCACCCACATATATATATATATATATATATATTGATATGAAAATGACAGAACTTTCTGGCCAGCCAGTGGAATTTGTTTAAAAAATCTTAATCCCCAGCTGAGGTTAGAAGAACACTATGCAATTTATCTCATTTTATTGTGAAATAGGTGCACAAATAAGTATTTTGATCAGTTTTCATAGTAAATAGAAAATAATAGTCTGAAAAGACATTTTTTTCAGATTGTTATGCTCCGTCAAAAAATAAATCTTCCAAAATCTTTATTTTTAGTCTTTAAAAAATAAATAACTGTCATTACTAACCTTCTAGGCAGACCGTGATTATTTTTTTAAAAGCTAAAATTTATTTTCTTTGGAGATTATTGTTTTTATACGGACCCAATATTTATTTCACACATTTCCATGCGGAAAAACTAATTCTTCAAAGATGACCCCAATTTCTACTCTGATAGATAAACATGAAGATTTTAAACATTTTTGAGACTCTTATGTGTTATGCTCCGATGATGATATCAATTTGAAATCAAATTCAAGAAAACCCATCTGAATTTTAATAAAATATATGAAAATTTATGAAGAAAATGCAAAATTCTCAAAATGTCTGTAATTTCCAAATATGGCTGATGAGCTCAGTAATCCTTTACAAATGATATTTATATCAATTGATATGGATTTATTTTATGCTGCGTGTTATCTGAAAAACAAATTCTATTGGAAATCATTTCAATCTCTTCCGAAATTGGTATGTGTATTATTTAATTTCAGATTTTCTGTTTTACTTTTGCAAACACATGCATTTGTTTTAATTCTTTAAAATTCTTCTAAAAGCTGGTAATCCTGATGATCCTAAAAGATTAACTTTTGGAAACTACATTCAATTTATAATCTTATAGTTTATAACATGTCTATATAGAGGACAATATAACATGTCTATATAGAAGACAAATTGAAACGTCATTATTTTTTTTGCACAAAAAGTATGCTACACATTTATGGTTCTCGTTACTTAGACCTTTTCATATATTATGTAATTTTGTTATCCTTGTATACGAAAAATAACCAGAGTACTTAATTACGTATGTGAAAGCATATATATATATATATATATATATATATATATATATATATATATATATATATATATATATATTTCATTTTAAAGATGACTATACATCAGTTATGTCGCCCGTCAATACTTTCAGTTTTACGAACTTAAAACACAGTCTACAATGTAGTATATGGCAAATGTACTAGATCGTACACGAGGTTAGTTTAGTAAATATTGACTGAAGAATTAGTACATTTTGTATCGTTGGCAATGCGGGTTTAGTTTCCATAAAACCGAAATGATCCATGGAAGACTAAGCCGACGTATAGTTTTTTTGAAATACAATAATATATTTATCTGTAAACACACCCACACACAATCATTAAAAAAGAATTTCAAACTACTTTGCGGATATAGCCGGTGAACCAAGTGCTAGATAGTTAAACACGGTTGCGCTTAAATATACGGTTATAATCTTAAATGGATCTCCCGGTTTGGAGTCTCTGAAATAGCAGGTTAATGTCTGGTATCCGGTAGAATGTCATCCCTAACAAAAGCAAAGAGTTAAGAAAATTGGACCCCCACACACGCACATACAGCTTTCTTTTTCACAGGACTTTTTGAAATAAACTGAAAATCTATCAGTCTCTTCTACATAGAAATACAAAGCTTGGTTTGGTCCTCTCGTAGAAAACCAGTTTCCATTTTCTATCATATGCTAAAAAGCCACTATCCGTCCATGCATGTAGTAGTTTTGCCACATCTAAGCTTGTGCATCACCCACTATTCTCTCCATATTAGACAAGATCCAAAAAAAGAGTCGCCAACGTAATAGATCCCTTACTATCCACCAAGCACCATCCCCTGCCTATCGCCACAATGTTGCGTCCTTGTGCCTGTTTTACAAGTGCTTCGATAAATTATTCTCCGCTGAACTTGCTGCTTTAGTACCCCTTGGCGTAAATACTCTAGAACAACCCGACAACCAGCCAAATCCCATCCATTCACTGACGCCGGAGAGTCTTCTACTCAAATGGCTTCTTTGTTAGAACTGCCGAACTATGGAACTCCCTACCCGCTCTCTTTTTACCCGACTGTACTGACATGCAGAAATTGAAAACTAATGTAAACAGACATCTCGCTGCACAGCTCGCAGTTTAAGATAACCCCAAAACTTACTTCCTAATTCTCAGTAGCCATTTACGTTTACAGTGACAGCATGGCTTGTTTGGGGGTGAACTATGTTTAAAAAAATACCTGAATATTATATGGAAACATACATTGTGCTCTTTCCTTCCTAAGCACTGGTATTTTATCATCAAAGAAAACGACAGATTTTACCGGTTCAGTTCGGATCAACAAACGTCTTCAGAAAAAGTAAAGATTTTAAATCCATTCGATAACGGTAAAAAAAACCCATAAGAATAAAAAGAACGCACAAAGAAAACGTTATTGCCGCCGGTTTAACTATTTGAAAAAGCAAATAATTATAAAACGCGCGTGCGGAGAGATGTTAAAAACTGAAATATATAAATAAATACATAAATAAATAAACGAGGGGAGAGAAAAATATGGATGAAATGTAGTTAAAAAGAACGTTTCTTTAACAAGACTCGCAATGGCGCAATAGAGTGCAGTGTTTCAGTGCGGTTTTTGCCAGATGTTAGCTTAAGGATTATAAAATCCAGCATCTATACACACCAACAGGACCTTAAACACAATACTATCACTAACCAACTGGTCTTACACAGACACATAATTTCGATTTAAACCACTGCACGCTATTCAAGACCGAATACTTTCTCCCGCGTCGCAAATGCATCGACACCGCTTTAATACTTCTCTCATCTCCATCTCAGACTCGGATGCTATGCCGTAAGCGAACATCTCGCATATGTATGTTCAAAAAAACTATTAGTGTTCTAAAGAGTACGTTTGGTTATATAAATAGTATATCTATATTCTACTTCAGCCATTACATAAATACACATGGTCGAAGATGCGTATACTTAAGAGTATATATAAAATAACTAGACACATTGTGTTAACATAATATAGAATTCTTGTGAATGTAAACACCTTACGGGTAATGTTATCTAACCCCTCCTACATTAAAATACAATTACATATTAACTAAATCAACTCATAAAAGGACGTTTCTTATACCTTTACTTGCATAGTATAACATCACGATGTTCGGCATGGGTAACAATCAATCCGCTATATTTTGAATCTATCCGCAAGTTGTTGGTTCTAACCGCACTCGCCGACTAGACGAAGCGTAGAGGAAGCCAACTGAACACTTGGATTGGAACAGTGAGGATAGACATGGAGCTGGTGGCTGGCCCCGCGTTTTTGGTGTTCGATGCTGGAAACGGGAATGACTGAAATGTGCCAAGGACTCAGCTGCCGATCGGCGGGGGTGGACGATCTTGATGCGAGATGCGGGGAACTCATCTGGAGCCGGCTCAACCCCAACCTTCACCCCGAGATGAACGTGGTAACATTTACAATTACATATCGTTTGAGCATTCTACGTTTCCGGTTTTATATGTAAGATTATGGGTACCAATGTGTTATATAGGTTCAGCTAAGCTAGTTGGATCTATTTGATTTACATACATTACAACAACACGAGTGTATACCTTACGTAAAAACTGGATGGAACATTCTCTGCTTCGCCAACGTCCGCACTAATGCGCACATAGATATGAAAAGAAAAATGAAAGAAAAACCTAACAGCAAATATAGAGATAAGAAAAGGAATAAAGAAAGGAACATTCTCATTATTAAAATAGAGTGCAGAATTTCTTCCTGAATTCATTTAAAACCGCGAGAATTGCCTGACTTATTTCTTACTTCCGCTCAACAGTTAACATCGTTTCCTTCGTCATGTTTTTACTCCATACCTTTTGAATGGTGGGGTGGTCACACACATGCATATATATATATGTATATATATATATATATATATATATATATATATATATATATATATATATATAAATATGTATATTTATATACATATATACATATATATACATATATATATATATTTACATATATATATTTACATATATATATTTACATATATATATATATATATACATATACATATATATTTCCATATATATATACATATATATATATAGATATATATATATATATATATGTATATATATATATTCACAAACTTATATATATATACACACATACACACACATGTATATATATATATATATATATATATATATATATATATATATATATATATATAAACACATGACTACAAATTGGTTTCAAGTATAGTGTAGAGGATGCACACGCCGTCTACACTTTTGCAAAAATAGCAACTCATGTTCAATCGAAGATGTACTATGAATTATTACCGACTTATTATTATTAACACAACAGAGTGTGGATGTTCCCTAAAAGAGAATGGATAAACAAATCTACGTTTTCCAAACTGCTTTATAAATCGGTTATTTATCGTACAAAAATGCTATCCGTTTAGTCAATTCTGACAGCGGCTAGTAAACTAATATGATTTACGGGGTTGGTATTCTCGTTCTGTGTTCATGCAATTTCACAGAAAGGGTTAATTTCTAATGTTGAAAACAGGTGTCTTTCCATACAGACATCCACTTTTTTAGTGTTTTTCTTTGATGCTTAATTAGCTTTGCAGTCCAAAGCTTCAATATCTGATCTCTAGAAGCCGGTGTTAAATCGCCCGGATGTGCTATTTAGATACAACAGAGTATTTTCGAATTGAATTACTTATTTTCTGCACATACGCTAAAATAAGCCTTCCACACGCGTGTGAGTACACTCACTCGCACTGAAAAAAATAGCATCTATTAAGACATAAAATGTCAGACGATTTGTCACTATTATTAAGATTGCCATTATTATAATTTAATGTTATTCATTTATGCTTGTCATCGGTTTTCGTTTCCAGCCTGTGGATTTACCAGCGGCGGAAGCCGTTCACATTCCTACTAATGTTACCATGTGCACGCGCTAGTGAGGAAACGATTCCATTATGTTTTCCGAGTTCGATACAATTCCCGATTCTGTTCTAACTTACCTATTTCGATATAATAACGCCTGATCGACTAAAAGGTTGAATTTTATTTTTTTGAGGTCGATGAGTAGCAGAGAGCCCTTATCAACTTTTAAATGTAGATATAATTTTCTTTTCATTTGGGAAACTTCTTAGTGTTTTCATTCATGTATTCTATCTAAGGTATTATAACATCGTTGTGAGATTTTCAGCTTAATGTTGCACTTGTGCCATTTTCGCTATACATTCATCCGTGCCATTTTTGTCTGTGCTATTTAAGCGGGTCATTTTTTTCATTTATATGAACTGTAAATTTTAGTTTTAATGAGCGGTTAAAATCAATAAATATTCATAATGTTACATTATTACTACTAATTGAACATTTACAAACAAGAAATTTAAAGAATCATTTTCGGAATCGAGAATTAAACTATTTTTCCGATTCCAATACAGATTCCGATATGTCAAAAAATGCCAATTTTACGATTCCCGAGTCTTATTAACTATAACAACACTAGTACACATAACATACTAACTTAGCTAATGCAAACAACATATTGTGTCACTTTTTTATATAAATGTTCTATATTTTATTTAGATGCACTATAATGTGGGTATTTAAGGAAACATGTTACAGTTTTAAAGATAATTCTTCATGTGTACTTTCGTAGAAGACTAATAGAAAATTATTTAGAACACATATTTTCCATTTTAATGAAATCAATAGCAAACATATGTTCATTTTGGATAATTTTAAAGTTTTATCGGCTAACTGCATCTTTTGAAGACACACACATGCGTGCATAAAGTAGCAACCCTGGTACAAGGTAGTGCCCCTAATGATGCAGGATTACACAGAGCTGAAAGGGGAAAAAGATTAAGAAATACAAAGGTCTAATGTACAACATGATAAGAGACTGGAATCGTAGGGAAATTTACATCATACCAATAATCATAGAAGCAACAGGACTATGAAATAGAATTTCAAAAGCTATCTGGCGAGTATACCAAGTGAACCGAGTGCAAGAAAAAGACAAGCAATTGCACTTAAAGGGACGGTTAGAATCTTAAAAAGATCTCTAGACTGGAGTGTCTGAAATAGCCGGTAAATGTCTGGCATCCCCAGTAAAAACAGAAATATAAGAAAATCAATATATATATATATATATATATATATATATATATATATATATATATATATATATATATATATATATATATATATATATATATAAAGTGGTGCACTAAAAGCGAACTTTTAGGAAAAGTAAAACCTATTGTGAAGCGTATACAGCTCAATATCCAGGATAGAGCAGGTAGATATGAAGAAGAATGGAAAGGAATTAGAGAAGCAAAAGCCAAATCATAATTCAATTCAATTGCTCAGAGCAAGGTATATTCCGCAAAAAAGGCAATTTATTCAAGTTAAATTTTCCTTAAGCCAGGCTTTTCAAAGATCAAAATCTTATCATCAGAGGAAGTCGCTGGGATAGATAAGTTGGCAAAGGCCAAGATTTAAAATTTGAAAAAATAAAATAAAAGTTGTAGGGGAAGAAACACAGGGCAAAAATTCTGCCCGAATGCAAGCAAATGTCCGATTGCTAAAAAGTCCGGTGTCGAAAAGTCCAGCGGAGAGAATGAGATGTAGATAGGGTAAAATGTCCAATAAGAGGTACGCTCGTGGATGCAGGCAGGCAGGCTCAGAAGAGAGTGAGGTGGAAAATATTCGCCATTAACAATACTTCCTGGGCAGAGATGTCAGAGAAAATGCTTTAAAATGGGAAAAAATGTAGCGAAAATATTTTAAAGTTAGCCCGAAGAGAAAGCCGGCTTGAAAATGAGGAAAGGCAGAAACTCTTGTGCGACCAGTAGGCCGGGAGGAAACAAGTAAGGGGTGTGGAGGAGGAGAGAGGAACGGGTGCGAAGAAGGAGAAGGGGTGTGGAGAGTGAAAGCGGTTAAAACTAAGAGTGTGATTGCGGGGGGTGAGTCGCATGAAATAGAAATTGGATGTTAGCGCGAATTAGGGTTCAACTAGAAAAGGGAAAGGATGGAGTAGGAGTAAGTCAACGAGTGCTGGGAGGGAGAGTTAAAATACCAAGATGTGTCTATGAACAGAGTTCGGGGTTTAGTTGTTTTATCAGGAGACCTTACTTATAAACAATGGGGCAAAACATATTTGGAGGGTAGAATTAGAGAAATAGTAAGAATAAAAATTAAAAATTGAAAAATTAAAAAAGTAAAAAAGTAAAATAAGAATAGAATTAAAATTAAAGATAAAAATAAAAATAAGAAAATAAAAATAAAAAATGAAAAAGATATTAATAATTACTACCAGTCCATTTCCCCTATCTTACTTAACAAAGCATTAATCTTCGCTAAAAATAATTCTGATATTACAGACATAGAGATTAAACTAATAATATTAGCCAGAAGATCCCTACTAGAATTTGATAATAAGCTTTGGACCAGGAAGGACACCCCCAATAACTTTGATATTACTATGGGGGGTCAGACTCTGCCCAGGTCACTGACTTGGTAGGTTTGTACCTGATGAGATAATTGGGGTTTAATTTTGGACATTTACAGGGTGGGTTGTATAGGGACGATGCCTTGTTTGTATCTGGGGAAAGATCGAGACAATATAATAACACTATCAAAAACTTACATAACTTCTTCAAAAACTTTGGTTTGACCATTACAGTGGAACCTGAGAAAAGAATATCCAACTTTCTTGACCTCACATTAGATCTTAACTCGGGAACCTTCAGCCCATACCATAAACCTAACTTAACCCTTTTCTCCGTACATAGCCTATCTAACCACCCTAAATCCATCATAAACTGAATAGTCCCCTCAGTATCTAACAGAATCTCTAAGCTATCTGCGAATAAATCTATCTTCGATCAAAATTCTAGCTTCTACAATAATGCTTTGCTAAACTCAGGCTACAGTCACAAAATTAAATATAGCTGCAACTCCTTTACTCAAGTTAACAAACCCTCAGACATTATTACGCACAACATGACCACACACAGAAGTAAAAAGTTTAACACATCTGCACCTAAGACATTCAACACACACGCTAATAAGCCCATAGGAACTAACAATATTGATAATCGGGCAGACCCACAGGCGCACAGACAAAGAGGTAAACTTAGAAGAAAGAATAACATCTGGTTCTATCCGCCTTTCAGCAGTAATGTTAAAACCAATATACCTAAGGAATTTTTCCAAATTTTAGACAGATCTTTTAAGCACCCCACAGATATAGCACTATTCTTAACAAAAATTCTATTAAAATATCTTACTCTACTATGCCCAATATTGAACAAACTATCATAACCTCTAACAATAGGAAAATTAAACATATCCAACAACAACCACCCACCGCATCCCTCACCACTTTAACTGCCGTAAACCTAGAGATTGTCCCTTAAACAACAATTGTGTACAGAAGGACGTAATATACGCTTGTACTGTGAAACAATTCCCCCGCTCCACCAATGTTGTGAGCAATCACATTTCCCATACTCCACCCGAATATGAAGTATATAGCATTCAATTGGATCTTAATAAACCATATAGTATTCTATTGGATCTTTCTAAACTATATATTATTCTATTGGATCTTTATGAATTATATAGTATTCTATTGGATCTTTATACACTATATATCATTCTATTGGATCTTTAAAAACTATATAGTATTCTATTAGATCTTTATAAACTATATAGTATTCTATTGGATTTTATAAACTATATAGTATTCTGTTGGAGTTTTATAAACAATATAGTATTCTATTGGATCTTTATAAATTATATAGTATTATTTGGATCGTTATTAACTATATATCATTCTATTGGATCTTTATGAATTATATAGTATTCTATTGGATCTTTATAAATTATATAGTATTCTATTGGATCTTTATAAACTATATAGTATTCTATTGGATCTTTATAAACTATATAGTATTCTATTGGATTTTTATAAACTATATAGTTACTGTATGTATATGACAATTTTTAAATAATAATCTACATTGCAGCAGTTTCTACAACTATCCCGAGTAAGAGTTACTCTTTTTTTTATTATTATGTAATTTGATTTATTTTTAAGTTAGAATTCAAAATGTGGCCGATAATATATCAATGTTCCTAAACAAGAAATCATATTTTGAAAGTAGTTATCAGTGATTTCATGATTACACCGTTCTATAAATTAGCAACTGGTAATGTAAGAACGAAAACCAATGAAACACGCCGGCAACAGCAATGTAATGTTTGAAATATTTCACTTGCGGAGTGTAGATATTTTCTTCAAAAGAACTAATTATTGATATGTTTACACGGATTTCCTTTGTTGGAATGGATGTTTGATATCAAAATATATCACATTAGGTATTCGAATTAAAAATTATAATATCAGTGATATCTTCAGATGATATACCGCTGAATGAATGTACAATTTAGATTTCAGATAGATTTCACGAAAAAAGTATATTCATTTATGAATTTAAATATTTCATTTTTAAACCATGTACTCTATAATAAAGACTAATGTATATATATATATATATATATATATATATATATATATATATATATATATATATATATATAATCCGTAACACAAAAGTTAGCGAGTAAAAACTGTTGGACGAAACCATTTCATATGTTAAGAGGTAAGTAGAAATCAAATAGCAACTCAGACTGCAGTGTTAAAAGAATTGTGAAAGAAATCCTTGTGTTTATTTCCATAGTGAGACTTTTTAAAACTTGTTTTCTTCATAGAAAAGAAAACGTCTCCAACTGGAAAACTGAGAAATAGAAAGAGAATTACAATTATTCTCTTTCTATTCCTCAATTTTCCAGTTTGAGACGGTTTTTTTTCACCGATTTAGACGTTATATTTTGTAAATACTCACTCCGGTCGCATATATTTGCCGGGCAGTGAGAATAATATCATAATTAACGAACTAAATACACTGACCCATAAAATATAACAAATAAAAATATAGTACACACTTCCACAATGGAGCAGGTAAAGTCTTCAAGGATTCCCTCTTCTAAATAAACGGAAGTGGTAATTCATGTCCGGATGGTATCATGATAACAGCACACATATTTAAATACACTCGAAAAAATAGAGGAGGTAATACTTGGGACGGCACCCCCATAAAAGAAGAAAGTAATGCTTGCGAGTATGGTATCATGGCAACGGAAAATATACTTCCCTACACCATCTACCAAACATAATGTAGGGTTGTTAACGTGATTTTTTACTTAAACATTGTTTAATTAAACAAAATATATAAGTTTATTATGAGTAATTCCGATACTTATTTCACTCTAAATAATTTACGTGACTGAAATAGGAATTAACCTTAAATAAAGTTAATGCATACTATTATAGATAGAATTGAGTGAAGACACGTCTTTGTCTGTCATGTAAATTGAACAAAAAAAGAATAAGTGTTAATCAAGAAATGTCAGCATGTCTGTTTTTATTTCCGTATATTTTATTGGGGGGGGGGGCGAACAAATGCAATGTAGTTTAAGCAAGGCGATCCATATCGCTTCGATTTTTGTGAAAGACGTTTGTATCTCAGACTACGTATATTTATACTTTTTTGCTTAAGAGCAATATAATAACATTGGCGTTGCTAGAGAAAAAGGAGTGAGAAGAAAAAAGAGTGAGGACGACGCCAATTTTTGTCATTATTGTTTCTAAACTAGTTTCTCCCACAGATATATATATATATATATATATATATATATATATATATATATATATATATATATATATACATATATGTATTTTTATATAAATATATATATATATATACATATATGTATTTTTATATAAATATATATATATATATATATATATATATATATATATATATATGTATATATATATATATATACATATATTTATATATATATATATATACATATATATATATATATATATATATATATATATATATATGGAAAGAGAGAGAGAAAGAGGGAGAGATAGAGAGAGAGAGAGATGGAGAAAGAGAGAAAGCAAGAGAGAGAGAGAGCAATCACCTCCTTCTTTGTAAACTCTTATGCCTCATCGGTATATCTTTCAAGCTAGCTAACACGTATTAGTTTCCTTTAAATTGTCTCCCTTGATAATGATTTTTTAAAAAAGGTTTTTGAAATTCATTCTTTTTTTTCATTGAATTACTTTCATGAATTACTGTTAATATCGACGAAACTATTGCAGATATACAGGAAATATAACACAATGAAATTTAAAATGAATAGTAAACATTAATTCATTTTAGCCTTTTTTTAAACAATTATGCAGATTAGAAAGATTGATGACTCTCTACATGGATTTCATCATTACTATATGTACATTACTTCAGAGTATTCTGTTGTAATTGAGTTAAATATGAGTAACCTGTGTTCATGATAACATTGTAAGGATAAATGAAAAAAACTTCCGCATTTATTCATTCATATAAATACTAGTGCGAAAAATATTGAAGCATATATTTCACGTATTTTAAGGTGGTTTGGTAGTTTTGTTTTACGGCATATCAACCCTTTTTGGGTTATTTAATGCCGAATCTGGTCATTATAGTAAAAGATTTATGCTTCAAGTTCTAAAAATAAAATAAAAAAGGGGAGGGAGAAAGGGAGAGGGGCTGTTGTTTTTGTTTTTGGTTTTGTAGAACATAATTAAGTTTTACAAAAAAAAAAAAAAAAAAAAAAAAAAAACGTCAATGTAGGTGAATTTCGTCTCAGGGAGCCACAGGGCAGCCTGATCTGGTATCACCAGGTATTTTAAGGGGGTTGTACACTCGTTGTTATGTAATAACAAGTATGAATATTTGAACAATTCATGTAAGCAATTGTAGTCAATTCGTATTTATCTTTACTTATTTTTACGACAAGAAATGGAATATTATATACATTGGAATGTAGTTTAGATTTACTTACTTCCCACAGCAGAAGCACGTGGTGTAAGGCCGGAAAGTTAGGTAAAACAGCTTCCATAAATGGTACATTCTGGTCACGTGCAAGAATAGATTACAACGATTGGAGCGTCCGAGGCGATTGGTAATTACAGAAGGAGGAAGTCATACATAGAAGAGTGTAAATGCAAAGACCAATTCGAACCATACAACTTTCTGAAAAAAAAAAGTCTGCGCGTCAGCGAGGCACTCTGACTTTGCCACAATGTTGCCAAAGATGTATACTCTGCTGCTATAAACACAGCTGTTAAACAAGTCATTAAAAAAAAACAGTGTTCAGATTTAGGTTGAAATTTTCAAATTGTTATATGATAGGTTTTAACAGTAACAAGCAATTAAACATATATAATGTGTGAACGTTTTTATTAGTCCTTCAAGTGAGTTGGTTTTTTTACGGTTTAGATTTCAACGTAAAAAAGACTGAATAAGATTCTATTTACTAATAAAATACCTCGGTTATGTGAACCAGAGAATGAGCACAATCTGCTCCTGTTAAATAAATAAAAGAGTTCAGTTCGGAATGCACGAAATATTAAAAACTACAAAAAAGTACAATAAGAATGCTGGATAGTGTATCATCAAAAACGTAATGGCTATTAAAAGCAAGCTGAAAATAAATGTTTGAAACGTTTACATAATTTAAATAACATATCCTCCAACAATATAATATATATATAATAATACTAGGAGTTAAATTCTATTTGAGAGAATCGTTTTCTTTGACATAATTTGTGTAGTTTAGCACCGTCGACTGGATTTATTTGGGTGATTTATTGAAGTGTAGAGTAGTTTTAAGATTAAAAATTAGGACATTAAAACATTAACTAGACTCATGTAACCCATGATGTCAGTATATATATATATATATATATACATATATATACATATATATATATATATATATATATACATATACATATATATATATATATATATATATACATATATATATATATATATATATATATATATATACCCTTCTATCGTTAGTGATATATGCAGCAATGTTTTGAACAATGCAAAGCTATTTGTAAAATAAATAAATAGAACACTTTCTAATAGTAAACATTGTTCATATAAAAGCATGTGGAGTGGTGCCAATCGCCGACTATTAACAAGATAACAAGATAGTTGTAGGTTGGGGAAAGGGGATAATCTTGAAAAGAACAGGGAGACCAACTTTATATTTTTTTCCTCTCTCACGAAGGAAGTGATGGAAGCGTGCACACATCAACTTGGTCTCTTTTGTTCTTTCCGTTTTCTTGTACATACCTGCGTTATTCTGTTACAGCCGCGAGCCGGAGAATAATGGAAACACAATAACAGGCGACAACTCAGCGGTGCAATATTCATGCTGAAACTTTATAATACAGAGAAACAATATGTCTGTTAGTTAATATATATATATATATATATATATATATATATATATATATATCTTACAGAGTAGATGGGCTCAGCTTATTAGCACTTCTTCGTTGTCTATTAGTCAGGCGTTTAGGTACTAGCGCACAGCCACCTCAAATACACCCAATGATTGGTCTTGATTTAGTACTAGGACAATGGACGCCGTCTCTTTTTCTATCTATCTGGGCAACTTGGGAAATAATGTTGTCACTAATTCCTACATGATTAGTATGGGTCACTCTATTTCCAACACGTTGTAAGTACGGGTTAGACAGCTCGTCTGGCTGCTATTTCCGACTGGTTGTACATGAGCCATAACTGTTAGGTAGGGCTAAGAGCGGCTGCTCTATCAACAGTTGTATACTATTGTGAATAACTGTACTTGCTATGTCGCGCATGGAAAGGGACCGTACATTTATCCCCGGTGAACTTTCTCAAGGCCATACCCCCATAATCAAGGCTCTACTAATGGTTGTGTAAACTTATTGGCACACACCAAGCACCCACTTTGCCCTGACCCCTCTATCCAAAACACAGCTTCTAATTTAGAATATACCTAAACTTTCACTCTAATTCACAATGGTCACTTACGTCTACAGTTTCAACTTGCCTTGTTTTGGGGTAAACAAAGATGAATATATATATATATATAGTCTTAATATCGGAAGAATATTTTTAAACCTAATAGATAAACATTTTAAAACGACTAATCCTTTAAGTAAAATTTTCAATAGGAAAACGGTGAAAATTAGTTATTCTTGCACCAAAAATATGGAGAACATTATTAATACACATAAAAAAAAAATATTGAGCACACCGAGTAAGAAAACTAAAAAAGGGGGAAAAAATGTAATTGTCAAATTAAAAATAACTGCCCCCTTAAAGGTAACTGTAACGTCGAAAGCGTTGTATATAAGGCTACGATTTATCCTAAAGAAAATACTAACAATAAAAAAGTATACATAGGAATATCCGCCGGGAGTTGAAAACAACGATTCTACGTACACAAACACTCATTTTTAAACCCGAACGTCACTAATAAGACGGAATTAGCCAAACACTGGTGGTTTTTAAAAAATAACAAATTAACACCAACTATTTCGTGGTCCATACTATGTCATTCGAACACTCCTAAAGGATTTAGACATAGATGCAATTTGTGCCTGGAGGAAAAAATCAGAATACTAAAATATGAAGACAAGAACATTTTAAATAGACGAGACGAACTGATGGCTAAATGTAGACACAGGCACAGGTTTAAAATCAACAGCACGTTTTAAAGTTCTTTGAAAATAACAATTTTTTTTTTTTTTTTTTTTTTAGTAAAACTCTAGTTTGTAAATTAATCGTGCTTAAATGTCGCCAAATTTTAATTCCGTATTGACGTTATAACCAATTAAGTTTTCTTATAATTTCCTATATAAATCGAAATCTTCGTCCTGAATTTTCGTCTTTTTATTTCTAATCATAAATAAGTAATCGTGAACGCCCGAATCTTTACCAATTTTGTAAATAAACCGTTTTTAAATTGTCGCTAAACTTTAATTCCATAGTGTAAATCATCTCGAACCTTGACGCTATACAACTTAAATTTTTAATATGTTCTAATCTAAACCGAAATCTTCGTCCTACATTTTCGTCTTCTAATTTTTAATCGTAAATAATTAAACGTAGTTTTTAATCGTGAACGCTCGAATATTTCATCATATATTTTTACCCATAAAGCTCACATTCGAAATTTTAAATGAGATGATTTATTTGTTTAAATAGCAAAAAAGAATTCTTTTATATATATTTTTATATTTTTATATTTCTGCATATATTAAAAAATTAATCTTACTTCTGTCACCCCTCCTCGATTATTTTAACATTTACCTCCTTTTTACATAGACCAATCACAAAAGTGAATTTATCTTTTTAAGACGATCAATTTCTCTCATTATTTGTTTTTTTTGACGTGGTTGTCTATACATCTGAGGAGACCTAATTAAAGGGGTCGAAATAAGTTATTATGTGTACAACCTTAATGTGTGTATAGTTTTTCTTTTTATAATTCTATTTTGCTCTGTTTAAATTACATTGAGCTCTGTTATTCAGATTCTCTACACAAAATTGAAATCTACACACTATATATATATATATATATATATATATATATATATATATATGTATATAGCTTCTTTGTAATATAGCAGGACTACTCAAGCAGAGTGCTCGATTAATTAAGAATTAAAGTTAAACATTAAAAATTAAGAGCGTAATATTTATTTATTTTTGTACATAAAAAGTAGTGCAACATTCGTACCGTCGGTTTCAACCACAGAAGGACTTAGCCATCCGGCTTTCCTCAGTTTCTGTTGTCATCAGAAGCTGAAGAGAGCAGGATGGCTAAGTCCTTCTGTGCTTGAAACCGACGGTACGAATGTTGTACTAATTTTTTAGTACCAAAATAAGTAAATATATATATATATATATATATATATATATATATATATATATATATATATATATATATATATTGTTGTAGTTATAAAGAGCTTTCTCGAATTTCGAAGTATGTTTTTAGTTACAATAATTTTCAATTTGCTTAATGTTATCTCTCTCTCTTTCACTCTTTTTTTTGATGTGTAATATATGATGAATTTATATTATTCCATTTCTGTCAGTACTTATATTATCATTATCCATTTATTTAATGGTATTCACTTTTTCGCACCGTGTAAAGCATTCATATATAGATGTAGTGTACAAGGTGACATGCATGAACGCAAGATTATAAGAGCTTTACGAATATATAGATGTAAATGAAAAGTATATTTTAACTATCATGTTTTACTTAGTAGAGTCTTAATTTACACGTTTATTTACACGAGGGCAAATTCAGACACCTCGTTGGTATTTAACGTAAGCAATATACAGTTCCGCAAATAAAAGAGTTTTGGATGGTACAAAACGACACATTTTCCTAGTTGAGATGGATTTGCCCTCTTTTGATTGAGTAGACAACAGAAGCCTTAATGCTAGCCCGAAGAATTGAACTACAATTCATAACTATACGTAAACAGAGAATAACTTTTACAAGGGTAGCATGCTCTTTTGTTTTCAAATGTTGAAACACATAAAACTCTAGAATATAAAATGAGATTAGATCTCTGAAATATCGGTCATCCGGAAATATCTGAACGTTTTTGAAAGATAAAAAAATCAATTTATTCGCATTACCATAATTTTCACTTTGCTTTCACGAACATCGAATATCTTTATAAATCTGTAATGATTTGAAGGTTACTTCAGAGTATACCTTCAAAATATTTGTGTACAACTCTGCAGATATTGAACGACGACTTGAAACTATTAAAGCTGAAATCGCCGGTTTCGCACGATGGAAACTATATTTCACTTGAGGCAAGTTCAGCTATGAAGTCAGTTTAACTATCGGAATTCTTCGGTGAGGCTACACCAATTGAGGTACAATAAACTAAACCTCCTCCCGAAGGAGGGGATTACACTGTGGCAGATGACTACATATTACCGCACCAAACTTTACTAAATTGAGAGAAACGGTCAGGATTCCTAATGAACCAGTTGATTATGACCAACAAAACGTATTAGGCGAGAGATATAATTGTAAAGTAATTCCATTCTTACTGAAAACGCATCATCAAATGTATTGAAATTATGAAAGTAATCTAAAGATTTAAAATACGAAATCGTCGAATTAAGTACATTTCGAAATACGTAATAAGTTCGAAAAACTTAAAGAAACGGAAAAAGGTGTCAACATGTGAAATACGTTTAATAAAACTAATTAGCTGTTTATAGCATAGAACTGGTTGTAAAAAGCGAATAACGTACGATAAATCCGAAATTCATTTATATTTATTGTTATTTTGCTTATATCTGAACGACGTAAACAATATATCACTTCTGATTTCAAATTAATGACGTAAACAATTTCAGAGAATATGTTATATTTAAATAATATTAACACTGTTATGAACGCAATTCTGTAATTCGTAAAAACGATTTAATTTTCTCATAATGAATGAAATAATAAATAGAGTATAACGGGTCATCGCAAAAATGATAAAATCCATGTTTTAGATTATGACACATTTTACAATGATTACTTTTAGTTGATGCTGGAATTTATATTACGGGAAATAGAGTTACTGGACATAATGTAAACGGTATCATTTGCATTTTTAACGAATACATAATTCAACATTACGAAAAATAGGTGATGGTATAGATTGTGAAAGTAACTGTTTCAAATTTCGGCGTTAGAATTCGGCTATTTCTATTGTTGATTTACGTAGACTAAAATAATCCTTTTATTCTTGTTAATTCGATCTCTCTCTCTCTCTCCTTCTCTCTCTCTCTCACTCACTCTCTCTCTCTCTTTCTCTCTCTCTCTCTCCCTCTCTCTCTCTCTCTCTCTCTCTCTCTCTCTATATATATATATATATATATATATATATATATATATATATATATATATATATATATATATATATTAAGTTTACACCTAGTTATATATTGCTTTACATCCGACATTTTTTCCTCAGTATTCCCCGACGCGGTTCAAATTAGGCCAACACATTCTTCAGATTATATTTCAGAATTTTTCCGATGAAGATTTATAATTTGTATTAATTAGAAATTAACCTTGGGGAGTACAAAGTTGACATTTGCTTTACTTTCGACAGTCTCGTAACTCTCGTTTCTTTTATTTCGTCATTAAGTCATCATATTTCATGAACGATGTTTCTGACAAAAGGGGGAAGTATTTCTGTTTTATTGGTCGGAATCTATCGATCTAAGACTTATCGTTGGCGAAGTTTTTAACCTTGGAGTAGTATTTTTAAGCTCTTTACATCAAGTGGATTCATGCCTTGTCTGGAGGGATTTCCATTCAAAAATTGTATAATGCAGACTACTGTTCTTAGTTGGTTGTGATTTACACTGTGAAAATAAACACCAAGAAGATAATCATTGAAATAGTTCAGATTGTTTTACAGATCGCTTTAAAACAACCGTTTATAATTCCACCCTATCAAAAATATTCTGGAAATCTTTAGAACATATATTTTCCACATCCTTCAAAAATGGTTTCATATAATCTGGTGTGTTATTTTCCTTGTGTGAATACAACAATGTCCATACACTTGTAAAATACAGAAGATTTAGCGATGTGTCTGTGGGAATTAGAGAGAGAGAGACATAGAGACAGAGAGAGAGAGAGAGAGAGAGAGAGAGACAGACAGACAGACAGACAGACAGACAAAGAGATAGACATACAACCATACAAACAGGCAGACAGACAGACAGACAGAGACAGAAAGAAGATAGAGAGAGAGTGAGAGAGAGACGGGGCGGACGAGATAAAGATATAGATAAAGAATATAAGTTATAGATTTTTAATACTGAAGTGTGATGCACACATAAGAATCGAGGTGGTCTGACAAATGTGTGTTCTTAATCAAATTTCCAATGTTGATATTCGTATTTCCAGAAACTTGGAAATATTTCAAATTAGGGTCATTGCATGTATTTTGACCTTCTCTAAGAATCCTTTATGGCAATGACCTGGCATATTTTCAAAATGTTCTTACTTTTATTTGCCCCTCGGTTTGAATCGACGACTTATGGAAACAACCATTCTTTTCGTTTTCAACGGTCATAACTTTTTATTTTTCTTAATAACAAGAATTAGCATTTCGTACTCCTCCTCCTCCTCCTACTCCTACTCCTCCTACTCATCCTCCTACTCCTCCTCCTCCTACTCATCTTACTCCTACTCCTACTCCTACTCATCCTCCTTTTCTTACTACTACTACTTTTACAATAATTATTGCGGTATTCGCAACATTTTACATAAATATATTAACCCCGATAAGCTATCTCTGTCTACATTTAACTCTGTATATAATTAGCTGCCACTTATCAATATCCTCCTATCTGTTTATCAATGGCGGAGTGGTAAAACTAATGGCAGCAAAACGGCGGCCCCTCTTTATAGTTACAATGTCTGGCACTGTTCAGATATCATTTTTATATTCAAGAAGGCTCTCTGTTTCCATCACCTTTGAATAATGAAACGTCCAATTTGATAGCGGTATTATCTATGTAAGCACGTGTGTTTACTATAAAGACGCACTATACATATAACACACGCGCGCGCACACACACACACACATACCAAACAAGGGTAAAACACATGTGTATGTGGATAAGAATGTAATCATATATCGTACAATTGTTTAGTTCATTTACTGATAAGACGGGTGCTTTAATAGAATTATAAATTTGGCTGTCAAATTTAAATGCGTAATGCTAAGTTCCAGCCGATGTGTTGTTGAACACTGTGTCTGACAGCCTTCTATGTGTGTTCTTTTTCTCAGATATAAATATATCTTAATTCTCTTCCATGAGCGTGTTTTTTTCTGGGGGCTGCATCGTTGTTAGCGTTCGAACACAAGTTAAAATATTAACTTGGTCTGAGAGTTTAGAATTTTGTGACCGTAAGAGCAATCATCCTCCACACTGATGATTCCCGGAAAAAAATGATTAAACACATATGTCTGTGGATAAGAGTTTGTAATACTTATCTTAATATTACATATATGTGTGTGTATACTCGAAGAATCCGGGTAAAATTAATTATCTCACTCAAAAATATTGTTGCAGCGCGTTCATTTCCCGTTACGAATATTAACATTAAGATATAATGACACGAAACCACTTTGTCTAGAATCTTTATTATAAGTTTAATCAAAATTCGTTGAATGATCTTTTGTCGTAGAAGACGACTAAAATGTAAGGCTTAAGCTTAAGTGGTCTATATAAATTCAAATTTTTATAATTGGTGTGTAATTCCTATGGATCAAATTCAATGCAACTCTCATATATTGGTATTTTCATGTAGAAAGTTGTGCCCATATTATACCTCTTACAACCCTTTGAAATATTCATCAAAAACTGAAAACAAAAAGAAAATTTATTAATTGATGTATAATACCTAGTGTTACAGTTTCACAAAAATTACAAGCATATGAATGTTCACGAAGGGGTTACATTCCGTGTTACTATCTTTGCATAAAAGGTTATTCAACTAAATGTAGCAAATATTTGGTCCCCTAATGTCGAGCAGTTACGTTCCGAAATTGATAATTATCGGTCTATCACTTTAAGAGTGAATACTGTAGATACTAATATATATATATATATATATATATATATATATATATATATATATATATATATATATACATATATGTGTGTATATATATGTATATATATGTATACACACATATATATATATATATATATATATATATATATATATATGTGTGTGTGTGTGTGTCTATATATGCATCGTTCCTTTCATTTAGTTGAATGCTCTCTTGACGTCAACGCCGCCGAATAAGTGTTACAATTACCACTGTTTATCTAGCTATTTAGCGGGTGGGGTGTGGGTCTAGATGTCGGGATTTGGGTTGTAACATACTCGGAGCCCGAGGTCTCGAATTACACGACCAGTAGTGAATAATTATATCTCTATGCTGACTAGTCCTGATAAAAAGATGAAACGTATACGTACATAGATAATAAACAAACAAATATGTTATATATATATATATATATATATATATATATATATAGTAGATATTTCAACAACACTTGTTTATTTAATCATGTGTGTATTAAAATGAATGTTAATATATTAGTTTTTTTATATTTGCATATATTTAAAAATAACCATTAGAAACAGGAGAAAAATATCGCCATTCCAATGTGTTGCCTTTTGATAGTAAAAGGAAACATGAATCAAGAAACGAATTGGTTATATTTCAAAAAAGTATCCATATATAGTTTTATTATGAGTTCGTAATATTAAATCAGCTAAATGGAAGTTGTTGTTAGAAATATATTAATAGAATCGTTTTTGTCAGTTAAGCATGACTTTTAATCATTTTCGTTTGAATTGTATCACTTTTCTCGTCGAGTAATTTTATTGTCAAATGCTTAAGGAATGATAACGGGATGGAAAATGTTTACCTTTAGATATCCCAAGAGGAAAACACATCAATGTATGTCATTTTATGACCTTAGATAGTATCTTACCACAACTGCTTTTATTGTTTATTTGCTGGTGTCTCGGGCGAATCACATGCCTTCCTACAACCGCTTGCACCTCCTACATCATAATTCCATCGAAATGACACATCTTCTTACATGAAGTGTATTTTTAAAAACGGAGACTCTTATATCTTTACTATGCTCTTCGTGACGTCAAACAGTGGATTAAATAAAGAGTTCTGTTCGAAATTCTGGACAGATTCCTGAGTTCAACATGAAGATTCCCGAATTCGACAAGTTGCACCTGAGAAAGTTCCGAGCTTACATCAAGCAAAACGTTGTGAAAATAACAACGAAGATGAGAACAATAGCCGTAAGAACCGAAAGCATATAAAGTATCAACATCTTGCCGACAATTCTGGATGTTCTCCTAAAGAGATCAAACGTCTAAGAAATGTATCCATGATCATTAATAAAGAAAATAAATATGAAATACAATGTTTTATAATAATTGATGGAGAAGTTGAACATCATAGAGCCTAGCTTACAAGACATATACCGTCAGCCTTTTCACGACCACAAAGAGTCAGAGTAGTGTACGTGTCTACATCAAACAAAGGTGTATCCTGGTACCCACGTTAACATCTAGTATATAACAACAATTAACATTCTCATTTCAATTTAAGTATTTTCTCAATTTTCTTTTTCTTTCAATTTCTCCGCAGACAATGGCGTATAACTAATCTACCTCCAGAGCGTCTTCACTGAGGAGATAAAGAACGTTCTTTGAAAGCATGTCTGCCTCGTCTCGCAGATTAAACAAAAATGACAACACACGAGTCATCTCTTTTCGCCACGTCTCACGCCGTAGAGCAACTTTCTTTTCGCTACGTCACTAAACCGTGACATTCGCAAACTATAGCCGGTGCACGTAAACGTGACGTGATGCTATTAGATAGAAAGCGAGATATGTTGCAAAGTCAGATTGCTAATAATGGATGAGCGTCTTTTAAAAAAAGCATCAGAACACTTTAAAAAGTGTATTTAAAAAAGAAAAGAAAGAAGCACGATTCGGTTTATACATGAAGTGAACTTTATTATATATAAATAAAATAAAAAATAAAAATTAAAAATTAATATTTAAGTTTTTTTATTGCTTTTTAACTGAACATTACGTTGTTTCATGGACTTTTATTCAGTATTTCCATTTACTTGCCCCCTTACGAGGACAGGACAGAGTTAGACATAAGTTCGGTTTTTAATATGAGGAAAATCAACTCCCAAAAAGAGACACTCTAAATTGATTAAAAGATTAATGTTGACACAGTCTAGAAGAATTTCTCATTCAATTTTACGCACCCAGGTCAGAAAATCTAAGTACAGTATCAGAACAGATATTACACTTTTAATTATGTTATTTCAAAATATATAAAGCTAGAATTTAAATGCCGTTGGCCATCGTCTGTCTATCCTACTCTTTACTATAATCATTAAGCACCACGATACCACCTTTACTGTTCGTGTTAATATACCCAATATGTTAAAAATTAAAATTTTATTTATAAATATATATATTTACTTAGATGTGTTAATCATTATTTTATCTAGAACTAAACATTTGTATTACACACACAAAGAAAGTTTTGGCACAGATAATACATTTTTATACAAAAAGAAACAAGTTTGAACCGAATTCCGAGTTAATATTATTTTATGACAGTCGACGGATCAGCATTGCAGTTAATTTTATATCAGGACAAACAAAACGTTTTTTGTTAGGCAGACTTGTTATTGTGTAAAAAATATTTCAAATTTTAGAAAAAAAACATTTTTTAAATTTATTTAAGTTTTTTTAATGAAGACATGTTTGTCAACCATCTTGAATTTTAGTGTCTTAGTTATTGTTTATAGATTTACCTTCAAATCGCTATTCGATTTCTAACCATAAAAACGACATGAACAAAAGCATCAGTATCCTTCTTTAAATACCAAACAATTACCAGATCAAAGATTAAATAATTGCAGACAGAAATTACCAGCCATATGTCTACGTTTTTGTGTAATAACTTTTCTGTTCGAAGCTTCTTGTTTTCATGTGGGGACAATCCATCTCCTCGAACCGACGCTTTTGGATTGGAAAACACTAAAATTGTCTCAATCAAGAAGGATTTCTCATTCACTGACCGAAGAAATATGAATGAATTGTAGTATGAGAACAACTACTACACTTTAAGGTTTTGACGTAATATCTAGTTGATAATATTTTATTGCTAAGAAATTGTTAAAATCAGCACATACAGTAATTGAAATTATAATACACTCTTCCGAGTAGGCAGGAGAGGCGTTATTGCTGTCCGCAGTGTTCAACACTCGGCCGGAACTGTCTTATATATATATATATATATATATATATATATATATATATATATATATATATATATATATATATATATATATATATGAGAAAGGAAGGATGAGAGTAATCCGAAGTAATGGTAATTGAAAAAGAAAAAAAAACAAGTGCTATTTTTCAATATATTTATCAACGTTTCGTCTTTATTGTAAGACTTGCTCAGTATGATAATTTTAAGAAAATTGTCATGCAAGTACATCAACATTTGGGGTTGGCATCATAGAGATATGAAGGAAAGTAGTAGCCGTGTCTACTATGGGTGCTGGAGGAGAGTCCAGGCTGTGAGAAGTCAGTGATGGCAAAGAATTGCTGCCTCAATCGTACCCACTCAAAGCTTTCGATATTCATTTTTCTTTGCTACCAAACGGAAGAGTAACACACCGCCAGGCAGAATATCTTACAGAGGTGACTAAAATCATTTAAAACTAAAAGTTATCAGATTAAAGATTCTATTGAAATCAATTTATCATCGCGAGCAAAGAGATATGAGATATTGGTGAAGAATACTAAATTATTCGAAAAAAAAACATTTCTGAAGATAAATGTGAATAGAATTACAATATATTGTTGATGATAATGATGATGACGACGAGACTGCAAAAAACATAAAGATGCAGCGAAGAAAGAGATCGAATTTTACTTGAATGAAATAAAAACAAATCCGATCAACAGAACATAAAATGTTCATTTGATGCTTCGGTGGTTATCAATACTAAAACCCAGACAACATGACTACTTTGATCAGATGGAAATACATCACGTTTTATAAACCAATGGAATATTGGGAGAATTGGCTTCCTTCTCAAGGATTTATTAAAGTAATACATTAATACGTGTGGATGGTCACAATAACCTATACTTTCTATACATCTTCAGTAAATACTAATTCTAATTAATAATACTAAATAAGCGATGACAACGGGTTAATATAGGCGAAAATATAACAGACAGACGCACACCCTCACACACACATACATGTATATATATATATATATATATATGAATATATATATATATATATATATATATATATATATATATATATATATATATTATGTTTTTATGTATATAAAAGTAATCCATAAACCCATGTTTCTGGCAATCCAGCCCTTATCAACACCACTGACTTAGACAAAGATCGACCCTATATTTTTTGTAGTCTGAGGGTTTAACTTCTGAACTACGACACCTTGCCTAGAAATATGTACGATTTTATCGCCTAAATATTGATTATGTATTGTTTGTATTTTTCTACTCCTTAAGCGGTAATAAGCTTCATTAATTGCATGCAATAACATAAAAATAACACATACACACACGCACGCATATATATATATATATATATATATATATATATATATATATATATATATATATATATATATATATATATATATATATATAGCAATAGATAAAATGAAAAAATAAAATAAGGTACGAATCAAATTTTATTACAATTCAATGTTCAGGCAAAGTTCTTTAAAGTCCCTAACTCATTGAGCTTTATTTTTACCTGGATGTTCACTAATAAAATATATTAGTTGCCTCTTATATCTTTTGTTGTATTAACCTTATATATATATGTATATATATATATATATATATATATATATATATATATATATATATATATATATATAAAAACATAGATCTTCATGTAATTAATTAGTTGCGCTCCAAGAATTTAACATAACAACAGTATGTGTACGATCGTTTCTGAGACGATATTTCTTTTTCTTATTTATATCAGAGATGTTAATCAACACAGTATATACAACTATATACATATATTTATATACTTACGAGTTAAGGTATTTATCTACCACCCACAGCAGTAAAATGTGACACAAGATCGGAAAGTGGGATGTGATAAGTCAGCACCATAGAGGAACAGCACCTATTACCTTTAAAAATTACCTGGGCAGCCCCGTTAGCATTCTCTGGTAGGGGCGCCTCATGCGATTAGCAATAAACTAACCCCTTCTCAAAGGGTGAGAAGGCAAAGCCTGGGAGGGTTGACCTCCTAGATCTGCACAGACGAGTCAATACCTAAAACACACATTCACGAGATAAATATTACTGAACATTACCGGTTGACGGTGAGACAACGCCGTGAAGGTTGGTAACGATGTTTTAAACTAGCTGTAAGTTTATTACTTAAGCGGACGGCCCAACAACAACTTGTTAACATTGAACCTTAAACTGATCATGTTGTCGAAAGCTGGGAGCAGCTCTGAGTATCGTGTTTCACAGACTTGTTATATTTTGAAGTGACGTTTAGTTTTAGGTACACAGAGGAAGAAAGAAAATTATTTACATTATTTGTAGCTAGATGAATTTGTGTAGCGAATGTTCTACAGCGGTTGGGCATAGACTAGAACTCAGGATAACACCTAACATGGCAATTAAGATAGAGTAGAGAAAGACTAGCAACCTTTCTTTTGTGAGAAAAGGGATGTTGGAAAGAGAAAAGACACCACCAACTTAATTTCAAAATCGATGTTCTACCCAGTCGAAGCAACAAAGGATTGTCTGGGCGGGACACCCCTAGATGCGGCAGCAGCACCCGATCTTAGGACGTATGCCTTTTATATAGATAGAGGACTGCGTCATGAGTGACGTGTTTCTGCGAGCGGCAGAATGATATAATATATTATAGATTTCTTCGTCACACTCTTACGCTTTGAACTCGATTATTCCTACGGTTCCCACAAGTAAACTAATATAAGCTTTTAACACAGCAAGACAGCATGTCTTTGAACAATTCAGGTACAGCCACAGGGGCAAAAATCCATTATGTAGAACAAATTAACATAACCGACAATCAATATATAACCATACGAGTTTTTTTTAAAAAAACACTATCAACTCTGGAAGTGGGTAATCATTACCGCGTGTTTGTCTACACCGAAGTGATCATATTACGTTCATTTTATATGCAAAACTTTTCACGTTTTACTGTTACGTTTTACTGTTACGTTTTTAAAGTCAATTAAACGCCTTCTCGTTGAGGTTGTTTCCATATAATCGCTTAAAAAATATATCTTTTTTTTCGTTAATTTTCAAAAGGCTATGGGCTATTATTATGTATTGAAAGTCGAGTATATAAACGTGTTTAAAACAGTAGTTATTTTCCGTGTGACTATACTTAGAATTGTCTAGGAACAAGTTGTATTGCAGTGTTGAACAGGTTCACTACGTTAAATTGTGGGGACGGTAGGAAGACTGATATTTATACCACTCTCTATTCTGATGTTGCTTCTCGCCTATCTCCTTTGGATCAGTTTAAATATACGGCTGGTGCAGACGTTCACCTGGGTTCAGTTGTAGATTAGGGTATGAAATGGTCCGTTTTATCCAGTTTAGACTCAACCCGTGTCTTTCAATCGTAGGCGTGCCCCTTTTCTTCCTGAAATTCTCATGGAGTGCTCTGCCCTTGATAAATGCACTCTGAAAATTAATGTTCTTTCTCTCTCATCTAATCTCACTTACAGTTACTACATTAAACCGATTGCACTTTCTGCTTCTCGTAAAGTTGGTTCTCTCTATCGCTCCAAACTATTTCTCACACCTGATGCTATTCTCAATCTCTACAAGTCTACGATCAGACCATGTATGGAGTACTATAATAATATTTGGCCTGGTGAATCTCTATACCATTTGAACGTTCTTGATAAGGTGCAGAAACTTACCTGTAATTTGATTGGACCACACCTTTCTTCTTCTCTGCACCCTCTCTCATAAACGCGATTTTGCTAGTCTCAGTCTTTTCTATAAATACTATTATTACATGTGTTCTTTCAGAATTGTCTGATCCATTCCCTGCTTCTTTTGCTCCAGCTTGTTTGACTCGTTGGTCTAGTGGTCTCCATCAATTTGCTGTTTTGATACCTCATTTAATACAGCGTCCTATTCCAGTAACATCTTTCAAAGAACTGCAGGCCTGTGGAACTCCCTTCCTGCTGAGATGTTTTCTTAATACTTATAGCTTTCGTATTTAAAAGACTAAGGTCACTAGGCATCTCCTGTTTTTGCGATAGTCATATTCCGTTCCTGTTTACTCATTACATCAAGTGGTTGTATGCTTTGTGTGGAACGATTTCCAGAAAAAAAAGACAAAAAAGAGAAACCGAATGAGAAGGTACTTCTAAGTAATCATTGAACGACTAGGAAGCAAGTATAAATATGTTATCTCAAACAATATAAGTGCACATCTATTCTTCTCCTATTGTTTGGTGTTTGTAAGTTAGACCGAAGTAAATGACTAACTATCCAATGACAAAAGATTTTGGAGTAAGTTTATTACTTTTGAAGCTCGTGTGTTTTTTTTATTCTACAAGGAAAAGCTTTATTTCAAATGAGATTGTCTTCCGCGTCTAATGAAGTGGCAGCTCACATCGTTTCCAGAAATCCCGAGACTATGACAAGTATATAAAGGTATAACTTGTTCAATCGATCACGGTTACACGCATCATGTGTGGCATTATTTTAGATAATTTTATTTATAAATGTTTAATTATCAGTTAATAATGGACTTACATGATTCACATTGTTGGTCTATCTGAATACAATTAATATAAAAATAAAAAGAACATTTTCCGATTTCATTTAATATAGAATTTTTAGTAACAAAAGGTACATAGTGACATCTGTTTCCTTGATCATATACGGAAAATATTTGACTGTATTCTGAAAAAAAACTGTTTACGATCGATTGTAATACCTTTGTATTTAATGATTATATATATATATATATATATATATATATATATATATATATATATATATATATATATATATATATATATATATATATATATGTGTGTGTGTGTGTGTCAAACCCTCCGTTCAGCCTAGAGAGACTATGGATACCCCTGTAAGAGGCTGACTGCGCGTGTAATTATGAATCAAGGGTTGTGCAATCTCAAAACACACCTTTCCTGAGTCGGCACTGCTTGATTTCAATGGCAAGCAATTCAAGACGACTGGAAACAATGCCGAGATAAACAGAGAGTACATACAACACCTGGTAGTCCCAACTGGTCACCTATTTAATACTGGGCAGGCTCGACATCGCTTAACTTCGGGAACCGGTGTGTCAACGTGATTGTGCCGTATATATATATATATATATATATATATATATATATATATTTATATATATATATATATATATATATATATAGAGAGAGAGAGATACATATTTATATATATATATATATATATATATATATATATATATATATATATATTAGTACTTCATGTATCCACATAAAATAGTATAAGGAGATATAATTTGTTATGTGTCAGTTTTCAGTATTTACTTCAACAGTGCTCAATACGTAAGTAGAGCTAGGTAGTAAGCAATGAAAATAATGAAAATATATATGGCAATCAAGCTCGTTGGGATTCCCTCCAACAAAGGCTTTGTTAGTGACGCTCCTATGCCTATTCTATTTTTTGTTAACAATGGAGTTTCCTATATCCTGTTTCTTTTGTTTTGTCAATACATTGGGCGAATTTATTTTAACACGTGATGTCTTGTATTTCTATTTTAGGTTTCAAATTTTAACTTGTTCAGTTTTTTATTTATTTATTTATTTATTTATTTATTCATTGATTTATTTTTATTTATTCATGTATTTTATTTATTTATTTATTTATTTATTTTTTATTTTTTATATTTATTATATATCATCCTAAGGTAAATTTATTTCTGTGTAAACAGCTGTTTGCTATTTCACTTCTAGAGTTTAATAGGTTTCGGGGATCTTTAAAATTTAGGCATTCATATTTTTTATTCAGGCATAATCTACACGGGTCGTCAAAGTTTCTACATGTACTGCCCTGTCTTACTATTTTCCATTCAATTATTGGTGAGTGTCCATTTTCTTTGAGCTCCCAATAATGGTTTGCTAGTGCTGTTTTAGTTTGACGGTCTTTGATTTTAAATGTGCTTTTGTGATCATAGTATCTGGTCTTAAAGTCTTGGGATGTCATACCCACGTAGTATTTCTTGTTATTTGGTCTTTCGTTGGCAAATATCGTTGCTTGGTATACAACACTTTTAGTTAGGAATTTATTTTGTAGTGGACAAAGTTTACGATTTATGCAGTTACATCTTTTCTCTTCATTGCTAACTTTTTCGTTTCTATTCGGTGGTTATTATTAGTGTTTTACTTATTTCTATTAGTATTGTTTATATTTTTGTTCTTCGTAGTGTCCTTTTGTGTATATTTTCCACTTTGTTTACTTTTTTCTTCTCTGTTGTTGTCGTTTGTATGTTGTTGTGTGCCTTAATTATCATTTCTAAGTTTACACAGCAGCTGTAGGCTTGATTGCCATATATATTTTCATTGCTTACTATATATATATATATATATATATTTATATATTTATATACATATATATATATATATATATATATATATATATATATATATATATATATATAACTATATATATAACCTATAACTAATTCAAAGGTATATATATATATATATATATATATGTAAGGGGCTGGCTGCGCGTGTAATTATGAATCAGGGGTTGTGCAATCCCTAACAACACCTTTCCTGGGTCGGCACTGCTTGATTTCAATAACTATTAGAGTAGAAAGACTTCTGACATTGGAGACCTAAATATTGAAGTAATGAAATATTGAATAGGTCAATATAGTGGTATATATATATATATATATATATATATATATATATATATATATATATATATATATATATATATATATATATATACCTTAGAAGTAGTTATAGTGATTTTCACTAGTAGAAAAAAACGTCCGCTATCACGAATAACACCGTAAACGAATTAAATAACGAGAATTCTTCGAGATTCACCGGCTAATCTATATTCAACTGTAGTTAGAGAGAAAGAGAGAGAGAGAGAAAGAGAGAGAGAGAGAGGGGGGAGCGTAAAAAGAAAAAGAGATAGAGAGAGGATAAATTAACTTGAGAGTCGGTGATGGAATTAATAACTCTTGTCGAATCAGTTTGTTTAATTATTTTATTTCGTATCCATTCCGGTCATGTAAACGATATGTTTACTGTAAGCCAGGTTGTGGACGAGTAGTATCATATACCTCTACAAAGTCACAATTTGCCTATGCATAAAGAATTTTTGTCACATCTAGGCCGGTGCATCGACCACTAGCCTCTCTATCTCTTTTACAGAGTAAAAAAAAGAGCCTCTAATCGAATAGGTTCCTAACTATTAAATAAGTTCCGGTCTATGTCCCATCGCCGTAATGTTGAACCCCTGTGCGTGTTTCACAAGTACTTCAATAGAATGTGCTCCGACAAACTTGCTGCACTGGTTCCACCGCGATCTAAATGCCCCACATCGACCAGACAATCAGCAAAATAACATCCCTTTGCTGTAAAAGTCTTTAGATGTCGGAAGGCTTCTACTCTAATAGGGTTTTTTCTCGAACTTTGAAATTCCCTCCGTTCTCCTTGTTTCGGTAGAGCCACCAAAATGTAGGTATGTTAATGGCATGTAAACACACATGTCTATGCTAAACTTTCTACTAAGGATTCCTCTGTAAGCATGACCCTAAACTCATAGTAGCCCATTTCGTCACAGTGGAAAAGTGCCGTACTTGAGATGAATTAATGTACACAAAATAAGAATAAAATAACTTTCAGACTGTCCAAGATTGCATTTTTTTTTCAAAATGTAACTTTACATTCTAATAAGAAATAATTATAATTATTAATAAAACTATCTTCATCAATTAAGTTTTACCAGATATTCTTTATACTTTGATTTTTGTGTTGCTTTTCTTTTTTTAACTAGGCTGTTTGTTTACCAAGTTATTGTTGGAATATCAAGTTCAATTTATTACTGTATAATTTTGTTTTCAAGTATTTTTTTGAATCACATCTTCTCAAAAATCCAATTTTTAAAGAAACTTTTCTCTTTTAATATCAATTATAAGAATATTGGTCGTAAATTGCTTCCAAAATATTTGTTCTTTTTATACTTAAGGATTTGCTAAAAATTTCCAAGCAATGAATTAATTTCTATTAAACATTTTAATTGTTTCGAACTTTCATTCAAATCTCGAAGCGTCAGGAAGTACCTTTCCTGACTAATATTTGAAGATTGCAATGACTGGGTGTTTTACGAAATATATTCTGGGAGATTAAATATTGTAATTTTTTTTTGTAAAATTAAACAAAATAATATTTCACTATTGCATTTTTAATTTTAATAATGTATCTATTAATAGTAAATACATAAATGCTTGAACTAGGTAGAAGCGGAAAACACACACACATACACCAGCACACGAGAAGCGGTCACACCGTTTTAGTAGTAAAACGTTAACAGATTTTGCGTTTTTCTTACACTATTTTTGATTTTCAATAAATAGACACAAAACTAACAACTTAAATCGTGTGATACGTTTTATTATTTACTGAGAAATAATATTATTGTAATTTTTCAAAGAGTAAATAATAAAAATGGCGGGGGAAATAAATTGAACGCAATTTTTTACTTGCATTATGTTTAAACGAAGCTAAAAGTGTGACTCCACTGAAATAATGTCAAAGGTTGTATCACGGTATTAAGAATCGGATATTTTAACGAAGTCCGTGAGCTGTAGTCTCAGATTGCTGTGTTAATTGGTATACATTGACGTACACCAAGGTACTTTATACATAACATAAACACCGTGACAGGACACCTACTTATTCTTCTTATATGCACCCCAAACAAGGCACATTGCAACTAAGACGCACTATTTTAATAGGACCCATCTTAATCATGCCTTTTAAAGTGGGGAGTTGTGCAACGCTATGCTTGTTTACATGACATTTAAATTGATGCATTTTTACAGTCGGGGAAACAAGGAGCAGGGAAGGATTTCCGAAGGTACCTAGTTCAAAGAAATAAGCTATTAGAGTAGCAAGACCTCTGACATTTGAGACCTAGACACTGAAGTGATGAGATTATGTTTATTGTCGTGGGTATTTAAGGTAATGCGTCACAAGTGCAGATAGTTCGTCAGATCACATTCCATTGAAGCACAGGGACGCGCAATTACAGGAATTGGGAAGGGACTTCAGCTTGGTAGAGAGGTTGAACCTATTAAAGTATAGGCTCTTTCTCGGGACCGTCTCTTAGAGAGAGAAACTAATGGTTGGTGAACCAGCCCATAATCTCGCACACTTCTCGGGCACAAGAGAAAAAACGAGAACGGAGCCGTCGCCATTTCTCGGTTAGTGCTTCTGAGGCGACCGGCGATAACCTATCTTTCTATTATGAAAAAGGGGATTCTGCATGAGACGATCGCCTCTTAGGACCGAACCGAACCATAGTTCATTCCGACAAAGAAGACGATGCCAAGATGGGAATGCTGCCTCTAGATTGACAGATTGATGTCAGGCTTTCCTCCGCCTTGTGAGAAAATGGCGACTGTAACCTAGATAATAGATATAAGATTAAAGGTTGACATTCATCTCATCCCATAGGACAAGATGCGCGACGAATGGTTCCAATGGAAAGACCTTGAAAAAATGAACAACCAGGATCTATTGAAAACAACAGCAACATTTCATCCCTGATCGCATGGATGTTTCTTTCAAGTGCTAACAAATTGCATCATATGGTCGTTAGATTTTTTAAAAATATTTACATGTATTTATTTTTTATCAATTCATATATTAATTTAGTATCTGTTGATATTCATTTTTGTAGAATTATTTTAATATGTCGCGAAGCGAGGCAGAAGAGAATGTTTGGCATATCAGATGGTATTGCATTGAAAAAATAAATGTCCTTTTTCGAAATATCAATTCAATACTGATTTTTTTTAAATTTTAAATTACATTCAACACACTTTGTAGAAAATGGCGGAAAAAAGTGTTACGCTTCGCTACCAGAGCCATACACATCTCAATGCAGTGTGTATGTATGTCACAATGAAGTAACACAGACATAAACGTTAACAGTCCATTTTATCATATAAGAATTGTCTTAACATAGTGCGTGTTTTCCATAAAACATTAAAATAAAAAGCTGATATGTCCGGAAATTAATAAAAGCGATTGATTCTAATTCTAAAACCGATGCCATACAATGTGCAGCAGTTTTAGTATTTCTCCGAATTTATTCGAAGATAATGTCATATGGCATGCATAGTGCCTTAGACAATTGCCTGATTTGTAACCACCATAATATTGATATTTTCTAGATGGAAAGTATAATTACTTTAAATTAACTTTATTTGTTTATTTTATGGATGTCGCTATAAATAAGGTAAAACATCACTCGACGTAAGTAGGTATAAAAAACGAAATATGATTAACGGAAAAAAGTAGATGCCTTTAAAATACAAAGGCTATAAAAAGGAGAAAAACAATGAGCAGGAAGAAAGTTCCACAAGCGTGCCGTTCTTGGAAAGAAACAACTGGAATAGAAATATATATTACAACAACGTACCTGAAAAATGAATTGATAAACACCACCAGACCAACGAGTTAAACAGGCTGGAACAAACGAAGCAGACTATTCATAATAGCACATGTCATAATAGTACATATGGAATAGACTAAGACAAGTAACAGCACGTATGTGTGTGAGAGAGAGAAAGAGAGAGAGAGAGAGAAAGAGCGGGAGAGAGAGAGAGGGGGGAGAGTGTCTAGGAATATAGTTTTTATTTTCAATTCATTATGTAAAAGACAATCTTTCATTTATTAATCCTTTTCATCCATCATTTATACAAAACAACCAAAAATAGTTATGCGAATATATAATTTAACACACACATAACATATGCGCACGCATGACAACACTCATGCTCCATTTCGTGTAAATTATTCTATCAGTCGCATGTCTGTTACGATATTATCACAATAATAAACAGCAGGTACATACAACGTCTTTATTCAAACAATATGTTGATTTGAAATGAACTATCAAATACTCCACTGTTGCGTAAACAAAACCACAAACGAATTGTAATCACAAGTTTAGAAATAAACACTATTTACCTCTTTAGCTAATGCCGAACTAACGAGGTTGTACAGTCTTTAACCCAATTAGTTTTCGTATATAGGATGATTACCGATAGAAGGCGATCGCTACAAGATTGTACTGCCCGATTGTTATCACTATATAAACAGGAACCAACATTTGCTTTTTCAAATTTGTCTATAGGTCTAGCACACGAGACAGCTGGCTTCCGTTTGTTTATACCTATACCGGCGCCCTGCTTCTCACTTCTGCCAGCGAATCTCATGTGACTGAATAGACAGCTCGCAACAGAAAGGCTCTGCTACAGGCCCCACACATGTGGTCAAGCTGAAATGTGTCTGGGATGTTTGCTACGGACTGCTTCAACAAAACAGGTTTCAAGTTGGAGTACTCACATCAGTCGGCTTCGAATATCCGGCAATCAACAGATACGTTATTTCGCCAAACTGATAGTTTCGGAATCGTTCTCTCACAGTCCTTCACATTTATGCTAGAGGCCTTCAGGTTTTCTTTGAATACATCCTTAAAACGTCTCTTTTGGCAGTGTCTCGGATATTAGCCGTGTTGTAATTCCCCATATGGTATTCCCTTAGAGAACATATACTCTGCATCATAACTAGGTGCCTAGCATACCGACTTTGACTACGTGTGAGATTAATGCCTAGAACACTACCTGGCTGTAAAACACCGCCCTCTGATGTGAAGGATTGAAAATTAATGTTGAGGATCCTCCTCAGGGATGCTTACTGGAACAACTCCAGAGACGTATGTGTAGGCACTACGTGTTACAAGCCCCCTTTGAATAAAGGAATGAAGTGAAGACGCCTGACACAAGCACAAGAAAATTCGTTCTGATGGTGATGGCATTACCTCACTACAAGCGTTCCTCAATTCTACCGAAGGCTATGCTTACTTTTGCGATCCTTAAATGCTATTCGAGGTCAAGAGCACTCTACTATAGTCTACGGAGGAAGCAAATTGCTCCCCTTGAACTTAAATGTTAGATTCGAAATATAAGATGCTGCGTTAGTATGGTGAGCTTCATCTTTTATCTAGATTACTGATTGTTCCATACATAGTTGATGCCTTGAACAAGTCTGCGAAGAAGTCAGAAAGGTGCTCCTGGTGTGGACAGTTTTGTACTTTACATTAAACAAAGTGATGTTAAGTCCGAAAATCATACGGCGGTTTATCGCAAAATATGTAGAGACAACGTATGTGCTAAGATATAACACCTCGTTTAACACAATTATAGGTAATTATTTTTTTTAAGTGTAGAACCAAGTACTGCCCCACACGACGACCGTCGACCCCAACGTTGTGTTTACGCGGCCTTTTTCTCGTCTCCATCGTCTAACCGAGTCGTCTATCCACTGACGAATCGTCGAGGGTACATCACTGGTCCACAAGTTAAAATAAAAGAAACACCACTCTCGATAAATAACGCAAACACATATACGTCGTGTATAACTTAGTTTGAACTATGAGTGTGTGTGACACCATCGTGGACTGTCGAGACCCCTATTGTCGTTACTCAATTCGTCAGCTCATCTCATCGTTTTCCCGGTCCGATCCGCTCTCTCGGGAGATTCGATCCTAACTGCTCGGCTTAACTCCAAAACTAAACTCGTCAACTTTTGCCATAAACCTTACTGTTGTCAAATTGTCGTAAAACTAACCTACCTTACTGTAGTCAGGTGTCGTAAAACACTGTCACTCCTAAAAGTGTCCAGTATTCTTTTCTTGTAACCTGTCCTGAACAATTGAAATTGACCACTCCCAAATTGTCTTTTGTCTCTTTCGATGAGTCATTTCCTATCCCGTATTTTCTTTTGTCTTTGTCGATTAGTCACTTCCTATTCATGACCGGCAGCCATTGTGTCACAAAGGAGTCCACCGTCAAAATGGGAGCGCTTTTATGTGCTTATAGAGTTGACTAAGCATCGACCCACATTGTGGTTTGCATCCAAATTTGATGAACGTATGTATCCAAGTTATTTCTTTATTCACAGTGTCGAAACTTTCGTCTCGTAAACAAAAACTTGGTAAAGTGCTAACCATTGTTTGAGGAATGTTCCTTAGGTTCCCAAGCACCAAAAACACTTATATTCCTTGTAATATGACTGCACCAGAAACTGCTATAGCATTATGGCATGACTTAGGGACAAACCTACTGAGTTTGCTGGTTAAGTAATATGTTCGTGAAGATCATGTTACTCACTTCAAAAAAGATCCCCATTCATAATTGCGACATACAGTCTTCTCCTTCTTCTATTTCTAATATATATATATATATATATATATATATATATATATATATATATATATATATATATATATATATATATATGGTATAATGAAAAAGGAAAACCAAAAAGGGATGTTTTTTATGTGTACATCAACGTTTCGTCTTTATTTATAAGACTTCATCAAGATGATAAAATAAAGAAAAATGTCATGCAAGTACGTGCACATATAGGGTTGGCATTGTGGGAAGAAAGAAGGAAAATAGTAGCAACTACTGGAGAAAACAGTAGGGTTGACGTCCGGGCTTAGTGGAGTCAGTAGTGAAGAATGAAAGTAAATGTTTATGAAACAGAGTGGAGAAGAGTGGAAAGGTGGGGGTGAGCAGGGATACTGTGGCTGGTTGTAAGAGAAAAAGGTGGGGGATGAGCGGGAATAATGTGGATGGCAGTGAGTGAGGGAGTGAAGGGGAAGTAGGAGGCTGGAATATTTGAACAGGTGGTTGCGGCAAAGACTGAAGGAAAACATAGGTTGTAATGTTTGGGTTCATGGTGAATGGGGATGTGTGTCACAGCCCCCAACATCCTTCCAATTACGTCGGATTACCTTCATCCTTCTTTTCCCATATATATATATATATATATATATATATATATATATATATATATATATATATATATATATGCAAAATTGTTCATACGTCCATCGAAGTTTAGTTTTCATTCATTATTCAAACATTTTCTCTAGACGACTGGTGTAAAGAAAATATAGAAACAAAATATTTATATATGTGCTGGTCTATAGATTAGAAAAAAATGTTGGTTTTTCTTTTCGAAAAAATATAGACGTTAAAATTGGAACCTCGTGCCTTTTCTATGACGTGAAAGATGTTCTTGTAAAAAAACATAGACGTTAATAATCAAAGTATGTTGTGCGTCTATGTAGAGAAACTCATGTATTTGTCTTTTACATGTCAATATAAAGCAGGAAGCTTTGTAGAGAATTTGGTGTAAAATAGCTAGCCTAGATCTACATTTTTGATTGTATTTATGTAGTATTATTTTGCTGAGATAAATTGTAGAAGACATCGCGTAGTTTTATGGTGTGAGAGCTTATAATGAATGCGGATTCAAGATGTATTTGGATAGATTTAATTAGAATTGATGTGACGAGTATTGCTGGTGTACATATTTTAAATCTAGTTAATGTAATACGTAGTCATATGTTTACATATATTGATCAACTAGAAGCATGTATGCCGCATAGGATGTTAAATGATGTCACGAAGATTCACATAGACTTAATATTATCAACAGAATTACGCACAATAACAACAGCGCCTATGTTCTCATATTTCTATTTGTTTGCGGTTTTTATCTGTTGCTTTATTTTTAATTATATATCAATCCTTATTCGATTTTTATTTTGACTTATACAAAATGAGAAAATTAGATTTAATCAGAAGGAACCCAAGAGAACGTCAATATATATTGATTATAAATAATTTATTTTTCTGAATACATTTTTATTAATGAATAATACATGAGAATAATGTTTAACCATTTATATAATGTGGATACACATTTCATTATATATTTTGCAGTATTCTCAGAGATATTGGCAAGTACACCAATCAAATAAAAATATCTGTATTTTCAGAAATACTAAGAAATATTCCACAACTAGGTATATTAAAACAATGATATTTCTTTATTTATCTTTCATGCCATCTCCGATTTAAAGAAAATATATCTGCTTTCCGAGTAGTAAGGTATATAATATACTGACACGTCATATAGAAGAACTATAATATATAACATTATTTCGTTGGATGTCCAAAGTCACCCCCAAATAGCATGTTGCTAAAAAATAAAACTTTTGTACAGACTAGCAACTATATATATATATATATATATATATATATATATATATATATATATATATAATAAAATTGACATGTAAGCCATTAACAATGCGAGATTAATTCATATATATATATTTTTTTTACATTGATCTCATATTTCGGAATAAATTCCATCTTCAGAGGTGACCAGTTATTGAGTCATTTTTTAATTTTTTTTTAATCAAAAACAAGAACAACGAAACTTTTTTCTTTGTTACTTGATAAAACGTCTCTCCGCAGTGGTGGTGTTGGCGGCCATGATTCAAATTCCAGTGGCTCGCTCTTGTGGGTTAAGTAATATTGGTTGGGCGTCAATTTAAAGCATTGTTGGATATGTTAATAAAATTGATAAGTAAGCCATTAACAATGCGAGATCATTTTATTTTCATAATTGACATTATTAATTGTGGGATGTTTAGCTTTTATGTAGAGGGCTTCGAGTATTTTTAATTTTTTGATATTGGTATCGTGGTGTATTATTTTGGTATTGTTAACAAGGATGTTTCTATATTGGGAGGGGGTGCACTTATGTTTTTTTAGGTGTTGGCATATAGAGCTAGTGTCGGAGAAATGTAGGGTGACTCTTCGGGATAGTGTTGTGGAAGTGAAACCTATGTAAGAATTAGTTTTTTTATTGTTGTCGGAGATACATTCTCCCATAGGGCATTGGAACTGATATATTACATTGGTTCTTCCTAATGTATTTTGGGTTTGAGAAGTGTAATTTTTAACAACAATTTTTAACAACGACGATTCAAATCGGAAGTACCTGCAAAAAAGAAAAAAGAAAAAAGAATGGAACAAGAAACCCATGGATCATATTTACTTCAATATGACCGAAACATTAGATGGACAATTCGGAAAATTGAAAAAATAAAAAAAAGTCGCATCAAACAAAAACCACTCTGTGTTATTTAATAATGTTTGCCTATATATATATATATATATATATATATATATATATATATATATATATATATATATATATATATATTGTATTTTAAAGCTGTGAATTCACTACTGTTTAGATTGCTAGTTTGTTCAGAGGGAAACTATACATTATTTTTTAAACATAAGATACGATGAAACCTGCCCCTTAGAGTGTTAATACACAGTGTTTGTGTATTTTTAAAAAAGATTGACATTTGTCTCTAAATCCAATTCTCATATACAACTATATAGAAAATGAAGTAAATATGACTTAAGATATACTATAGACCTTTTGGTTTCATCTTTTGTAAGGTATTTAACCATTCCACTGTCTAACTGTACCTATGACGAAATAATAATGAGTTGTTTTTCTGTTACTATTTGCTGAGGAACTGATCAGTTAAATAAACAAATCAGAAACATATGTTTCCAAAATCTTTAGTATACGTTGAATGTATGGCACATGGTTACATAATAGTGATTATGCCATAAATGTTGATATTCTTCCGAGTTATAATTTATGGCAACTGTATGACCTTAATTCCAATCCATTGATCTAATCTTACATCTGTAATATTCACTAGTATCCTACAGAATTGCTTCACTTTTCATTTTTGGAGAATCGAAGGAGGGTATTATCCTGTCTCAGTAAGGTAGAACTAAATTTAGAAAATTTGACTTCATGTTGCATATATCGCCGCCATGTTGCTTTCTTGTGCCTGTTTTACAAGTAATTCAATGGATTGTGCTCTGATGAGCTTGCTGCTCTGGTACTCCAACGACGTAAATTCACTAGACCAACCCGACAATCTGACAAATCCCATCCATACACTGTGTAAGCCCCCAGATGCCGAATAACTTTCTACTCCAAAAGCTTGTTCATTCGTGCTGCTGGACTCTGGAACTCCCATTCTGCTCCCTGCTTTCCTGACGTTACTGACATGCAGAAATGTAAAACTAATGTAAACAGACATCTCTCTGCGCAGCTCCTAATTTAGGTTGACCCCTCCACTCCAAACCATCACGCTTTTTTCATAGTAGCCCCGTACGTCTTCAGTGGCGGCCTGCCTTGTTTAGGGGTGAACTATGTTAATATATATATATATATATATATATATATATATATATATATATATATATATATATATATATGTATATGTTGAAAATGTGAATACAGAATCGCCAACTAAACAGCCAATTGACAACACGAAACGAAATTATTATTTTGGTCTCGTCCATAAAAAAGATGGACGCAAATCACATTTCGATTCATACAACAATGGTTATATCACTATAGGATTTGTTATAATCTTTCAGAATATATACTTTTTTTCTTTCTTTCTAAAAACCAAACTTGCCCACTAGGTGACTCTCTTTTGTGTGGAGGCGTTCACTTGAGACAACAATGACTTTTCGAAATATTTCCTTTGTCTGCTTGAATGAATAAGGGTTGAGGGATGAGTCCCGCGCGGGCCAGTGAAATGCCAAGGGTTGCAAAAATGGACTCTGACC
>OY744524.1:27546402-27581402 GCA_963556195.1 Sepiola atlantica | reverse complement strand
AAGGGAATTGATCATAATAGGAGGCCTACCAGCTGATGCTTGTTCTGTGTGGAGGACCGAAGCATTTTTAGAAAGCTTGTCGTGTCGTAATGTCGTGCAGCACCATTTTATATATGTCGGAATTATTTTGATGCATATGTATGGTTTATGTGTATATTCTTCTAGATATAGGTGTATGTGCGTCTATGTGTAAATATGTGTTTGGTCACGCGAGCACGTATCTATATGCATATTTTTCGCACACATCATATATATATATATATATATATATATATATATATATATATATATATGTAATGTATCTGGAGATTTGAAATATTTAAACATAGAAATGAATAGTCTATTAATGAAATGTACTTTTTAAAAACAATATGCACATTATTTACATTACAACTGTGATCGCATACACAACATATATTTGACGGTGCATCAGTCACGAATTCGTACGCTACGAAAATCGATAACTTATTGCGGCAAGTGTTCTTCTCCAGAAGAGAATTGATCATAATAGGAGGCCTTCCAGCCCGATGCTTGTTCTGTGTGGAGGGCAGAAGCATTTTTAGAAAGCTTGTCGTGTCGTAATACATGTGCAGCACGCTTGAAGTGTCTCCGTTGAATAATCTCAGATATGCCTGGTAGGGGACCATACATATAGTTTTTGTTACATAGTCTGGTCACAAAATTTTGTAGACGACGCTAAGCAATTTCATGTACGATACATCCAGACTTTTTCGATTGAGCGACATTTATCGTGCAAAATATAACATATATATATTCAATATATCAGAAATATATATATATATATATATATATATATTTTACTGTGTTCAATTGAATTCGGTGTTTTACACTCTCTGTTAAACCGGGAAATAGCACAACTTTTAAAATATACAGATAATAGATTCCGCGAATTAACACATACAGTTTTAAAGAGTGTATGCACGCACTTCAAAGATTATATTCACAGATGGTCAGCTAAGCGGAAGAATAAATATACAAACCCATGAAAAAGAACTTTCCAGAAAAAAATAGTATATTTAGCCGGAATTAGTTGTGTGTTTTTGTGGTCAAAGAGTTGAATACATGAGAGTAGACATGAACGCGGAAAAAGGTGTTCTTTTGACCATCTATATAGCAGTTATATAATTCTTTGATCGTGAACTTGTATAGTTAAGAGGTTTTGAAGAACTAGAATGTTTAAACAGCAGGTCAAATAAGTCTGCAGCCTGAGAATGAGGTAAGGACTCCAAGAGTGAGTGGTCTACTTGATTATGGTCATGTGATATATTCGTCTTGAGAATATATTTTCGTTAATATGCGCTCATTTTGCCTTAATTGTCGGTTTTAAATGTGTGCATATTCGACTAAACCTTATTTTATTAATTAAAATTGACGCACAATTAAATATATATATATATATTATTCTTATTTATTTATGTATATATTAGTGATATTTTAAGCTGAATTATTTCGACACTTGATTATTGGGGAAATGGTCGTATAATCAGTACCATTGGAGAGCCATGAATATTATAACTGTCCTGTTTTTAAATCTCCGAAACAGTTACATGGTAAACAGCTGATGATGCCCGTGTTAATATTAGACGCTTAAGGTCTCCTGTTTTTGTTTCACTCTTAGATAATTAACCCCTTTTTTTTTTTTTTTTTTTTTTTACTTATATTTTTCATTTATTAATTTTCCAACGAATGTTAAGTCTGCAATATCTTGGATTTAGTTAGTTTGTCTGGGGATTTAAACTGCATTTTACATTCTTTTAAAAAAAATTAAAAACATTTTTTTTTTATGACTCAAAGCTTCTTTAGACTATATATATATATATATATACATATATATATATATATATATATATATATATATTAGAAAATATGTTCAGAAGAAATAATTAGAATACTTAAATACGAACATAACAACATACTAAACCAAAACTGTGAATTATTTTCTAAATATAGACACAGGAACAAATAAAAAAAGTCAATAATGTACGGCACCTAGTGCCTCTCAACTTTTATCTAAAATATACAATACATGGCATTAAGCGAAATAACTCTAGCCGTAGTATAGACCGATTAATAATAACACCTACCATAAGACTGTAAATTATCTATGTATTCGGGCAACAGCTAGTCTGTCATGAACCAATGTAAGAGAAATTCCCCGTAAAATGGGCAGTCTTCACCAGCATTTACCTTCTATATTTTAACTATCATGTTTTATTATTATTATCTATATATTAATACGCTAAGGTGTACGTACGTGTGTCACGCTTCCGGCAAACGCTCTGCGCATGCGTGCCGCACCTAGATTATTAACAACATTTAATTAGTCTAATTTTTGCATCATATATTAATTATTTCCCTTTAGCGCAACGGTAAGCGACGTATTAATTTTGTCTTTGGCCCGACTGGTTTATAGTTCGATCCAAACCAACCGCTACGATTTTTTTTCTACATTTCGAGGGGATGGGGAAGAAATAATACATTTTTTTAATCACCTGGTCAAAAAGTACTTTTTTGTGTTGCTTAAAACTTAAAACTATTTTTTGTTTTATTTTGGCGTTTTTAAGGCATGTCTATTATTATTATTATTTTTTTTTTGAACGGACGTTAAGCAATGTTTTTTTTTTCAATGATAGTTTGAACTAAGTATTTATTTTTTATTTGCACCACTTCTTAAAGTGTTAAAACATTTATTTATTATTTTTGGATGGTAAGGGATCAGTATTTATTTTTTAAATGTTTTGAACGGACAATAAGCAATGTTTTTTTTTGTTTTTTTTTTCTCAGTGAAACACCGAGAGCGTGGTCGAAAGAAAGAGAGAGTGTGTGTTCGTAAGAGAGGGAGGGGGGGATAGAGAAAGAGTGAAAACGCAATAAAAACAAATAAATAAATCGCAAAAAGTAAACTTACTAACAAATAGAAGGTGCTTTGTTACATTAGGACCCGCGCTAACTTTGACCCCGTCGTTAGGGTTAGGGTCAGGGAGGGGTTAGGGTTAGCTATAAAGTTCAGGGTCATTGGGGGTTAGGGTTAAAGTTAGGGTCAGGGCCAAAGTTAGCCCAGGTCCCAATGTAACAAACTACCAAATAGAGACGTAAAAAATAAGACAATGACAATGATATTGTATAGTTAACATCTGAGAAGTTAAGTTTCTTATTTTGTGTCACGATCTGACACTCCCATTTAATAAGATTTAGTATTTACTTTTGCCCCTGACAACGGGGGAGGGGAGTCGCGACCGATAGTGATTGCTGAAGAGACAGCTTTTACCCCGACAACCAAGTAATATAATAAATATATATACTTCCATCCCGTCACGCAAAATGTTGGTGAGTAAGATATGTGCATATTTCTAGCCACCGGATAATATTATTAACAGTAAATTATACAGATTGATGAAGAAAACACTGTGGAATTCCTTTTTTTTCAGTGAAACACAGAGAGCGCGTACGAAAGAAAGAGAAAGTTTGTGTTCGTAAGAGGGAGAAGATAGAGAAAGAGAGAGAGAGAGAGAGAGAGAGAGAGAGAATAAACGTAATTGAAAAGTGAAAATGAAATAAAAACAAATAAATAAATCGCAAAAAGTAAAAAATTTTTTAACAAAAACGAAAGTGAGGAAAGTCGTGATTCAAAGCAAAATAAAAAAGAAAATCTAATCGAAAAAAAAGTAACAAGCATAATTTCGTTTTATTTCGGAAGCCTGCCAGTTTTTACGGTATCTCAACCCTTTTTAGTAGAGTGTCCATCGTACACGCGTTATTTGAATGCAAATTATTAATTTTTTAAAAATATTTCACTCTTATCCGAGGGGTGCTCATAATAAAACAAGCGTAACTTACTAACAAATAGATGGTGCTTTGTTAGATTGGGACCCGCGCTAACTTTGACCCCGTCGTTAGGGTTAGGGTTAGGGTCAGGGAGGGGGTAGGGTTACCTATAAAGTTCAGGGTCATTGGGGGTTAGGGTTAAAGTTAGGGTCAGGGTCAAAGTTAGCCCGGGTCCCAATGTAACAAAGTACCAAATAGATACGTAAAAATAAGACAAGGGCAATGATATTGTATAGTTAACATCTGATAAATTAATTTTTTTTATTTCAAATATTTATTTAGTTATATTGTCAAATTCGTCAAACAAAAATGGCGTTCGCTTATTTTAGGTGAGGTGGTCGCTAATTTCAGACTTTATAAAAGGCTAAATTGTCCGATTACAGTAGAGGATCTCTTTACATTAGCGGCTAACCCGAGATGTAGGGGAGGGCGCCACTCTTTCCCCAGGACTGCTTCATTGTCCTTGATCCTGACCTTATAATACTGAGAGTTTTAGCAATGTTTGTTTTAGTCTTTGCTATGACTCAACCGAGGATAGAACTCTGGTATCCCGTTTCATTAGCGGAAACGCTTACCAAATGGGCCGGTTTCAGGCTTACGGTATGTATTTATTTATTTATTTATTTATTTATTTTATTTTTTAATATTTAAAATTTCTTCTTCTTCTTCTTCTTCTTCTTCTTATTATTATTATTATTATTATTATTATTTATATATTAATACGATAGAGTGTGTGTTATTTATTTTGTGTGTCACGATCTGACACTCCTATTTAAGAAGATTTAGTGAAGAGACAGCTTTTGCCCCGGCAACCGAGTAATATAAATAAATATATATACTTCCATTCCGTCACGCAAAATTTTTGTGAGTAAAATATGTGCATATTTCTAGCCACCGGATAATATTATTAACAGTAAATTATACAGATTGATGTAGAAAACACTGTGGAATTTCCACAGGGTCCCGCTAGTTATTATTATTATTATTATTATTATTATTATTATTATTATTATTATTATTATTATTATTATTATTATTATTATTCGTAGTAGTAGTAGTAGTATTTGTATTATTATTATTATTTATTTATTTATTTGTTAAATTATTTTAATTAGTCTAGTTTTACATGTATTATTATTATTATTCTATTATGGTCCCAATCTATTTTCATCACAAATTAAATTAGGTTTTGCGAGTCTGAGGTCGTAGAGTAACTTTCGAATAGGTATAAACATATAACGATATATGTATTCATGCATGTGCATATCCATAGGAAGGATCTTTTATTGACACCTTTTATAAATGTATTTCTATCGGCATCTAGTTTATATCGTAAATGTTTTATTCATAAAAAATTGACGTCTCCTTAACAGTATTACACTATTAATATCCTCAGTATCTAACAGTCAAATGCCCACCCACCAATTTCTTTCTTTTATATTTTCAATTCAAATTCAAATTCAAATTCAAATTCAAATTCAAATTCAAATTCAAATTCTTCGTCTTCTTCTTCTCCTCCTCCTCCTCCTCCTCCTCCTCTTTCTTCTCCTTATTATTATTATTATTATTATTATTATTATTATTATTATTACTAGTAATAGTAGTAGTGGTAGTAGTAGTAGTAGTAGTATTGTTTTGTTATTAATATGATGTTATTTTAGTTTAGATTGTTTTTGTATTTTAACATGTATTATTCTATTTCTGGTCCCAGTCTATTTGTAATCAGGTGTTGTGTCCTTGGCCTTTTGGCTAAGATCAAAGTGTAGTATCTGTTCCGATGGATACTGAACCCCATAGACTGGTATTGGCTTGGCCTTCGGGGCTTGATTTACGCCGGTTCATGGGGCTGTCCTGTGCAGTTCTTGGAGGTCAACCCTCGCAGGCTTCGCCTCCCCTCTTTGGGGAGGAGTAAGTTTATTCTTACTGCCTGAGGCGCCCCTACCGGGGAATGCCGACGGGGCTGCCCAGGAAATGTTTAATGGCCAGAGTGCTCACATCTCGGGCGCTGGCTTTCGAATCCCACTTTCTCGACCCGACCTTGGGTCACATCTTACTTGTAGGAGTAAGATAAAACTGGCTTTGTGCATAACTCCCGGAGAGGAGTAAATAAATACTGCATCGGATACTAGTGTTGTCTTGGCCTTCGGGTCTTGATTTACGCCGGTCAATGGGTCTGTCCTGTGCTGTTCTGGGAGGACCACCTTCCCAGGCTTTGCCTCCCCTCTTTGGGGAGGAGTAAGTTTATTGGTTACTGCCTGTGGCGCCCCTACCGGGGAATGCCGACGGGGCTGCCCAGGCAATTTTAAAACCCCACTTTCCCGATCAGACCGTGGGTCATATCTTACTTGTGGGAGTAAGATGAAAACTGGCCTTGTGCCTAACTCCGGGAGAGGAGTAAATCAATACTCTGTGACCGTTGGCTAACTTGCATATATCTATACAAAATTACAACGGGGTGTAATTTAGAGCGTAAACACATTAGGTAAACTAAAGACAATGTATTCTCAAATAATATTCAACACACTTAACAAATAAAATGGACCTTACCAAAGTATTCGGCTATTTTGACTTTTACATTTTACACATTGTCTATTACTCATCAATATATTAGTATTGCTGCCATTTAATTATTTATTTACATTTTATTACGATGTTTACGTTAATCTTGTTTAAATTTAACTTTGTTAAATTTATTATTATTCTACGTCTTGTCCAAATGTATTTACCTCACAAATGAGTACACTGAGTTGATGCCTTTACATTTAGAACATAAAAGTATTAGGTAAACTAAAATTTACTTTTACTTAGATAGTATTTAACTGTAAATACCCGCAACCGTAAACAATACAATGCTCTCTATAAAGTTATTTTAGCTATTATGTTTATGCATTATTAATATTATAATTATTAACATTATCATTTTATTTTTATTACTTAAATTTTGTAACAGGTATTATTTTCTGATAACTGATCCCAATATATTTTCTCACAAATTGATAGATTATCCGAGTTGATTTCCTCTAGTACTTCAAGATTTATATTAATATCACCACATAATATTTATACAATCGCCGCGTTTTCCCCCTTAATTAAGTCGTCAGTGTTAAGTATTTTACGGTGGTGAGGGACGGAGGCGGGAAGGATGTATATCAGTTATAATTCTTATGCTCAGCCACCATAAAATAAAACCGTGATCCCCAATCTGAAATCCCTACGCCATCCCCATATATAAAAGCTAACATCCACCCCTGGATGTGAGTATCTTCACTTACTCTGATTTCTGTAGTGTATCACTCTTATTTTGAAGATCACGCTTTTGGGGCGAAACAAATTATGAATTCTGGCTTAAATTGTGTTTTGAGTTATTTTGATTCTAACTTTACTTTTTCTCTGCACCCGCATTGAGATCTCTTACATGAGACATTACTGTTAACGGATCTACTATATTATATTTATCTATCTATCTATATCAATACATGCAGAATTGGAAAGTCAACATACTTAAGTAAAGTATAAATGGGAAAGTAGTTAACCCAACCTTGAATACAATGGTGGCTAAGTCAAGTCTATAACTTTATATATTCAAAATACTACAGGAATCAAATGAACTCAATGTAAGACTTTTCAGATCAAACAGAGTTATTATAGAGTCGTTTTATGTAGCTCAATATTACAACTCTTGCTGTATCGAGCATTAAATGGCTTAACGCTCTCTATAGAATTTTGTGACGACATCATGTAAGACACCAATTTATGTATGCCTTCCACACATATCTAAAGTTGTTCAACGATACATTTCACCAAAGCTATAGCTGTATTAAAACACGACGCCTCTGCTGGATAATGGATATGTCCTCCACACAGAGGGATATATGTATATATATATATATATATATATATATATATATATATATATATATATATATATATTATGGGCGTGCTATGCTACCGTAAGTGACGTGTTATCAACGAACGTGGACAAAATATTTCCCCGGATTCAAATAGGAATAAAATAATGATATAAAAATAGTTATCCGTTCTCAAACTCCACTTTGGTTTTCATGGAAGCCCAAAACACACATCAATCTGAAGAAACAACAGTGATACGAGGGATTTTCTGAGCATAATTAGTTTATTAGATACGGATAAGGTAAGTGCACTAAAAACCATAAGGCGATACCAATATAATGTCGAGTGGAAAAAAGAATAGGTAAAATTTGTTAGGGATAAGTACCGTTTCTCAGGCGATGAGAAAGATTCAAAATATCAAAATATGCGTCTGAAAAAGAAATGTTCTGGTTTTGGGGAAAGTGTTTTTGGGATCAAAACATGTTCATAAAATTAGCATGTGTATGGAAAATAAACATGTCCGGAAATATATGGAACAAATGTGTTTGGGAATTGACACAGCTCAAAAATTACTTAGCTCTCAGAAATATATGTCGGCTGCTGATTCTGAAATTGATCGAAGAGCAGACACAATTATTTGGGTTGATCAACAAATGATTGTTCACAGAACTTAACAGTTGAAGAATAATTTCATTCGTTCGTAGTTACCGTCTGTCTGCAATCTATCCATAAATATATATAAAACTATACATATCGCAAATTTCGACACATTGGTCGAAATATATGCAGCTTGTCTGTAGTGATGATGCCCACGGAGTTGATTGAAGTTATTTTTGTGTTAAAAAAGTTAATTATTTGAATCAAAATCAGACTATCAATTCATTCATCGACGACTTAAAATAGAATGCAACGCCGGGAGAGTCTCCTGATTTGTTTGTCACGATGAAATTACGTAATACTCGTCACAACATATATGCATTTTCCGGACGGGACTCGAGATTAAACTGAAGGTTTTACGGTGGACCCTTTTTAATTAGTGGGTCGTAAACCATATTTCTTTGAATATTACGTAAGTTGTCGTCCTTTGAGGGTTGAGACACCCCGTCGCCTACGGTGGACAATTATTTTTCTCCTGGAAATGTTAAGAATTATTCTCGAAGGTTGATCGCAAAACAAAGGACCGAATTAAGGTTTGATATTTTGAGTCTTTATAGTTGGGCAAATAATTTGAATCCATTTTCTTTTGTAAACTCAAGGGTTAGTATTTTGGCTAATTTTATATATTGTTATAGAAGATTAAATAGATATATATTCCTTAAATAAAACGATTAATTTTACTGAAATGAAAATAACCGGATAAATTCTTTTTTGTTTTAAGTCCTTCGTACGTGCCCATATATATATATATATATATATATATATATATATATATATATATATATATATATATATATATATATATATATATATATATATATATATATATATATATCATGGACTCTCCCGTCGATTTCGACGTATGAGGTCTTGACAACTCGAAATTTGTTTAGTCTACGATGGATGTAGCATGCTTACATTTACTCAATCGTAAATGGCATTTGAGTCCTGCGAGAGATTTGCAAACCAGCCCACAATGGATGCAAGAATGAAGATCTTGAGAAAAATAGGCTGGGATACTTGTAGATTTTTTTGTTCTTTCGCGTCTTTCGCGTTGTTGATCAATGGCAGTTACAGAGAACCGCCTGATGCCCCTTTGGTAGTCAGATCGCCATTCCTTCCGTCGAGAAGCAAGCTGTTCAAAATAACGATAAGCAATATTGATAGATGTCAAATTCATTTTCAACTTGTCCCTAAAGCGAAGCAGCGGTCGACCCACATTTCGCCACAGAGAGAGAGAGAGAGAAAGAGAGAGAGAGAGAAAGTAAGAGGGAGAGAGAGAGAAAGTGTAAGAAGAAGAGAGAGAGAGATCAAAGTCAAGAGCGGGAGAGAGAAAGAAAGAGAGAAATAGTCATACGAACATTGAATGTATTAATAGAAAGAACACACTACTACCATTGCGTAGAATGTTTTCGCCAAGCCATGTTTACTTTATCGTTCTCTTCTGAATATTAATTAATGTTTAATTGCAGCCAAATTTAGTGGAAACACTTCTTTAAAGTCTAACCATGTATAAACTATCCACCCGTGCAACGTACGTATATGTGTTTGTGTTTGTAGAAGTTCAAATGTAATAAAAGCTGATATTTCAGCTGACAATACAATCGTGACATCTTAATATTTCTTCTTTATGATCCTACGTTATCATCGGAAATATGCTGTTGTTATTTTATTTACATTAGAAACGGATACACTTTTAAATATTACAAATTTGACAAGTTAAGCTAACTTCCATTAAGTATTTTAATAATAAAGGCAATACATGGAAAGTTCTACCATGTGAGTTAATTTGAATGTATTGTCTGTGCAGATCAACTTTATTACCATTTTGATGAACTTTAAGAGGGTTGGTAATATTTAAATTGTGTGCGTGGTTAAACTGCCGTTCCTATCCGTTTGAATTACATGTGACCAACAAACTAGACAATTATTTTTTTATGACGAAACAATTTCTCAGCCGTAGTATAATAGTATCGAATTGTATTTACAAAATAAATTACTTGATACTAGATGTATTTATTCGACGCTGCCATATTTGTTTATTTTAATTGCAATTAATTTTTTTGTTTTTAAGCATACGTATTGTTTCCAAAATATTTTTTTCCAAAGAAAGGGAAGTAACACTTTATTGACTAATACAGAGTTAACTCCCGTTTTTTTTTTTAGATAAGATTGCGTCTGTATCGAAATAATTCCGACCTGCCCAAGTATTTTCTTGAAGGTATTAAGTCAAATTACATGTAATGTTTTTAAGAAACATGTCGAATCAGAATGAAATATCATGTATTGTTTAAAGAAAGCAATCGATAAAAAATATATTAAGAAGAATAGATCATAAACAATAACATATATGTATATATGTATAGCCAATTTTTAATCTTAAACTATATTTTCGATATTCAAAACAATTATTCGTGTTAGACAATTGTCTGAGGTATAAAACTGAATAGAGAACACATATGACAACATTTACTTATTTTTTAAAACAAATACTTACACAAAAAATGTGTGTAGATTGTTATGTACTATATATGCGTGTTCTAGTGATATTGTAAAAGCTTAACATTAAAACGGACAACGACCATCAACATCTGTTCTCAAGATGAGAATACATACGTATAATTATTTTGCCCATCCTGTTCGGCTGTCTACATCAACAACTCCACGGCAGTGCTGTTACTTATGAAATATGGTTGAGAAAAATTGGGAGGCGTTTTATGTGACGTTTCAAACCGTAAACAGATGTTCATATTACGTTGACACAAGCGTCACATAATTTCGTAATTGAATGAATTTCAGTTTAACGTTCCCGCATGTGGTCAGCCAATAATGTTTTGGTAAAATAAACACAAGTCGACTTAGATTGCTAAATATTAATCTAGACATACATAAGTATCAAAGTGTAGGTACATACGAAGGTTTCTTCTTGGCGATTTAACGCAATATTACATTTAAAAAAAGTTTTTTTTTTTAAACAAGCAACATTTAGGCATCTTACACCACACCATTTGTCATGTTCAAAAAAGAGCTGACAACAGCAAGACACATATGACAATTTCCACATGTATGCATGGAACTTATTTAATGCCGGATACGTTGAGTGAATCCTAACTTTGAAATATATATATATATATATATATATATATATATATATATATATATATATATATATTCCGCTCAAGCGTTGAACACTGTAGTCGTCAAAATGATTCCCACGCCTCACGGGTAAGTGTACTTTAATTTAAATTACTCTGTGTGTCGATTCCCCGCGGCTATGTGGTCCTGGGTGTTTGTCACGTGATTCTAGACTGAATCTACGAACTGCGCTGTAGCCCATGCGACCGTCTGCAATCGTCACTTCTACACTGATAAGGTTAGAGAGCCTAAAAACACCGCCGTCATCTGTGAAAAACACTTTACTATTTAAAAAAGTTATATATATATATATATATATATATATATATATATATATATATATATATATATATATATATATATATATATAGCATAACCATCTGCGTTCAGTTCCTACCAAGTAGATTTGTTCAGTTTATAGTGACAGCTGAAGGATACTGCACTAAATAGGTATACTCCCAAGAGGTGCTTCACGAGGGAGATGTACGTCGCACTAGTGACAATGTAGAATGTCTGAACGAGGATATTGAATGCTAGTCAGACAGCAGTCACAGGGGTCAACTATTAACCGACAAAACCAAACAGAAATATCTCACAAGAGTCAAGACACTTTGTGAATAAACTCTAACACCTAGTTGAACTGGGGATGCTCTGGTCAATCTCAGGACCAGCTCTACCGTGCCAAAAATAACAGGTGTATAGCCTACAGTACGCTGGAAGTCACGCGCATAATGAACACCAAGTTCTCCCAAAATGCAATTGTTTTGTGTGTCTTTCCAGCGACAGTTACGCTATCCCAGCCAACAACTTAGAAAAAGGACTCAGACCTAATTTTGACCTTTTTGTGAAAAGAGTCCTTGTGGCAGCAGGGATCGGCTTATTGTCACACCAAAACGCAAACGTAGAAGTAGTTGTCTGAGAACTTCCACGATTATACCAGTCCCAAAAAACCGTAGTGGACGCGCACAGCGGCGTTTTAGTGACTTGTATTTGACAAAAAATCGATTAAGATATGCAGACATATTTGACATTACATCAAGTATTGGCCGAGATATGACGTTTTATCTTTTATTACTCGAAAGTGTGAAATCTGTCTCGAACTCTTTGTTTCATCTTTTTATAAAGATTCATTGGTGTTAGACATAGTGAGCGTATCACATCCGATGATTCGATACCTGCGCCCCAGTTTTTAAATAAATATATATATTTATTGGTAATAAAGTTGGCTCAATATATATATATATATATATATATTCTAACTCTGCCTGATGAGATCTCAGTTTATAGTAACTGTTGATCGATAACATCGACATGCCAGTGTCGCAGATTTTGTACATGTCTGTGTAAATAAAATTATCATATATATATATATATATATATATATATATATATATATATATATATATATATATATATATATACATATATATATATATATATATATATATATATATATATATATATATATATATATATATATATGATAATGAATGGCAAAAATGTTCCGACATAATGGAAAATAAAATATGGAAAACACAAAATAGTAATTAAATATCAGTCTACGTTTCACATTTATTAGAAGGTTTCATCTGGACGGGAGATTGAAGAAAATAATGAAAATACAGCAGCAAGTACCAAAGTCTGTAAAATGCTTTCTTGTTGCTGTATTTTTTATTTTTTTAATCTCCCGTCTAGATGCAACCTTATAATAAACGTGAAACGTAGATGGATATTTAATTAATATTTTGGTTGTCCTTATTTGATTATATATATATATATATATATATATATATATATATATATATATATATATATATATATATATATATATATATATATATATATATATATATATATATGGGAAGAGAAGGATGAAGGTAATCCGACGAGATGGGAAAATGATAAAGGAAAACCAAAAAATGGACGTTTTTTATGTGTACATCAACGTTTCGTCTTTATTTATAAGACTTCATCAGGATGATGATATAGAGAAAAAATGTCATGCAAGTACAGATACATGTAGGGTAGACATATTGGGAGGAAAAATAAAATGAAATAATGGCCACTACTGGGTGGACGTCCGTACTTGTTGGAGAATAAAAAAATGAATTTTTTTTTTTTTCCCCACTCATTTTTTTCAACATTCATTTTTATTCTCCAACAAGTACGGACGTCCACCCAGTAGTGGCCATTATTTCATTTTATTTTTCCTCCCAATATGTCTACCCTACATGTATCTGTACTTGCATGACATTTTTTTCTCTATATCATCATCCTGATGAAGTCTTATAAATATAGACAAAACGTTGATGTAAACATAAAAAATATCCATTTTTTGGTTTTCCTTTTTCATTTTCCCATATATATATATATATATATATATATATATATATATATATATATATATACATTCTGAGAATATTATTATGGCAGTTAACAACACAGAGGGGTTCATGTTTTATATCTACAGGGAATCGTCAGGCTTAGTAGATTTCATTTAATATATCCTTGCAGAAGGTTCTTAATAACAATAACATGTGCAATTCGATTTAATAGGATAGTAACCTGACGATTCCCAGTGGGAATTAAACACGGACCCCTCTGTTTAAGTGCATTGTCATAAATATATTGTCCTACTACTTGTCATCAATATATTGTCCTACTACCACCTATTGGACACTGTTGAAATAAATATTGAAAATGTATACACAATATATGTTATAACCTTATAATATTATATTTGTATTTACTATAAGTAAAAAAAAATAATTATACATCGATATATATAAAACTAAATAGATGTGTGTGTGTGTGCCTCTCTCCCAAAATAGAGAATCTACATAAAATGTAAACGTATTCTTATGTATAATTAATCGAAGCAGATAACGGAAGCTTTCCTGAATGTTCAAAGTAACCCCTAAAACGGTTATGGGGCAGATTCCGTCATTAGGTAGATGTTTTCAGTCATTTTTCATAAAATGTCAATGTAATGGTGTAATAATTTGAAAATGCTGAGTCATTACTTTCTAATAAAAAAACAACAAATTATTTAACGTTTTTTAAAGTCATTTCTCTTCGAATAAAGAGGGGTAAGAAACATAGACAGTGTGGTTTTAGTTTTGCTCTGGAGCAAACCTTATTTTTAATCAGGCTGGTTTCACCATTTCATATAATTATACGCTAAGCCATTGAAAGTACATACGTACGTTACCACTTTTGACACACACACATTTAAAATCTATATAATATAGTGCTATGGCATTTCATGTTCGTACGTGCTTTATCATATTTCACACACATCTAAACTATTCTACAATAATGCGCTAAAGCATATTATGTTCGTACGTATGTTATCTCTTTTCACCCACATTTACAATCTATCTAATAATACGCTGATGCATTTCATGTTCAGTACGTGCGTTATCGCCTTTTTTACACATTTAATATCTATCTAATAACACGCTAAGGCAATTCATGATTGTACGTACGTTATTACCTTTCCCACACCTTTAAAACTTATCTAATAATAGGCTAAGGCATGTTGTGTTCGTACGTACGTACGTTATCACCTTTCACTCATATTCAATATCTATATACTAATACGCTATGACATTTAATGTGCGTGCGTCCGTTATCAGCTGCCACACAATTTAATATCTATATAATATAATAATAGTAAGGCTGTTTGCAGGGAGTGTTTAATATGAAACTAGGGTTTCGCAATCACAAACCTCGCTTCTCCTATTATATAAACTCATAATATAATGGACTCTTCTCTGGGTTTATTGTCTGCCTATCTGTCTTTGGAAACGAATATCTTAACTTCTTTTAGAAATAGAAAAGGTTTCATTAATACTAAATAAGAAATTCGCAACACATAAAGAGGACGCTATGGCCTAAAATTAAAACAAATACTTTGAGGTCTTCAATCTAAAAGTGTATTCTTATGTAGAATTAACGTAGGAGAATAATGGGAATGCTCCTGAATCTCTAAAAGCAGCGTTAAAGGCTGCTATCGGGCAGATTTGGTCAGGGGTTTCCAGATTTTCATTCAGTTTTCATCAAATTGCAAGGTAATTATATAATATTTTTTAAAAATTTAATTAAACATTTTTTAACGCTATTTCTCGTCGGATGGAGGAGGTAGAAACTGTGAAAAAGTGGTTTATTAGTGCTCTAGATACATCCTTCCTTTTATTTTGATGGTGTTAGTAGCGCCGCTGGAGGCCTCCTAATGACGGGAGCAATACATTTAAATGGCATATAGTCATCAAATTGGCCGTTAATAAACGAAGCTAGACTAACAGAGAGTAAGAGATAGATAGATAGATAGATAGATAGATAGAGTGAGAGAGAGAGAGATTGGGTGACATAGACTAAGAGAGAGAGGGGGAGAGAGAGAGAAAAGAAGATGGACTACAAAAGGAAATCGAGAGTGATAGAAACCGCATAAAGTAAGTGTGGGTGTTTAAAAAAACTAAACACAGAGAATGTGTAAGAGTTGCATGCCTTAATGAGTAAATTAAAAATTATGGCTAATCAAAACAAATATGATAGAATTTTAAAAACATAACACAATCCCTAAACAATTACCTATTTCATCATGTATTTGGTGTTGTTAAATATATATGAAAAATCCGCAGAGGAACAAATTATTACAAACTCAGCTTTTGTATGATAATATATAGTTCTCTACAGACCGCTACTTCATGGTTTCACGGCTTATCAGTTTGGATAGAAATATCGAGCCGATCAATCCTGAGATTTAAAACCCGAGAGTAGGCAAGGATAGATAGATAGATAGATAGATAGATAGATAGATAGATAGATAGATAGATTGATAGATTATAAAAGAAAGTAACAAACAGTAGAATAGTGTTTTTTGTTAGAAAATCCTATTTCGAACAATTTATGAAATACACCACTACTCATTCTGAATAGCTAAGTTTCACTCTCAGTGACAGTCAACGAATTCATTCATAATACCATCTCTCGCCATTGTATAATCACAAGGCCGTCCATTTCTCTTCTGACCAACCATGACTTGCTCTAAAATCACTGATGCAAACACGAATTATCCAATCTCATTTATAATGCCACTTTAACCGCGCTTTTAAAACAACATCATTCGATTTTTATTTCACTGGTTTAAACGCTTTTTGTGTCATCTAAATTTATCGATGCAGTTTTTTATTTATTTATTTATATCTTGCATCGGCGTCTGGATATGAATAAGTACCGGAAGTTGCAATGAGTGGCCTCCATTTTGGTAGCCTTCTTCGAGCAGACAAATTCTGCGTGTTTTTTTTTCCATGTTTCAATAGATTTTGGTTTGACTGTTGATAAATTAATCAGTTCATTCGATAATTGATTTCTCGTAAAAGCTAATAGAAACATAAATGAATAATTACACAAAATAAAAATACAGAAAACATTAAAAAATAATATAAAACCAGGTCGTGTGTGAATAACAAATTTTTTTTTATTAACGATCGTCAGAGATTCAGTACAACCAGTGGCACCATGCGTTGCCCGGGAATATAAGTGGTTTTATATATTAGTAGACGTAAAAACATATGTAGTAAATATATATATATATATTATATATATATATATATATATATATATATATATATATATATATATATATATATATATATATATATTGATTTTCAATATTAAAAGTGAACAAAACATGTTTTATCTATCATAGATGACCCAAACACAAACACACTCTATTATACTTACAATCGATATAAACGTAAATTATGTTGTCGGATAGAAAAATATAAACATGATAGAATGTTTCATATTATCATACGCTAGAAAACGTTGTGTTTAAACTTATAAAATGGCTTCTTGGTTTATGTATAATACAATGTAAAGTACAAATGCAATCTTTAATGATCAGTTAGTTAGCAAACGTGACGGTATAATTGTAAAAGAAATCGTACTACAAAAGTCATACCATCATTGTAATCCCCGTAACATTTTACTTCGGGAAAATTTGTTAGATATTGGATTAGTGCTTTTTTGATCATTTGTGAAACTCTTTCCAGAGACAACACACATGTATACTATAGATATATACCGAACGACACAGCTTGATTTGTCTGTTTCTAGTCAATTTACTCACAACAATAATAGAGCAGCTATAATAAAATAATTTTATAAGACTCACATCTATATGCAAGGATTGTGACGCAAATGGTTTGTAATGTAGGGTAAACCATACTTTGCGTTCAGACATATATTAAAATTGCTTCAATCTAGAAAAATGCATATTTTATTGACCGAGGACAAGAGGATGCTATGTCGAAACTTGACATATCGATGGAGTCATATATATATATATATATATATATATATATATATATATATATATATATACATACATATATATATGCATATATATATGCATATATATATGTATATATCTATATATATATGCATATATATGCATATATATGCATCTATATATATGCATATATATGCATATATATGCATATATATATGCATATATATGCATATATATATGCATATATATGCATATATATATATGCATATATGTATATGCATATATATATATAGATATATATATATGCATATATGTATATGCATATATATATATATATATATGCGAGTTCCTGTCCAAGTTATTTGTTGAACACTGAAAAGACGGCTTTCTATGTGTCCGCTTGAACACATGAATAAGGTAAAATTATACTCACTCGCATAGCTATTGAAATTAGTCGTATTCGTTAGGATGTTTGGATTTGAGTTAGAAGTGGCCTCGTGGTTGGTGTTCGAATCGCGCGACCGAGTTATCGCATCATTAATTATATATGTATATCACATATGTATTAATAATTTTGCTTCCGCACTTAATATCTTATCAAATAATGCGTGCGCGAACAATACTACTTTAATATATATATATATATGTATATATAGTCTCGGAAGTTTCTCAACCATTAAAACTATATTAAAAAAAAACAAAAAAACTAATAGTCCCAAGTCTTTCAGATTAAAAAACACTCATGTAAGTCAATTTATTTTTTACAGTTATTATATTAGTTTGTTTCTAACACTATTTTAAGGGATCATCAGTTGTTTACCATGAAAAACTGTTTCGGGAATTTAATTTAATATATATATATATAAATTGAATGTTTATACTCAGAAGTAAAAGAGTGTGTATATCAGATCCGTAAATATTCAATATAAACCTTGTTATTTTTATGGGAATTATGATATAATGTGCATTGTTTAACGGAAAAATATAACATTTCTAAATGTTTCTAAAGTCATATTTTTAGAAACGAGTAATCATTACATTACAAAATGAAGGATTTTGCTGTAAATTTGTTTGTGAATTATTAGCAGAAAAAATAAGTTATTTGGCTGACATTGCCAGATGAAACAATTCGTTTCCTAAAAGCAATATGTGAAAAAACCGCAGAATGTTGAAAGTTACGATATAATTATTTTTACTCGGACTCAATCAAACACCACTTCTATATTTTAGCAAAAAAACATGACTAGTGACGACTAGTTATGACTAGTGACGACTAGTGCGAGAAAAATAGTAAAAACAATTAACTTTAACTTCATGTAAAAAATAAAAGTAAAAATAAACTAAAACTTTCATTTAAAATATTTTTTTAAAATTGTTTCCTGTCTTGCTCGACCGGAAGAGAAGAAAAGGAAAGTTAACGGTCATGGGCAATTACAGTTTCTTTAACGCCAGCCAAATATTCAACATGTCAAATAAAGTAGGAAACGATATGTAGAAACAAATCGACGTAGTAAGAAAATGATTAACAATTATGTTGTTAAATGTTTATTAGTTAAGTTTGGAGAAATATTGGCTATTTGTATTGTTTAAATTATTCGGAATACTCACCAATCTTCGTTTTCATATTCACAAAATTTTGATCGATGAAAACTCCGACCACCTTCATGTGGACTACTTTTTTTAAATTGATAACCTAATCATAGAAATTGTGAATTTTTGTTATTGCGCTCGAGGACTTAGTCGGAATTTCCTATTGGATTCTATATCTAATTCATGGGAGAGATTGTTCTCGTTTTATAAGCAACGATAATTTTATGCTATCTTTGTTATTACCGCCTGGATTAAACTTTAAACTTTAAAGATTTATACTAAGCAAACAGCAATATGGAAAGTTCTTAAGTAGACGGAATGTTACATCGGCTACAAAGTTGTGAATATAAGAAACAAGGTTGTAATTGTAAACTCAATAATCCGAATAATCTAAATGATCAATCATCTAAGAATTTCCAGAAAAAATATTGCCCACTCAATAATCTCTCCCTGTTCTGTTGGACACTTTTACTGGCAGAAGGCTATCGATCCGTGGCACACAGAACATATCATAGATCCGTTACAAATAAGAGCCAACATAAATATGCAGATTTACTGTTTATTTTAATGTCGAGACTTTGTTAATTTTATTTGAAAGTAAAGTTGATTTTCTCTCAATATTACAACTTGGAGGGCAACGCTTTCTTTTATTAAATTATTGAAAATTAAATGATGCTTTTATATTAATATTAAACTATTTTACGATCTACTAACATATTTAACCGTTGTTTTTAGAATCTTTAGTAATTTGGCATTAAAATATACGTTTAAAAAATGACATTAAGAAATGTTACATTCTTTCAAGATATAACTGGAACGTGAAAATAGGGATAATTTTTATATCACAATAACATATATATTTCATTTAAATAATAAAATATTTACATCATAATTATCATATTAAACTTTACTCAGCTGTTCGTGAATTGTTACTTTCCTTGACCCGACCACGAACCATTGTGACATTTTATATAATACTTTGGATCAGCTGCCTCGTAGGTGACATAAAAATAACTCCCCTTAATATTCGTCTAATATGTGCACTATTTATGCAGCGCAACGCTGGAATAAAGACCATTGTGTATTGCATATATATATATAGTTTTTAGTTTTTTGTTTTTTGTTTCTTAGATTTTTAGATTTTTTGATTTTTTAATTTTTAATTTTTAATTTTAATTTTAATTTTTTAACGGCTTTAATTTTTAATTTTTGAATTGTTAAATTTCTTTCCTTCTTCTTCTCTTTCTATATCCCTCCACTTCATTCTCTCCAAATATGATCTGAGGTTAAGATCGGATTCTAACTCTGCCTGATGAGATCTCAGTTTATAGTAACTGTTGATCGATAACATCGACATGCCAGTGTCGCAGATTTTGTACATGTCTGTGTAAATAAAATTATCATATATATATATATATATATATATATATATATTTATATATTTAAAGGTATATTTATTTATTGATTATTTATGGAAAATGTATTCGATTTGAAGAATTTGTATAACAATTAACAAAACCTTATTATGTACAATATTCTTCACACGGTTCCCATTATTAAGAAAACCTTTAAAATATCGCTTCCTGCGGAGTTGGATTAAGTTGATATGAGAAAAAAATTAATTAAAACATTTGAAAACATTTTTAGTTTATTATCAATAACAAATGTGTGTTTTTAAAATCGGCAGAAACAATTGTATGAATAAATATGTTTTTAAATAAAATCTGAACATTTATTAAAGTATATATATATATATATATATGTGTGTGTATGTGTGTGTGTATATATATGTCTGTATATACATATATATATGTGTATATACATATATATATACATATATATGTGTGTATATACATATATATGTATCATATATATATATATATATTTATATATATATATGTATATATATATGTATATACATGTATATATATGCATATATATGTGTATATATATATTATATCATATATATATATGTATATATATGTATATACATGTATATATACATATATATGTGTGTATATACATATATATATAATATCATATATATATATATATATATATGTATATATATGTTTATATATATATATATATATATATATATATATATATATACATTAATTATTATTATCCAAAAAAATAAATGAATAATCTAATATATGTTACTTATCTGTGTTAGGTAATATTGTAACATACTTGTATTCATGGGCAAATTTGCTATTATTTTTTACGGTGTTCGAACAATTCTACTTTTGTATGCGTGTTCAGTTGCTGTCATAGTTTCGTTATGAATTTCCAAATCTCATAATGCTTACATTGGAGACAGAAGCCTAACCCTCTCAGGTCGATATGAGTCAGCGTACTCTAAAAACAGTTCCATGAAATAAAAAAAAATGTATTGACACACAAAATACAAGAAAACAAATCCGTATAATACTGATTAAAACAGTTAGATAGTATATTAAAATAACTGACACACAAATAACAAAAAATAAATGTATTTCAAATTAAAACTAATATTAATAAATCAGTTCTTTTATAACGACACTAATATATAAACTAGAGTTTACAAGTAATAAACATGTCTCATCATCACGAGTAATTAGCCTTTTTTACTTCGAACGAAAACTATCCAATTAAAAAGCAATAGCGCAAAGACCACGTGACAGTTTATGATAACCAATCAGAGATCTTGGCTTTAGTATAGACATCGGGGATTCGATAAACAAAACTAATATACTCACTGTACATTGATATAAACAACGTATTTCCTAACAACAAAACACTGATTAAAATAGAATAAAGAATATATTCGTTTTTAACCAGATCTGTGTTAATGAAGCAGTGCGACAATTAACAATTACGTTAATAATTGACCATTTTAAAAATAACTGGTGTTAAAGTCTCGAAAATATCGTCAGATATTTTAAATTAGTTAAGACATGGCGATATATTCAAAACAACGATGTCTCTTATTGAATTGATATGACATTTAAAAAAAACATAGTTTTAAGAAATATATATATATATATATATATAATATATATATATATATATATATATATATATATATATATATATATGAATGATTATTTTTATTTACACAGACATGTACAACATCTGTGACACTGGCATGTCGATGTTATCGATCAACAATTATTATAAACTGAGATCTCATCAGGCAGAGTTAGAATCTGATCTTAACCTCAGATATATATATATATATATATATATATATATATATATATATATATATATATATATATATATATATATCGTTTACATATAGATATGTTTACATTTTTTTTACTACACTAATAAAGAAAGTGTATTGTTTTTATCGAAATTATTCCCTCAACAGCGAGATACGAACTCCGAGACTAGTAAATGTTGTCAGCCACCCTATCATTTAAGCAAACGAGTCTGCAATTAGAAGAAAGTCTATGTGAATTTAAATAACATTGCGTACGTGTTTACATTGTCACTGATAACAGCGCATACTCAATTATTTTTTACAGAAATGTATAGCTGTCCCACATATATTTAGTTAATATATTTATGGAAATTAAGCTACACCGATACGTCCTCGTTTCATCCTTGCACCGACCGTCAGGCTAAATGCATAGATATTTTACTCGTGTTTGTTTTCAAATATAAAACGGGGTCGTTAGTCTAGCTTACTAACCAATCAGATTCGTTGATATTTTTCTCCTACGAGTAATAGCTTTAAAGCTTTACCCACATATTGAGTACAGTTCAAGTACTGAAAATATATACAGAATATGGTATATAACCTCATAATAGTATGGGTGTATACATAAAACAATATATATATATATATATATATATATATATATATATATATATATATATATATATATATATATATATATATATATATATATATGTATATATGTATATATATATATATAAGAGGATTTAATGAATTAGAACATTCCAATTGTTCAAAGAATTAGATCAACAAGTCTAGTATGGCGTACGGTCGTTTCCAAAACATTCTGGAATTTTTTTTTTTTTTAAGTTTTTAAAAATTTTTTTACAAAGTCACTCTAAAACGTCTTCATCAGCGCATTTAGCAGTACATCTTACAGAAAATTCAAGGAAAAAAATAACACGTTCGTTTTAGAGGAACATCTATTGACAGGAGGGGACGCAGGGACAAATATTAGAAAATGGAATAAGTTACAAATATAAAATAAATATATAAATATAAATATATCAATATATATGTATATATATATATATATATATATATATATATGTATATATATATATATATGTATATATATATATATATATGTATATATATATATATATATATATATATATATATGTATATATATATATATATATAAAAAAATTATGATGAATTCGAGAAAATGGACGTTTTGTCTCGCATTATTATGAAACAAAATATTATTCATTATTTTTAGAATCGACATATATTTAGAAAACTCTGATTCTTCTAATGGGTACTAATTTGCAATTAAATGACCAAATTATTAACCTGTCACGTTGATATCCATCTTACTGCAAGTTTATTCAAACACTTTCTTAATTATATTAATGCCTCTTCAAACAATAAGAGAAGGGTTGGCGCTTTTGTCGGAATTTCTACTTGAATGTTTTATTTTGTGATAGTTTGGTCGTAAACACAGTCAATCAGACATAACATAGATAAGAAAATTATAAGTATCTTTACTTTTTTTATCATACATAGATAAATGAACTATCACAACAATATATGTTCTAATATATACGCAATATACAATATTACTTTATAGTCGTATATGTGTATATACATGAAATAATAGGATATATATATATATATATATATATATATATATATATATATAATGTATTTTTATGTAATTATTTTTATTGGTGATTGCAGCGTTCGTTGTTTTTTCGCTTACTATTATTTCGATTGTGTTACTTTCTAAGTAATTAAGATGCAGAAAATTGCATTATTAGTCGCCCTTAACTTTACTGGACGTATTTTTCGTTAATATATATATTTTTATTAATTTTATACGTACATAAAAGTAATCCATGGACACGTGTTTTTTGCTCACAGCCGTCATCGACTATAAACACTAATATTGAAGGTTCGATCTTTGTCTAAGTTAGCCATGCTGATGACGGCTAAGCGCAAAAACACGTGTCCATGGATTACTTTTATGTACGTATAAAATTAATAAATATATATATATATATCCATATATATATATATACATATATATATTTATATATATATATATATATATATATATATATATATATATATATATATATATATATATATATATATATATATATGAAGAAAATATAATTTTTTTTATTCGTTTGTCTTTTTCAACACATTTTCCATTACGTTAAGAAATTAAATTACAATAATAAACAACACTCTTCACACATTCTCTCCCCCTCTCTCTCTCTCTCTCGCGCGCTCTTTCTCTCTCCCTCTCTCCCTCTCTCCCCGCCTCTCTTTCTCTCTCTCCCCCCCTCTCTCTCTCTCTCTCTCTCTCTCTCTCTCTCTCTCTCTATATATATATATATATATATATATATATATATATATATATATATATATATATAAATAATTCATATTTATAAATAAATATTAATTATTTATTAGCTGCAGACACCGATGGTTTATGGTAAAGCAATCTTCAGTGCAGGAAGCTAATTCCCGACAGCCAGCGGGCGCGAACTCCGATCACAACAGACTTACCAGTTGGCCACCAGAACTGAGCGGGTATTCACAGTAAGCGGCGAAGAGTGATCAACAACAATAACAAATCGCGTTTTATCTCGCAATGTAGCTAGTTGTACTGCTCGTTATTAAATTCACTCAGGGCTATATAATACTATTTATAAATACATATTAATTACTTATTACCTAGAGACAGTGATGTTTCATGCTTACGTAATCTTCAGTGCAGGAAGCTAATTCCCGACGGCCGCGAACTCCGATCACTGATTCGCAGTCAAGAGACATATATATATATATATATATATATATATATATATATATATATATATATATATCATGAGGGGTGAATTTCCAAATACAAGCAATTATACATCTGCAGAGACGAATATCTCGTATAGTTTTATCGTAATAATATATTGTTTCTCATTACTGTTGGCCATATGTATAAAAATATTTTAGAATCAATAAGACCGAAATAGTTTTATTAATATAATGAAAATCATGGAAATAAAGAATCACTTTTTTTTTGTATAGGACACACATTGAATGTGGATGACTAACATAACTTATATTTCCTATATAAATGAGTAAAGAAAAAAAACAACGCTAGTTAGAAAATGCTAAAATTATTAATTTTCTCATATAAATCTCATTACGTGTGTGTTTTTTTTATTAAGAAACATGACTTGCTTCGCTGTATTGTTGAAGATTTTCCATTACAAACCCCACATCACGGTGCACATTAAAATACCACGGTACACATAACAGAATTTAAAGGGATATACATTCAATTTTTAATGTACAACCAGTGAACCGTAGAGTTAGCGGTGATAGATTAAGTGCAGTGACACGATTGCCAAGATAAATATATAGATATTGTAAAAGTATATTATTTATTGATTGTTTACGGAACAAGTATTTTATTTGAATACATTGTATAATTATTTCCTAAATATTCTTATATAAAAAAGCCCTCAATAATCAGAATAGTTACTTGTAAACATTTTTTTAAAATATGATTTTTTTCTGAATACAATTTATTATGCTACGATTACTTCTTTTATACGTACGGACCCATACCCTTAATCACATTAGATCCCAGTAGTTAAGCTATGTTTACTCTGACCATTTGGGAATACCAGACACTATAGGTGAACACCTTGCTATGGAGAAATAGTCTCGCAAATCCGCAGTGCCTAGCGTGGCGACTATTGCACACACAACTGAATGACAGTCACTAATACGGTGGACAGAAACCACGAAGGGGTAACCCGTTCAGGCGTGATCAAAACCCTTGATGGTGATAGTGAATTTATTATAAAAGTGTAATTCTTACAAGAAACTATATGATGAGAAACTATATAGCATGGGGTTTTATTTAGAATGCAATATGGACGCCAAAATTCGGCATCTTTTTCTCAAGTCGCCTATGGAATCAGCAATGTTTCGAATCCTATTGGATATACATACATATTCGCATACTGCACACATAATACATACACACATACATGCATGGAGATAAACTGATATATCTTAGGAACATTACGTATAGATTTTAGTTTTTTTTCTTTCTATAGAGTATTTTATTTATATATTTTTGATACTATATTTCATTATACCATATATATATATATATATATATATATATATATATATATATATATATATATATATATATATATATATATATATATATATGAAGTTAATCCAACAAAATATATAAGCGACAACTAATATCTTTTAATTAGTGAAGCATCCGGATAAAGACTGAAGCTCAATATACTGGATAGAGCATTAATAGCATTATCTAAAATGGAATAATAAAATGAGGTGCGAATCAAATTTTCTAAGAATTCAAAATTCAGGCAAAGTATCTAAACATCCTTAACTCATGAGTTTTCAAAGATAATTCTTCTCCCCAGAGAAGTGCGGTAATGGTCCTCTGACGAGATGAATTATCTTTGAAAACTCATGAGTTAAGGACGTGTAGATACTTTGCCTACATTTTGAATTTTAATAAAACTTGATTCTCACCTTATTTTATAATTTCATTTTATAGTATGCTATATATATATATATATATATATATATATATATATATATATATATATATATATATATATATATACATATACCATATACTTATCCACTAACGCGCTTAGGATAGGTATGAAACATACTTTTAACTAAGTTTTACTTGAATTCCCTTAACGTAAATGGCCCCAATCAACCCGACTGGTATCAAAATCTTACCCCCTTACTCTAGAGGTCACCATACGACACAAAACTGTCTACTCTAATAGCTTCTTTCCTAGGAACGCGTGTTTTCGAATTCCCTCCCTACTTACTGTTTTCCTGACTATACGTACATGCAGAAATTTAAATCTAATGTATACAAATATTTGTCTGCACAACTCCCTTGTTAGGATGACCCTCATAAATCGTTCTCAATATCGCAGTAGCCTCTTACATCCTATTTGTAATATGCTTTATTTGGAAAAGATAAACAATTAAAATACAAAAGTGCTTATATAGATAAAAACCCAAGCTAAAATCGACTTGGTGTCGCTTGAGATTAGTGTTAGGGTTAGTGTTAGAGTTAGTTTGGGTCCTATTCTGAATAAATGTAAAATAACATCGCAGCGTTCATTCAAGTTATAATATACAATGAATAGTTTACGATTTACGGTGTGTATAGGCATTAAATACCCAAACATAGGTTTATATGCCGCGGGGAATACTAACCGCTAACTCGCATCACTCTCCCTCTCTCTTATTCTACGTCACACTCTCACTTGTTTCATACATCTCTCTGACTTTTTTTGTCTTGCTTTGTGTTCTGTGTTTATAAATGCAGACCTTAATCCTTTTAAGACTTTCCCTTCTGTCCGCACAAAGAATCCCCTCTCGAAATCTACATAGGAAACAAACGAAAGGATCAACTGACGCCATGCGTTTTCCATTAATCTTCGTCCTACCCCAACTTCCCTTCACTCTAACCCTACAACAAAAACTTATTCCTTACCCTTACCCCTATTTTTCTGTCCGTCCACCCGCTGGGTCTCTATTCTTAATCCACCCACTAGTCTCTGTTGTTGTCCATCGTCTAATCGGCCGGCGTCGGGATGTGTACCCCCGTTCGGTGTACTCACCTATCACACTCGCTAAAAACTTCGCTGACATTTTTTCCACCGCCCATTTTCCTAACATCGTCATCAATACTATCTTTTCCCACTACCTACTTTTTTTCCCTTCTCCTCTGTCAATCTTCAGACATCTTCGAGCCGAGCAATGGTCGGACACTGTTGAACGCTTCCACCCTTTCTTGTTACAATACGAAACTGCAATTTCCGTCGGCTTACGGCGTGTTCTCACCCGACTGCCAATTGTGCACATATCTTCGTCTTTTAAATAACATTCATCTTTTAAATAACAACGTTTCTCTTTTAATTCATGTTTCTTTCATTCTTTTTTTTATTCTTTCTTTATTGCTTTGTTTATTTGATTTGTTGACTTTTGTTATATTATAGTGTATATTTTCATTCTTTCTTTCGTTTTTAATAATTCACTTAATTCTTTCATTTTAAACGTAATGTTTTTAAGATATATCTGTTCATCATGAAGTATGTATGTAGTGTGTATGCAGGGCTTTACGCGCTCCACTACTTTTGGAGCTGCTCCCGCTCCTGCTCCAACGCCCAAAATTGAAGCTGGCTTCTCATCTAACGCTGCCCATTTTCAAAAAGGAGGCGCTCCTGCTCCAACTCCTATAAAAAAGGAGCGGCTCTTTTTCAGCGCTCCATAATAAAAATATACCTTATTTCATAAACGTTCTATTCTGCCAATGAGTGGTCGAAGGATAGGGGTGGGCGTCAAAGGATCTCGTCAATATGGGTTGAGATGTCACTTTAAGTGTAAGACCGTAAGATAATATTTGACAAAATCTCGCTAATATTTTGAGAGTTATAGGAGAACATGTCGGACGAAGTATAGGATTATACGTAAATTTTCGTTTCCTGAGAACAAGAAAACAATTTTAATTTTTAAATACATGGACACGTTCTAAGAATTTAAAGCCAGTTTAAATGACTTTCTACTCGATAGTTTATAAAGTCCTTTCAAGTTTGGCACACACACGAAGTACTTGATGTGTTGTCAATTAAAATGGCTGACTTGTTGACGAAGAAATTTAAAGGAATTATGATGAATTTAATCTCGTAACTTGATTACGAACCGGCTTGAAATAATAACATTATTTAGACAACGATTTTTTACATGGGGAGAATGGGGGTGGTGTTTTGTTAACTATTCTATACTTTCACGTAAGAATTTAATAAACAGAAGATATCGTAAAAATTGAATTTAACTTGAAAATGTTATGTAAAAAACAACCCGGTCTAAAACTTTAATTTCGTAACGTAATTACGAACCGGATTGAAATAACATTATTTAGGAAGCCATTCTTAACATGGAGTGGGGGGGGCTTTGTTAAGTATTCTGTACTTTCACCTAACAATTTAATAAACAAAAGATATCGTAAAAATGTAATTTAACTTCAAAATCTTATCTAAAAAATAGCCCGGTTCGTAAACTGCACAAGTACCAAAAAAATGATATAAAACATCTCTTCACTGGGGAGGGGGTAGTTCCGTATTTACAAGTATATCTCCTGTAAAAACGGTTCTAAAATCTATTTTCAATCGATATTTATTCGATAATTGCCGAATTTTCCTACTTGGTCAAAATTGCCGAGTTTTCCGTTGCCGAATTTTCCATTGACGAAGTTTCCGTTGCCGAGTTTTCCTTTGACGAGTTTTCCTAAATTGTGTATTATACATACATACTTCTATCCAGTCAACAAGACTATCTAGTCTAAGAGAAGAAAAACAACATAACTTTAACTAATACACTTAGGAACGGTATGAATCCACATATATTCTCCCCAAAGTTATATGAAGTAAATAGTAGGGTAGACTGTACTCTGAAACCTTGATTGGGCAACTTACCTCCCCTATCTAGAGTGCTAATTTTCGGAGTGTTTATTCAACAGAAAGATAGCAGTGTACTTTTTAAAAGGGCCTTAGTAATTATCTCAGGTCAGCTAGTAAACATTTTGAATTCTCTCTCTCGCCCCCTCCCGACCTGCACTCAGATGGTGTCAACATCGTTCGTACCCCTAACTCAAATGTATTTCAACTTTCTTTAATCTTTCCAAAGAAATAGAACGCTCAAATCACTGACTGCAATAAAAACTTTAATGACGCCTTGGTCTGTCTCATCGCTTGATAGCAAGTCGACGGGGTTGTGGGGGGGATATAACGAATAAAACAATAAAAAAGATTGTGAAAAACATTACAATTAAAGCGTCTTCCGCCTTAGCCCTCTCCCTCTCTCTACCAGAGATATAATTTTAAAAAATAATTCATGTGTTCAAGAATGAAGATTGCATCATCAAAAATAATGAGCCTTTTTACCAATGTACACCTTTAGTCTAATATAGCAGAACACGAGCGTATTATTTTTCTATTGAATAAACATACGTGTTTACTGGTAGAAGAACATATAATGCGAATTAGCTGAAATTCCAACAGGCGCATTAAACATATTAGAGAGAGGTTAACGAAACAGATAATCGATGACATAGTAAAACACATCATAACTGATAATAGAAAATGTGGCCGAAAGGAATACATAACGGACACAATTGCATGCGGAAGGTATTTCATTGGGAACCATGCACACTTTTACACATGTTGACAAATGGCACGTCTATTAACTGGAGATTTGTAAATCAATGTAAAACGGCCATGATAAAATTATCGGAGACACAGAAATACAAATGGAAAAACATATGCAAGCAACATTAGACGTGATAAGTGTTTATAAGATGAAAAGAACCTGCTAAATCTTAGATGTTGGCGTTGCAGAAGAGTACATGTTTTAAGCTGAAGGAGGTTTGGTTTGGTAGTTTTGTTTTACGGCATATCAACCCTTTTTGGGTTATTTAATGCCGAATCTGGTCATTATAGTAAAAGATTTATGCTTCAAGTTCTAAAAATAAAATAAAAAAGGGGAGGGAGAAAGGGAGAGGGGCTGTTGTTTTTGTTTTTGGTTTTGTAGAACACAATTAAGTTTTACAAAAAAAAAAAAAAAAAAAAAAAAAACGTCAATGTAGGTGAATTTCGTCTCAGGGAGCCACAAGGCAGCCTGATCTGGTATCACCAGGTTAAGCTGAAGGAGACAGCCAACAACGCAAATAAATGTAACTTGTCAGGGAAGTGAAAATAATGTGGAACGGAGAAAATTAATTCAATACAAAAAAATTCTAGAAGTGTAAGAAACCTATGTGAAATATTGTAAGAGAAATTGGAGTCATAAAACGAACGGGACTGACGGAAACAGTTGAACTATTAAGAGGAATGCTTGAGTGCGAAAATTCAAGCCCACCACTAGATCAGGTTTACCAACCAGTGTAAAATGTAAATAGTCTACACTATAGAAGGTACATCACGATTCCAAAGTCGGAAAGTGCCAGAACTCTCTTAATTTGACATTTATCACATCTTTCACATTCTAACCCGTGCTGCCTCCAGATTCTCCTAGTACCACACAAAATGGTCGTAAATCGTCAAAACAAATCTCGAAGAGCGCGGAGAATTCTATGACCTTATGCAAGCGTATTGCCACTCAGTTTCTAAAGAAGACCAGCGGTCGTTGTCAGCCCGAAATCAATGTTAAACAACTGTTTAGATAATGCAAAATGACTTGCAATGATTACTGCAAAAGTTGAAGGGTGCTGGGAATCCCAGAACGTCTGTTGTCATTCAGACCGCATGGAATACTACTTAATATAACCAGTGAGCAATAGGTTATAATAACTCCTTTGAGAACAAAGTAAATCTGTGAAGTAGTCAACCATAGTCGAAAGCGATTTAAATATACCTTTTCATTGGCTACTCAACCGAGGTGTAGGGGAGGGTACTATTTCTATTCCAAGATTACCGCATTTCCCCTTGATCCTAAGCATTATAATGGTGCGTGTTTCTATATGTTTGGTATGACTTGAACCTGGCCAATAAGAGAACAGTCTTGTCATTGTACCGGATGGGTCTGTATGCGAGTAAGAACTACTAATAAGTAAATACCAATGATAATATTGACAACAGCGATATATTTAGATTTCTGAAAGAAACATGCATGCACTTCTTGATATATACTCCTTATCTTATAAGAGACACCTAACCACACACTCGCTATCAAACACACGTGTATATATATATATATATATATATATATATATATATATATATATATATATATATATATATAATATGGATATTAAAATATCTATTTATTTGAAATAATTATCAAGCTCCGTTTAAGTCGGGAACTGTGATAGATATATAACAGAGATTAACATTTAGCAACATTGCAAGTTCGTACCCTTGTACAGATAAGAACACTGTCTTTTCTGACTATATTTACAATAACACAACATTTATTCGGCTCATTTCTCTTGTATTGAAAATGTGGCTGTTTGATTCGTGGCATTTATACCGAGGGTTCGAATCGTTCAACCAACCTGTACAGTTACCCAATCTATACTCATGATTGTTCGTAAACATGAAACATATATGTCTATTGATATTAAACATATTTATTTATTAAAAATGATAATAATAACATATACATATATCTATCTATATATATATCTATCTCTCTATATATATATCATATATATATATATATATATATATATATATATATGTGCGTGTGTGTGTATGTGTGTGTGTGTGTCTGTAGGTGGGTGTATTATGTTGATATCTCTGAAAAATTAAAGTTATTCTAATCTTACTGTCTTTGTTCCAGTCATCTGAATTAATCATTCGTTTTACAAAATCCAAATCCAAATGTCTACGTCGAGCTCTCCACCAATGGACGCACACTACTTTTCGCTCCGACATAGTTTCCCGTCGCGAAAGCTGTTCTTTTCCCTTGTCCTTTTAAAAACGTCACCCCCAACGCAAACCCAATCCCTGCCACCTCAGTCTCTCGAGAAACGACCGGATGGCCCCCACCTTGGCACGGCGCGGTTTAATCCCCCCCAACCAATCCAGCTGCCACGCATAACAAAGCCTAAGGTCTGACCAGTGCCTATAATTCAAAACACCTCAGCTGGTTGGGTCGATCTGAGGGTGACACTCGAGGATCGAAACACCCCGCCAAGGGAAATGAGCGAGAAAATAGAGAACGCAGATGGACACACATCATACGCACACACTAACGCATAGATAGACACATACACACGTAAACGCACATGGATGATAGACAGAAATAAATATATACACTGATCTCACGGAATCATGAATCATATTTCTACGTATACATATATATGTAGAGATATATACATATTTATCATATATATATATATATATTTATCATATATATATATATATATATATATATATATATATATTTATCATATATATATATATATATAAATATATATATATATATATATATATATATATATATTTATCATATATATATATATATAAATATATATATATATATATATATATTTATATATATTTGATATATATATTTGATATATATATATGATAAATATATATACATATATATATATATATATATATATAAATATAAATATATATATATATATATATATAAATATAAATATATATATATATATGTATATATATATATATATATATATATATATATATATATATATATATATATATCACATATGCATGATTTATTTTGTTTCCGCACTTTATATCTTATCAAATCATCCGTGCACGGACACATACTAAAAATAAATACTTTAATTAAAAAGTGTAGCCACATACATGCAGATGACTCCGTCATATGTGATTGTACACATAAGCTTGTCTTAACATTGATATGATAATAAATGCGACTTACTGTACTGTATAGCATTGGTATAAATCATATCTAATACCATATTGGGCATTTTTCTGTATGTAAAATCTTCTGTCTAGTTTTCGATTAAGACAATTCATATTCATGTCACATACACAGACATATATATATATATATATATATATATATATATATATATATATATATATATATATATATATATATATATATGTATATATATAATCAATGATGCTATATAAAGCTGACCTAATGTAATTTATATCATTTTAAAATTATTTTACAATTTATTTGCTAAATTGAGCCACACCGAAATAAACCTCTGCGATTTTTTTAGATCGAAGTATAACCTCATAATTAGCAAGGATATATATATATATATATATATATATATATATATATATATATATATATATATATATATGTGTGTGTGTATATATGTATATATATATATATATATATATATATATATGAGTAAATAATGATAAAACAAATTTAAAGTTACATAGTTTACAAGTTTATTATATTTAAATAGTACAGCAAATTCAATAAGAATGCACTTTAAAGTATGGATTTTAAAAGAAATATGTCCTGTCGCACTAGTTATGTTATTACTAGAAAATATATATATATATATATATATATATATATATATATATATATATATATATATATATATTAAAATTTGAATGTTGATGTGTGTTTTTTTCTCCAAAATAAATGAACCATTTTTTTTACTTTAAAGATTAAACAAGCTTTCACCTTTTAAAAGTCACCATATTTATTGGTATAAACTATCTTCCCGTTGGGGATAAACACTCTCTTTGGGTTACCTTCTCTGATATGTTATACGTATAGATATGTGTATAATTATAAAGCAGCAACTTTGAATATTTAAAATGTTTACGGAATTTTATTTCATTTTCTTTAACCATTTAATGCATGATCTTTTTCAGAAATCTTGAG
>OY744524.1:27538902-27543902 GCA_963556195.1 Sepiola atlantica | reverse complement strand
ATTCTTGCGTTATAACATAGGGCAAAGTTAGACGAAAGGTTGATTTTCAATCTAAAAAAAAAAAAAACGAGCGTCCCAAAGAGGAGCATCTTGGATAGACTTCTGGTTTCATATAAAAACAGTTACTCACATTTCTTATGTTTTTATCTCTTTGTGTCAATATTTAATTGTCCAGATACAAGAGACAACTTGAAGGCATGTTCGTTTGTTTAACTATGAAGAAGAGTTCACTACCTTATAAAGGGGTTAACTTGAGGAAAACACTATATCTGTTAACATTCATTCATAAACCCTCACTAATGAGGGCAACTCCGACGACAGGCAATAACTCTATCCTCATCGAAAGGAGGTAGGCATGCCTGGGAGGATTCCCTTCAGGACACAAATAGATACTACACTTCGATATTAGCCCTATCTTACAGCGAAAGCAAGATGAAACTTTCTGTCTTTTAATAGTTATCTCTATAACCGCCTGCCCCTTTCGTTTTTTGTTCATATCTCTATTTTCTTTTCTTTCGTTGTACCTTTAACCCCTTCCATTGGCCACTTCTGACTACCAACAGCCTCATCCAGCCCTTCATTTATCCTGACGCCATTTCCGAGCCACTTTCACCCTCCACATTTCCAATCAAGCGTCATCATTTGATGAATGTCTTCCCGCCAGAAACGAAGATACTCACTACAAACCATTGCATCCATTGAAAAGATTGTGAAGACAAGTGACAAATATCTAACGAGAAATCACACAGCGTTCGTCATTATTCCGAAATGGAATGGAGGGCGCGGAAGAAGAATGAAACGGATTGGGAAGAAGAAGGACACTTTACGAAATGGATAACTCCCGCCCAGCGCGCGACCCACAAGCTGGGATAATTGAAATATGATTAGCCCCACTTGAGAACATTTTATGCCGAGTACACCAATTTATATAATCAGAATCATCAGTAACATCTCTTTTATATTCCCGAGGAATACCATCTCAACGTTTTTAGAACTTGCAATCACACACATACACACGCATATATATATATACAGGGTGTCTCAAAAAAATGTACTCACTCTTAGAATGACGAGAAAACCTTTATTTACCTTGGTGCGCGTTATCAGCTTTGTTTGAACAATAATGGTCATCAGTTTGAACATTTGCGAACATGATTCTTCAATTACATCTGTCTCATGTATTCGATGCTATTTCATTTCACTCTATGTTCATAAATAAATGTTTTTTCGTCATTCTACGAGTGAGTACATTTTTTTGAGACACCCTGTATATAAATATATATATATATATATATATATATATATATATATATAGAGAGAGAGAGATAGAGAGAGAGAGAGAGAGAGAGAGAGAGAGAGAGAGAGAGAGGAGTATTAGAAGGCTATAACAATGCAAGAAAAGGAAATATGTCGGCGTTGAGAAGTAAGACAAAAACAAGTAATTTTAATCATAAAATTTTTCAAAAACCTTTTTAATATTTTTTTCTTTCTATATATCAAATCTTACTTGATTAGGCAAGACTTCAACACTGATGTAATCTGTGTGCCCGTGTTCCATAATATATTTCGAGGAAGACCTCTTTGTCAAATGGTAGGTGTTTCTAATCTCAAAGAATAAAACGCGTGGATGGCAATATTGATTATAACACAGTAAATATTAATATCCGCAGCAAATGTAATATAAACAAAGCCATAACTGAAAAAAATAAATATAAAAAATAAATTAAATAAGTAATTAAAATCATAAAAAAACAATCAGTTATAGTTTTATAACGGCCAATGGAAGGGGTGAAAGGTACAACGAAAGAAAAGAAAATAGAGATATGAACAGAAAACGAAAGTGTTAGGTTGTTATAGAGATAACTATTAATAGACAGAAAGGTTCATCTTGCTTTCGCTGTAAGATAGACCTAATATCGAAGTGTAGTATCTATTTGCGTCCTGAAGGCAATCCTCCCAAGCATGACTACTTCTCAACGTCGACATATTTCCATTTCTTGCATTGTGATAGCCTTCGAATACTCCTCTATATACGTATTACACACAATGCCTCAAGCAAATTACCTCTCCTTATATATATATATATATATATATATATATATATATATATATATATATATATATATATATATGAATATGTAAGTTTTATAAGCCAGAAAAACGAAAAAAAATTTAAAATATTTACTCATTTAAAAACGAATACTTCTGACCATTTAATATAATATTTAGACATAGGAAGAGTTTCTGTTTTCTGAAGTTTCTTTTTCTTACACGTTGCATGATGTAATTATAACATTAAAGGTTCGTATATTCTTAAACGGTGATTTTTCAGGAAGAACGCGCTTGCTCACGTAAACACAATTAGAGATGTTTAAGCGTTGTATTAATTTGAACATGACCTCGTAAGTTGTAGAAGCCAGAACAACGAATAATTATTTTTTTAAATAAATATTTCTTAATTTAAACCAATATATCGGGAAAACTTTTTAGTTAAACAACTAAAACAATTCAAGACAATCATAGGAGACAAAATAATACAATGGTTTTTACAACAAAACTTATTTTGCACAAATTAGAACTCATGAATCTTTCACGTGGATTTTATGTATTTTGCCATCTTCATTATGATTGTTTGACTTATTCTTACATAATTACAGTCCCACAGTGCATCTACTCTCCAGAAATGTATAAATCATCAGAATCTATAGATGGTTTGAATTAGAAATGTGTTAATTTGTGTCGAAATATATAAACACCGTCATGATTTTATTAATACACATATGCCGATCGTATATGCGGTGATAATACAATAATAATAGTCAATGGATATTGACCCCTTTGTTTGTATAAGATATGATTTATTGACTCAGTTCTGTATCGATTTTGACCATCTTTTTATTCATTATTAAAGAGATAGAATTACTTACGCTCATCATATCTCGGAAAAACACAATACATATTTATATATCTTGGATTTACAACGAGTATGACTCATCAGAACGAACGGTCAAACTTATTTCCACTTGTTCTAATAATTTATGTTTGATGTAAACTAATTTTCTGATGACAGTAAGCAGTCACTTATTCCCTATTGAACCTGCATATATAAATGCTATAGCAATATTAGTTTTAATTGTTATATTTCGTAGTAATTTTGAACACGTTTCTGGTTTTTTTCAATTCTGATGAGCCACACTCATTGAACACCACATATATTTAACGCTGTCTTTTGGTTGCGTGATTTAGGATGAAACGTTACGTAAAGTATTGGTTCATTTTTAAGTAAGAATCACATGGTCATTGGAATCTTTATTTTATATATATATATATATATATATATATATATATATATATATATATATATATATTTAAACATACGTTATTGTATAGCACAGACTGTACGTTTTTAATTAATATTTTTTTGGTGTATTTACTAAATTTAGCGACAAATGGTTATTGCCCTGTAATTTATTGACCAGCATACCTTTGAAATTCATAAACTTGAAAACAGACTAAATCACATTATCACTGCGGAGAAATACACCGTTATCCAACAATATCTTGCGAAATATATAATAATTGTGAACTCTACATAGAACGACTATACCCTCAAAACTAAACTCCCTATACAAAAGCTTTATCTTACCACATAACAAAGCACATAACTATATTAACCTCTCCGACCAAGATCTCACTGAACACCAAAATTCATTCCATAACCACGGATCTAATTGTTAACTATTTTGTTTATATAACTAGATTAATAAAAAAAAAGCTGAACTTGAACTATTATTTGAAAACATTTTTTACATATAAAACGAACAGATCATTACCGCATATCCTGACATCAAAGATCTACTCAAAGCTGAAGCCATCAAATAGGTTCGAAATGAACAACGATCCACCACAATCCTCACACACAATCTAAAATGCTGGCAACGAACTTGGAAAACACATAAATATCGTTATCAAAAAAAGGTGGTAAAACCAACACGTGTATCGTACTTAAAAAAATAGATTATTTTACGACATTTCAAATCATTTTAAATGGCCATACGAAATAAAAAAAAAGTAAAACAAAAACAATCAACTCAAAACTCAGGTTAATAAACATATTACAGCCAACAATGCTGTAATGAATAACCATTAAATCTCCAACATAATTTGGAATTAGAAACCCAATTTACTATATAGTCATGTAAAAACCCATACACTTAACTACCCCCACCCGTCCAATAATTTCGTAAGTTACATCCTCTTATTATCAAATAACTAAAAGAATCAACGAACTGATAACTCAGTATTTACCAAGCAAATATCGTCTAAAGTCTACCTAAGAACTCGTACAGATTCTACAAACTATAAAAGTAAATAATAAAATCACTGTTTCACTGGATGTCGAAAGTCTATTCACTAATGTCTTAGTTTATGAAACCATCGACATGATAATTGATAAATAATACAAGAACTTATCCCTCCCTTCTCTCAAAATCAATGTTAGAATTCTCACAAAGTTATTATTAATTTGCACAACCGAAGTTCTCATAAGGGAAACATTTACACACCCATTGATGGCGTCTCCATGCGTTGCGTACTTAGACAAACATTCCGTAATTGTTTAATGTTTAATCTCTAAAAAAAAATTAACACAATCATACAACCCGCCATTTATGCGAGGTACATTGACGATGTCCTTATTCTAGCAGACAATAATAATAAAATAAAAGAACTACAACACATCTTTAAAACAAATTCTGTACTTACATTCACCTATGAACTAAACATTAATAAAACACATTATTTACTGTATATACTTATCGACTCAAACAATGAGGAACGCATTCTCTTTCCATATAAAAATATCCTTATTTAATTATTGCATGTTGAACTACAAATACAAATGTTTATACCGCTATAGTATAGCAATTTTTAAACATCTAATGAAACAGGCGAGATATATCTCGTCAACCAAAAACTATTTTTTTGATGAATTAAAAAAA
>OY744524.1:27521402-27533902 GCA_963556195.1 Sepiola atlantica | reverse complement strand
AAGTTCATTTATGTATATAAAGTAAAAGGGTTGAGGTCGAAAATGGATCCTCAAGGCACACCAGCGTTGATACTATGTGTTTCTTTTATACACATATCGTACATAAAGGAGTCGATAGTTTAGAGTACATTCGAGAAATTTAATAGCTAATAAGTGAGTGATACAAACCTTTGTGTCAAAATGTGTTAAAATTAAGCCTCCGTCGATCCTTCCACTGATCCTGTGCTATATGACAGTCAGCACGTCAGATGTTAATTTTGCAGGACGAAATCTATATTGCTTGCAACTAAGTGGATTTAAAAACCTTAGTCATTGCACACAAGACACTGTTCAATCTGTATTAAGATTGAAAGCTTTTCTATTTTAAGCAACGATTTAACGATTTTGTAATACTAGGAAATATTTCGGATTGTAGTTACTTGAATACTATGATTGAAATGTTATAGGTATCGGTTTCTTTTTACCATCGAGGTTCTTGATAAGTTTGACAAGATCATGCACAATAATTCGGATGTCGCCTTGGATTTCATCGGTTATAGGGTTATCTTTGAGATAGGCGGTCTTGGTCGAATGGTAGGATTTGTTGCAATGTTCTTTGCGAGTATTTGAGGACTTGCAGAACTTATAGACGGCTAGTAAAGAATTTAGATATAGTTGCTCGTCGGATATTTCTGAGATAATTATGTTTAAGAACATCCAGTGGAGTAATTAATCAGAGGACATTCCGTGGGAGTACACGTAAAACAAGCACAGGAATGTAACCTTCCGGTGATAGTGATTGTTGATTGCAGGCATATTAGGTTAGACACTCTTTTTATTCAGTCTGTCTCAAAGGAAGAGGCTAGTACTTGGCGCACCAGTAGAGATGTGGCACCAATGCCCCATACTTGGGCGAATCGTCGCTTTATTTTTCACTTATGATACCGTCGTGTGCGATTTGTTTTTTTGCCTGGCAGAAGTAGGCTATCTTCTTTGGGGCTGAGTTAGCAGTATATTGTTAGTACTTATTACAATTGATGCTGCCTAAAAGAGAGTCCGCACTGTTTGAACGGTGGACTCTCGGCCATGGTGTTATCAGCCATAGCAAACGATGAAGTACATTCGGGGTTTATCTTTTTATTTGTACATATACCACGTTCTGCTGTATTTACTCGCTTCGGTTTAATAATTTACGCTTAAACGATTGTTTTTAAGAAGTTAATTTCAAGTGATATATATATATATATATATATATATATATATATATATATATATATATATATATATATCACTTGAAACAATAACATATATATATATATATATATATATATATATATATATATATATATATATTATACGTATTGTTCGAAGGCGATGACAATGCGTTGGTCAGGTGACACCGGCGGTACGTAAAATGGTAAACAAGAATGGCAACATTGAGAAACCAATAATTTTCAAATAATTTTATTATATATACCACTGTGTTTAGTTTGAACCGTGATGGTAGAATGGTGTTCTTCCTTTTTAAATTTTAGTTGGAATTCCTCATCCTCTTTTACACATCAAACACACAGAACCTCCCACTCCCTCCTCTTACCCCACCTCTCAACTTTTTCACTCACAGCTATCCACATTAATTTCAATCACTCCCACCCAACTTCTCTCAGCCCGGATATTTTCATGTACTTGCATGACATTTTTCTTAAAATTATCATCCTGAGAAAGTCTTACAAATAAAGACAAAACGTTAATGAATATATAAAAAACATCTTTTGGTTATTCCTTTTTCATTTCCCAATAAGATGTATATATATATATATATATATATATATATATATATATATATATATATATATATATATCGTAGGATGAATTTTAGAGGACGCATTATTTTAATCAATGAAACAGACGAGTGGAAAGAAAAACAAAACGGGAAAATTGTTAAAATTACCTATATATATATATATATATATATATATATATATATATATATATATATATATATATATTTATATATTTGTGAGAGATAAAGGGAATACATTTTAGGGTAGATATATGATGATGTAAACTATCATATCTGATGATGTTAAAAATATTAAGACAGTATTATATGATAATATTCATAGAGAAAAATGCAGAGTAATATTAATCGAGAATTATTTAATATAGCAAATTCTTTTAATATAAATTGTTGAAACAGTAACTTATGTTTAAAGCAAGCAATTATGAATTTAAAATAAAATATAATTACTAAATGAAAAAAACATGTAGAAAATGCATTCATAAAAATACATATTTACTTTGCTATTTACTTTTATTCGTGATTAAACAATATAATCTTTACAAATCTATAAGCAAAAAATTTGCTAATAATACAAATATATAACTTTTATTAATATATATTTTCCTGTCAGGCGTAACTATAAATTTTCACAATATTGTAAACACCGGAACTTACTGCTATTTGTCCGTAACATATAAATCATTAAAAAATTAGATAGAAAAACAAATGAAGCAATTTAACACAATCAAAGTATAACTTATAATCGTATGGGTTCATGCTTGGAATCGAGGCACATGGTGTAACTACCCTAGGCGTATGTGCCGAATGTTTATATCACACTCAGGAACGCTGTTCACCTTGTGATAATCGTTGATATCACGTTAAACATTTGATTGTTGTTGAAGAGCCGTTGCTAAAAACGACGAGATACTACAAGCGGGCTGAGATCACATAAGAGACTCTTCATTAAGAAAAATATTTTCTCTCCCTTCTAAACAGTGCGAAAAATGAGGTAACTTAATGGGGCAGAGCAGGCATAGAAGCACATTTTCTTGAGCGGAAATTTTATAGAAAGTCTCACTCTCCCAAATAGTACATTTCAATATGTGCAGTTGCTATTGCACATGAGAAGCAAGATTCAACAACCACAAGTCAAACAAAAATAACATCAATAAATAATCGTGAAAGTGTAATACCTGCAGCTAAGAGTAGGTATACCGAGATGAGCAGGATACGTATTGAGTCGCAGAAATTAAAAGCTTACAATTTCTGGAAATAATAATAGTGTGGTCAATAATGGTAGATCAACAATGCCCCTATGGTGCAAATTGCGCGGGGAGTGAAAAGGCTGAACTACTCGCTCAGCGGTTCGCCTTAAACTCAATCTTGAAGTCCACAAAACACTCTCTCCCGAATTTCCGACAAAGGGCAGAAGCCACACTCGATGATTTGATCATAACCCTTGACCATACCCGGGTTATCCTAAAAAAAAAATTACACCTCCAAAGTATGTGGGCTGATCTTATCCCTGCTATCTTAATAATGAACATAACTTGCTAAACTTGCACCTGTTCTCTCAAAAACTTACAACAAATGATTTGTTGAATCTTGCCTCAGTGATAGCTGTGTTACCAGTTTTCAAGAACTTTAATGAAAGAACAGACTCGCATACTTTTCGCCCCATCAGTGTACTCCCGCTCTGAATCATTAATCAATCAAGCTATATAACCCCACCTCATTAAGACTAAACTCCTTTCTGATCAACTATGGATTTATGCAAGTCCATTCGACTGCGAATATCCTAACGATTACCTCTTAGCGCATAAAGCATACAATTGAAAAAGAACGTGAAGCAACGGCGGTAGCGCTTGATATATTCAAAGCCTTTGATTAGGTCTGGCATGAAAAGTAATGCGTACGGTACTACTGGACAAACATTTTATATAATCAGATACCTCTTAGTAAAATCCGAGTTGTCCTCGATAGAACGTACATATAAAAATAATCACATTACTGCGGATGTTCCCCGGAGTCAATCCTTGGACCATTATAATTCCTGATATTCATAAACGATTATTGTTATGCAATTGTGTCCGAGATGGGTATATGTTATGATTACATCAGGATCTATTCTAGACATGTGGGCAAAACTGATGCACATATATTCAATGGCTGAGTGCTTAGAAAATGACCCCCAGTCTGTATTTAAATAAGGGGCATAACATGGATGGTAATATTTAATACTACTGAGACAAATCTCCTTTTGTTTAACCATTATAAGATAACATTTGCAACCACCGAGTACCATAGCTAATAGCACCCTACCTCGGAGCCAATCATTCTAATTTGTCGACGTAACATTCACAGGAAACACTAATTACAACAAATACATAGTAGCCATTGACAAGGCTGCTGAAAGGCAGTTGGCCTCTTTCTGTGGTGCTAGAAAGTTTCGCAAACCTGTCAGTATCATATAACCCTACAATATTAGTTTCTAATAGAATAGGGCACACACTGTCTATCAACTTACAACCATTGTACCATCACCGCAATGTTGCATCCTTCTGTGTGTTTTACAAGTACTTAAATGTGTCTCAACTAGCTTGCTACACTAGTGTCGCTATGACGTAAATACCTCCGACCAATCCGATATTCAGCAAAATGCCTCCGACCCTTTTAACTTCGGCAGTCTCTTGATGCTGGAGGGCTTTATACTCTAATACTTTATTACCTATAACTGCTAGCCTTTAGAAATACCTCCATTTCTCTGACTGTACCAATATGAATGAATTTAAATGTAATGTGAACAAACAGCTCGCTGCACAACAACCACTTTGTATACCCTTGTATGTATGGAGATAATGTACAGTAACCTCTCACGTCTCAGTGGCAATGTGCCGTGTTTAGCGTGAATAAAAGTAAAATGAAATAAGAACAAAATAAATAATGAAAACTCCTTTTTTGATGTTATAAACATATAACATAAATAACACATTATAAATAATTATAAATAATCGAGACATATTAAATTATTTATATATACTAGAGGAACCCCGTTTTAATTCCACCGTTCTTTTTACACCAATTTTGATAATTTACTGTTAATGATTAATTATATTTTCGTAATAATTAATACTGTTAATGCAATATTATTAAGAAAAAAAATGAACCTCTCTTCTTCTATAAAATTAATTGTCATTGTCAGCGAAATAATTTTTTAAATAAATAAAACAAATATGTCTGCTTTTTTCTCTCTTTATTTCAAATTGTGGCAATTTACCTCTTTAAAAAAAAATAGAATTCTCTGTATTCTTCTTAAAGTAGAAATAATTGTCAGCACGATATTTTTCAAATCAATAAAACAAATGTAACTTTTGGAAATATATTTATTTAAAATTCTACTGTCTTTGTCGACAGAAGCCGATTTTGGAACAGTTCATTTTAAAATGTGTGAAGACGTATTTTTTTGAATCTGAGCAACAACGGATTAATCTTTGCTTATTAAACGATATCATGTGTGTATGTGTGTGAAAGGTTATAACGTACGTACGAACAATAAATGCCTTAACGTATTATATAGATTCTAGCGATGTATTACATCGCTCTGGGCCGCTAGGATAAAATATATATCTCTTGTTCGTGGCATTTTATGTTTGGAATCGGAACAAGTTGCATTAGTATTATTTTAATAAAAAACAACCCCGTAATTCATCATAACATAATTTAAAACAAAAAAAAAATATGACATTGTATTCTTATATTTCAAATTTTATAAGATCATTTCCTGAGATAATGAAATGCCGATTGATTAAAAAAGTGGTGCAAATTATTAATATTATTAGATATTGGTTAAATAAAAATTTCCATAAATTCTTGTTTATTTGAGTGATTTAAAGAGTGTTTAGGATACATTAAATATGAACATTCTCTCATTAAAAAATAAAATATTTTAAATTGTATTAAATGCCATCCTTAGTCATATAACACACATTTAGCAGTTTTTTCTGAATTTCTATTTATTTTCAAAACCCCATAAACTTAAGCTTTTAATTCTAGACCTTTTCTAAAATCAATATCGTGTAACGGATATTAATCAAAATTGTAAAAAGGATTATTGACGTAAGGTATTTTATGATTATTCCCTGACTTTCTTCTTTATAAGGCGACATAAAAGTGGCATAAATTGTTATATTTAGGTAATTAGCTTAACCTTGAGTAGTATATATATATATATATATATATATATATATATATATATATATATATATATTGGCCGGGATCAAAGTGTAGTATCCGTACCGATGGATACTGCACCTCATAGACTGATATTGTCTTGGCCTTCGGGGCTTGATTAACGCCGGTCTATGGGTTTGCCCTGTGCAGTTCTAGGAGGGCCACCCTCCCAGGATTTGCCTCCCCTCTTTGGAGAGGAGTTAGTTTATTGCTTACTTCCTGAGCCGCCCCTACCCGGGAATGCCGACGAGGCTGCCAAGGCATTTTTTGTAGGCCAGAGTGCTCACCTTCTCGGGTGCTAGCTTTTCAAATCCCACTTTCCCGACCTTGTGTCACATCTTACCGCTGTGGGAGGTAGATAAATAACTTGTTTTGTTTATTATATATGTATGTATACGTTTCGTCCTTTATCATCGGGACTTATCAGCAGAGAGATATGACTATTCACTACTGGTCATGCGATTCGAAATCTCAGCAAAAAAATAAAGGAATTTATATTAAGAGCAAATACGGTGAATCCGCTAGTTATATAAGAGAAATATTCACCGAAATGTTCCACGATATTTACCAAGCAAATTAGAGGCCATCAATGTAAATGCCAGCACAATGGAGTAACGGTCCATATATTCAAGGACACAGCTGCTTGGCTCAGAGCCAATACTTCTTGAACCAAAGAAATTACAATCGAAATTTCCAGATCTCATTATCATGGATTTTTCCGTTTGAAGTTTGTTACATAAATCTCCATTAAGGAGATGACAAAAAACATACCTAAAATACTTGAAAAGTGAATGCTTGGAAATGCTTGGAAATGCTTGGAAATTCTTGGAAAAGTATTCTACTTGTCATTAGTAAAAGGGTGATTGAAGTTTGATAGACGATCTACATCGATGTGTAGCTGATCCCGTGAACATTCTTCTAATTGAAAAAGGCTCCTCTTATAAACAACTATTTCATATTCCAAACACTTATATATCTACGTGAACATACATTGCTCTAAATGTCTTATTTTTGTGTGGGACCCTTGATATGTTTTCACTTTTGGAATCACTATTTTCAAAGCAAATAGCCACTCATAGATAAGAGTCGATGAGACGGAGGGTTTGTCTGCCGAGAGTTAAGAAAGACTATGGGAGTTCCAGGCGGTTCAGATTGGTCCATTGCCTTCGTGGCAGCTCAGCCCCTGGTTCGGTGATGAAAATGTGCAATCGGTGTTGGTCAGGCTGCTGCCAATCTTCCCTCCAGCGGTTCCTGGTCCACATCTGCTTTGAGGTGGTGTCTGGGACGGTTTCGAGAAGCTTATGCGCATACTGAGAGAGTGTGTGGTATGATTTGAGGCGTACTGGTGAAGGGAATTTGCTCATGATGTGGAGCAGATTCTCTTGTCGATCTTGGCCTTGCGTGACAGTGCCAGGACAGTCGCTTCTCGTCGGATAGCGGGTGGGGCAATACCGGAGAGGATCGGCTAGGAACCGCCTAAGAACTGGTGTGGGCCGTTTTTTCTGCCACAATGATAGACTGAGGCCTGAGAGAGGGTGCCGCCTTTGAATGTGGCCACCCAGAAGAGACAGTTACGCACGTCATAGAGGAATGCCCGCTGTTCAAACCACCCAATGTCGAGCAGGGTATAGCGTACCTTGATGACGAGACGATAACCTGGCTTGCCAAGACCGAGCTGCAGCTTTGAGGGAGCTGGCACAAGAAAGAAGAAGATTGAAGAACCACAGTGAGCAACGCTATGAACTGCGTTTGATTTCGTATGGGGCGGTGCATGACACTTATTAGTTGTCATTATATTTGAAGACGAGCAAGTTGTTATCATGGTCGATACATGTATATCACTAACATTTTTATTGCCATGTAGAAGCATTCCGAAGTTGGTGTTCCTAATCGCAAAGAGTTGGGTTTCTTGCACTGATCTTTGTGAAAAGTTTGGCTTTATCAGATGCGGAGCACATCAATTCAGCATCGTTGATGGTTTAATCTGAAGCTGATTTAATGAACGATTTATTCACTTTGAACTCTATATTGATCACACACACAATACATGCTGCAAAATAATTTTGTTCTAGGATTTAGCTAGGGTTGAGAACATTCAGTTTTACTTGTTCCAATTAGTGATGATCCGTAATTAACTAAATAAGTAACCGAATCTACGTTTGAACTATTCATGTATTTCTACCGATGCCTATCACACTACATTGATTCTACCACTGCCTAATATTTATTAATATGTATGTGAGCATTTACTGAAAGCTCGATTCTTCTTTTCTGAGAATCAGCATCTCATTTACAAATGTTTGTCTGTAAACAACTACGTACAATTATGTAAATTAGATGGTAAAATAATAAGTTATCGTTCTCCTATATATGAAGAATAAAAAAATGCCAATATATCTATATAATAATAATAATAATAATAATAATAATAATAATAATAATAATAATAATAATAATAATAATAATAATTATGATATTAACAATAATAACGATAATATAGAAGTAAAAAGATGCATGGTTTTGTTTTTACGAGAATATTATCTAATCAGATAAGCTAGAGTGTATAAATTTTCGAATGAACAAAGGATCAGAAAGATAAGTATAATATGACCCAACGGAGTACGCGTAATATTGTATATATATATATATATATATATATATATATATATATATATATATATATATATATATATAATATGACACTAAAAGTATACTTTTAGTAGATAAAACCTATAGTGAAATGGGTTAAGCTCAATATACGAGACAGAGCAATTATAAAGATAAATGAAAGAAGAGGGATAAACATGAACGAATGACAAATCTATTCAACTTCGATTGTCCAATGCAAGGAGTACTCGGTAAAACATGTTAATGATTCTTACCTTAAGCCAACCTTTTTCAAAGATTAAAATCGTATCATCATTATTTTTTTACACGCACACTTTCACTATTCATTACTTAATATTTTCTTTCAAATTTTGAATGTTGGCTTTTCCGCTGCCAACTTATCCATCTATGTAATTCCAATGATGATAAGATTTTAATCTTTGAAAAGTCTTCGCTTAAGGAAAGAATAATAAACATGTCTTTACCAAGTACTCCTTGCATTGAAAAATCGAAGTTGTAATAGATTTGTCATTCGTACATGTTTATCCCTCTTCGTTCATTAATCTTTTATACATATATATATATATATATATATATATATATATATATATATATATATATATATATATTATGTGTTTTTTATTAGAAAAGTGTATTCCCAATATTATACTCTTAACAGTATCCGAAATTTTCCAATTACAAGCTCAATGAAGATATATTACAACATTCAGAGTATATCTATTATATTATATTGACTAGCTAAAATATCCGGCCTGCAGTCGTATATTTTAGCTAGGCTGCCGCATCTCTTCCCCCTGTGTCTGGAGAGTTCTACAGTCAACGGAACGGGTTCAGCGACTTGTTTAGATCAGTTAATTTGAAAAACTTTCATGAGTTCAGTTGGTTTACAAAATAATTGGCAGTTTACGAACGCACTACTGGTGTACAAAGTAATCGAACGTTTACGACCGCGTGTTTGGTGCACAAAATAATCGAAGGTTTACGGACTCGTCTCTGTGTACGAAAGAAACGAAAGTTAACAGATGTTTCTCTGGTGTACAGAATAATCGAAGGTTTACGGACGCGTCTCTGGTGTACAAAAGAATCGAAAGTTAACGGGTGCACATCTGGTGCTCAAAAGAATCGAAAGTTTATGAACGCGCCTCAGGTGTAAACACTCAAAAGATTACGGACGCACTTCTGGTTTAAAAAAGAATCAAAAGTCTGCTGTCGTATATATAGCTACGGTGTCGCGTCTCTTCCTATAACTGAAGAGTTCCACAGAGCGGGTTTAGCGAATTGTTTAAGTGAGTTAATTTGATAGACTTTCATTTGTTCAGTCAGTTAGCTCAGTCAGTAACGACTAAGACTGAAGGACATAGGTTCGCGTTTTCGATTCATACTGTCGGCGTCACGTTTCTTTATTGTTTATTAAATTATGTAAAATAACTTTTTTACGTTTAGAAAAATGTCAGCTGACGGACAGATATACATCCAGATAGACAGACAGAACATGTCTTTGTTATATTAAGTAGACTAACGATCGTCTATTTTTGCTTGTCTGCCGCATTCTTGGGTGGTGAGACATTTTTAGTTAAAAAAAATTGTCTCCCAATACGTTTTTGTTTAAAAATGAAAAAACAAATATTTTATTCCGCCAATTTTTTTTTCCCGCAAAAAAAAAAATGGGCGGAGGTGTGTGAAATTCTCCCCCCCCCCTTAAAAAAATCGAGCGCGAACGCACATCCCAAACTATAAAGAAGAACGAGTCATTCATTGCTAATTGAAAGAAGTGAAAAAAATAACCATTTCTTTAAGTATTAAACGGATTTTATTTCTTCCAACTTAGCTCATACGGTAGAGTGTCGGGCAGTTGACGTTAAGGTTGAGAGTTCAAATCGAAATTATTTATTGTTTATTTAGTCGTTAATATGTGCCCTAATGTATTTGTTATGTTTCTGACATTGAAATTAATTAAATAGTAATTACTTCCCCCCGTCCCCCTCTCCTGTTTACAAAAATTCTCCAAAACGGACAGACAAACAGACAGAGAAGGTGTTCGTTATATTATGAGTGGACTAGCTAAAATATACTCCTTGCGGTCGTATATTTTTGCTAGGCTGACGCGTTTCTTCCTACTGTCATTGAAGAGTTCCACTGTCAACAGAGCGGGTTCAGTGAATTGTTTAAGTTAGTTAATTTAAAAGACTTTCATGAGTTTTATCAGTTAGCTTAGTCAGTAACTATACTTCTCAATTGTCCTACTGTCTACTATTCCATTCATAGAATTAAAAGTCTGAATTTGGCCTCTAAAATGATCATTCAGTGTTCATTTTTAACAATAAAGGTGAAATATATATTTTGAAATGATACTGATTGATTGGTTAATTTGAATCACGCTTACTGGCGCCTCCGACGGATATGAAAAGTGGTGCTCACGACAGCTATCAGAACGAAAAACGGGTAAAAAAACAAATAGACATCAACTAAATGTTACGAAAGAGTGTTTTTGTTCAAAGCAAACTTGGTGTCCACCTGTTCAGTTAGAACAAAAAAACGGCAACAATTACTGAGTTTCGATGATCGCTAAAGAAATACAAAGTACTGGAAGAACATTACATTTCCCCACGATTGCTGACATTCGTTGAATGTGTTTCTGACACTATTTTGTTTTTGTTTTTTCGATTTTACACCGATTATCAAAGCTACTCGCTCTGTGCCTATGAACTGTTATTTTACTTCGTTCTAACTGCGCAGGTGGACATCAGGTTTGTTTTGAACAAAAATACTCGTTAAAATAAGTTAACACACAAATAAGCTAATCCAAGTTTGTAGAAGAGGAAATTATCCTGACTTGCGTAACATCTATTTTCTACCATTTTGTTTTTTGACAACTTTTAGTTCTGTTAGATGTCATTATAAATGCCCGACTATTAACTATGGTTATATATCTTTCTAAATCTCGTCACGGATCAACGAGATGCCACAATAACAGAATTTCCAAAAAAAAAAAGATTTATTTTTTTAATATAATTTACTTCGAACTGGAATCAAGTATGTATTTCTGAAAATAATTATAATAAAAATTAAATAATAAAAAAAACGGAAAAAACATTACTTCAAAACATAGCCTCGTTTAAAGATCATTCTTTGTCAGTAACTAAAAAAAATGAAAAGCATTTCTTCAGCGGTATTTATGTGAATTAGAAAGGTTCTATTATGTTTGGTTGGTTGGCGCAGTCATTATAGCTGCAACCTAAAGACGTCCAGGTTGCGAGTTCAAATCACAACTGCGGATTCAAATTTCTTTATTATTTATTAATGTATTATCTAGTTGCTAAGATGCGCCCTATTGTATTTCATGCGTTTACAATAATTTTCGCTCCCTTGAAAATTAAGTAAATAGTATTTACCGTCCCACTCTTACGTTTACAAAAGCAGACATACAGATATCCTCTTCGTTATATTATAAGTGGACTAGCGAAAATAGACTTCCGAACGGTCGTCTATTTTTGCTTAGAAAAATAAAATAAAAATTTGTCTCCATTTCTTGTTTAAAAAGGAAAAAAATATCGAGCGCGCACGCAGACCCCACACTATATCGAAGAACCAGTTTTGATACGTAGCCTCGTTTTAAGATCATCATTTCTTTAGTGTAGTAGTTGAATCAAAAAGGACCTCTAACTTGTCACGTCTGTTCAGATGGTAGGGCGTCGGACAAATTCGTCCAAATTACCTTGTGCCTTAAGGTAACGAGTTCAAATCCCGACCTCGGCGTCGAAATTATTTATTTTCTTGTTAGTTATTAGAGAACCTGCTCGTTATATTATAAGTGGATTCAGTTAAAAAAAAATATGTAAAAGACAATCCAAAAACAGAATTCACACAGTTCCCTCAA
>OY744524.1:27513902-27516402 GCA_963556195.1 Sepiola atlantica | reverse complement strand
TTTTGAAAAAAAATCTGGTTAGCCCCCACAGGGGGTCAAAAGGCCCCGAAATGGCAAAAAATGATATTTTTTGCCCCATAACTTTTCATCCATCCATTCAATTTCTTGGAAACTTGGCCAAAATGTGGAGGCTATTGTTCCTTATAGAAAATAAGTATCGCTGACCTTTGAAAATATCTGGTTCGCGCCCCCAGCGGGTCAAAAGCCCCCAAAATGGAAAAAATTACCCTTTTCTCCCATAACGTTTGATCCATGTATTCAATTTTTCTGAAACTTGGCCAAAATGTATGGGCAATTGTTCTGGGTAAAAATGAGTATCCTTGACCTCAGAAAAATTATGGTTCGCGCCCCAGGGGGTCAAAAGGGGGCGGTTAAGGGGTGGAGGGTCAAAAATGCCCACAATTGTCCAAATGTATTGCATTTTACACTCGCCACATCGAGTCACATACAGAGGAGGACCCACGCATACACATCTTGTTATTATTATTATTATTATTATTATTATTATTATTATTATTATTATTATTATTATTATTATTATTATTATTTTAAAGACTTATTATGTATGGTTTACATACGTGTATTTAGTCTCTTAAGAAATAACAGAAAACCGATGTAAATAGCCGAGGAAACAGATGCACTCTTTATCTAAGTGATCGCATAGATGTTATCAAATTTGAGTGTATCGTAGATAAGACAGGGAGTGGCTCGTAATGACGGTAATGATGATATATGTAAGAAAAAGGGGGAACGTGTTCAGTTAATTATAAATTACGTAAGATTGAAATAATAATTTGTTTTCACACTAAACTTAATCCCCGAACTAAAATTTGTTTTTACATTTTTTTATTTATGACAGTACAAACAACAATATTTACTAAATAAAGATTATATATATATATATATATATATATATATATATATATATGTGTGTGTGTGTGTGTGTGTATCCCAACTGATATTCAGGCCCGTAAGCGTTGGTTTCCTATATATAGTTGTAGTGAATTTGTTCCCCGTTATTTCCACTAAAACGTCCAGAAATGGTAAAGAGTCATTCTGCCCTTCTTCCATGGTGACCTATAGTGCTGGATGGAGCGTATTCAATTACAGGAAAAAATGACTTGCTTCGTTACGGGACTCAAAAATGGGAAAAGTATCGTCCACGTAACGCCAATAACGAAAGGGTCTAGCAACCTGAGAAAACAGCAAGAATTCCTGAAAACCTAGAAAAATATTCGGTAGGATAACACCCAAAGGACTACCCATCGCCACCCCATAAATCTGCTGATACATTATATTGTTAAACCTGAAACTGACAAACTTAGTGGCCAGCACCGTGAGTTCCAGAAAAGTACTTTCTGGAAAGGCGAGAGGGGTTAATGTGCTACGATAAAGCATGTCAACACACACTTCAATGGTTCAGGAGTACATTAGTGAATAAGCTGGTGACGTCAAATGAGCATAGAAAGTGTGTTTGCGTATCACATTCCAAACTGCGAATAAATGAAGCGACATGGAAAGAATCAGCAATACAATTAACTGAAAACCTCTGTAAGACATCATTTAGGATATCTGCAAGCCATTTGGCCAGATCATGCTAGGGAGAACCAATCATAGACAGAAGTGGTCTCAATGGAACTCCCTCCGTGTTAATCTTAGATAGCCCGTACATTCTGGGTCGTTGAGAACCCACACGGCGGATCCTGTCATAGGTATCCTTATCAATAACTGTGTTTCTATGTAACTGAAGAAAAAGTGTTTTAAGCTTTACTTCAGTATTTAAGGTATTGCCAATTGACACATCACCAAGCTTTTAAAATGTTGTTGTATCACTTAAAATGCTCAACATTATATCAATGTAGTCATTAGTATTAAAAATGACTACACCGGCACCCTTATCTGGTTTGTTAATGTAGATCTTTGTAAATACTTTGCCTAGTACGTCCATATATTCTTTTTCGTTTTATAATGCCGATATTCAATATACCTGTCTTTTAAAAATGTTTATCCACGTTACTCTTTTCCCCGTTTTTAAGCGATCTTGACCGACGTTTCCCTTTAAAATGTGTCGGTGGAAAGGTACCTTGGGATTTAGTTTGTTAATTTTAGTCGATCTTTTACACTGCATGTCTTCCGACGATTAAATATATTACTATAATGTTTCTCTCTTTTTGTTTTCTTGTGATATACACATATACATATACATATATACACATATATATATACATATATATCCATATATATACACCCATACATATATATACATATACAAATATATATATATACATATATATATATATATACATATATACATACTCATATATATGTATGTATATATACATATATATACACACATATATACATGTATATATATACATATATAGTAAATTGATTGGCTGTTATATATATATATATATATATATATATATATATATATATATATGTATATATATATATCCACATATATATTCATTTACTAACTTTTTCATCTTATCCATGC
>OY744524.1:27503902-27506402 GCA_963556195.1 Sepiola atlantica | reverse complement strand
CTACATATCTGCATACATTCTTTCACTGCGATTTTCTTAATTATACAGCTCTTCTTGTTATTGAGCAGCATTTTATAAGCTCTGGAGTTTCATTGCATTAACATCAAGGAAACACCAACAATACAATTACTATATATATATATATATATATATATATATATATATATATATATATATATATATATATATATATAACCATGATATTTCATCCCAGACAAGGCAGGAGCCCACTGTAGACGTAAGGGACTACTGAGAATTAAGGAGTAAGTTTAACGTGTCATTCTAACTTAAGAGCTGTTTACATTAGTTTTAAACCTCTGTATGTTGGTACTGCCGAGGAAACGTGAACAGGGAGGGAATTCCAGTGGCCAGCAGCAAGAGGAAAGAAGCTAATGGAGTAGAAGGTACTTCGGCATCTGGGGACCTCCAAAGTGAATGGATGGGATTTTGCTGATTGTCGAGTTGGTCTAGTGAATTTACGTCGAGGGGGCACCAGAGAAGCCAGAGAGAGAGAGAGAGAGAGAGAGAGAGAGAGCACGAACAAAAAAGTTTTGAACTACGGTAATATCCTGGTACAACATTGAAATAAATATAAATGATGCTTGAACTTAGGCATCGAACTCTTTTGATGAAAATCCATTACATGATTTTTTTAGGGGACGTATAAATGAATCTAAATTAAATGAATATCGCTTCCTTATTGTCTTTGAAGCAACTTCAATTGAAATATTGGTATATTTAATTTTTACATGAGAGGCTGCTCCAATATTACGCTTCCGAAAACTTATTTTAAATACACTAAATAAATTGTAAATTTTAGGAATACATATTAATTGATGTACAATAACAATTGTTAACATTTAAACATAATCTCAGGTATCTTAATTTTAACAACTGTTTCTGTTCTCCCCTCTCAGCCTAAAACTAAATTAAACAAAATATAGTCTATATTTCGACCCCTACACCTAGCGTTTATGTTCCCGAATTCATAACAATCTGTTAATTATTTTACGAGTGAACTTTGTACATACAAATATGTAAACATAAAAACACACCTAACTGTATAAATATACTCAGGATATACTTGTCACAGGACGGATCAATTTAATATTTCGGAACAGCAAAGTTTGGTACTACTTGTATGTCGCCCTACGAACATAATAATCAAGACATAAGGTTATGTCGTAAACCCTTATTTAATGTTTTCTCGAAATCCAATACATGATTTTTATTTAAAAAATGTCTGAAATGTAAAGCTTAAGTTTCAGATGTCTTAAGAAGAGATTAATCTCGATGGAGTCATGCTCCCTTGGTGTTTAATAAATATTGAGCAAATTCAATGCAAACCTGAAATATTTAAAGATTTAAATTGAGAGTTATCCCATATTATACCTTTCTCAATCCTTTACAATACTTCAAAACAACTGAAAGTAAGGGCGTATATATATATATATATATATATATATATATATATATATATTAATTGATGTATAATGCCTATTATAACATTTCTCTTAAATCGAAGTTATCGGAATCTTTACGAAGAGCATCGACCCTTGTGTATCCCCAGTGTATGAAACAAAATTGACCCCATTACACTTAACAGCTGTATTAAAAAATCAATAATGATCGTTTATTTAGTTTAGGAGTGAAACGTTTACATAAAAATATATAAAAATATAAAAATACCCAAGTTATATTATAAGATATTATAACACTATCATCCCGGGAGTGTCTTTACTATAATTTGTGTGAGCGCTCATTAAAAAGCCTCTCCCTTTTTAGCCTTTCTCTTAATTTTTTTGTATGGACATATTTAGATATCGTGGGAAGGGAATGCATAGTATGAATTACTGTCATTCAAAACTCCGTTTTGCAATTAAGTCGATAGAAGGTCTGATGAAACTTCGAATGTATATATATACATATATATATATACATATATATATATATATATATATATATATATACATATATATATATATATATATATATATATACATATATATATATATATATATATATATATATATATATATATAATAAATGAAAAGGGAAAAGGGATAAATGAAAACAAATATAAGACATTACTGAAAATGTCATATTGTCGAGGCGAACTAATGATTTTTTTACAAATCACTTTTTTGCTAGTTCGTATATATTTTTTCATTCTATTTTTCTCATGCGTTTTGTCAGATTTGCATATTTACACATTACATCACATTCACACACACATACACACACACGCATATATATATATATACATTATCAGGTGAAAAAATATGCATTACTAAAGGAAGGCACAGGTATTTTCATCCAAAGAATGTTTGGGTATCATCACGCGAGTATATAAACAAAACATATGTTTTTGCTTACATCTTAAATATAACCATGATTATACTGAAATATTTCATGGGTTTAAACACAAATGCATTTGTGTAGTAAATAATGTCTATATTAAAAATATATAAATATCACTACTATATAAGTGTACAAACGA
>OY744524.1:27491402-27498902 GCA_963556195.1 Sepiola atlantica | reverse complement strand
TATTTCTTCTCTGTGCCTGTTAATTGTTTCTTTCTTTCTTTTCTCTAACCGAATTTGAGAACACGAGTTTCGCCGGACGCATTCTGGCTAGAGATGAATAAAAGTTGCGTATGTGATTATGTTTAGTTATGATAATGTGCGAGTGAGATTATGTATGTGAGTGCGCATATGATGTGTGCGTATTTAGTTTTGTGTATGCGCGTGAGTAAAATTGCCTATATGTATGATATCGCCAAGTCGTATGTGTCATAATTTTGACACGGCAGTTTTTAGTTGATTAACTTAAAGATCCCTCCCCTTCGCCCGCCATAGTTAAATATAAGTTTTCAATTTCCCCCTCTCTATAAAAGATGTATCAAATTGGTTGCTACCACTACCATCTCTGATTGTATTGGAACTGTGGTAGGGAAATTCAATTTTCTATCAGTCTCAAAAATGTAATTGTCTTAGTGATGCTTGAAAAAACCGAACGGTTGAAATAAATTATTGCATCGACAATTATGTGATTTCGTGTTATTATATTTTATTATTTCTCTGTTTACTACATTGAGCTCTCATACCCGGATTTCCTCCCGGAATTATTCCATTATAACACAAATATATATATATATATATATATATATATATATATATATATATACATATATAAGTATGCATTTTTATTACTATTTCATTTTTCAATTTTTAAATACACATTTTATGCCATGAAACTATTGATGAAGCTCAATAGGGTGAGGTTACAGCTATGTTATTAAATAAGTTTTATTTAATTTTAAACCATGTCAAATGCTAGAAAGGACAGACTCACATCATTTATCAAACACTTTTTTTTAATTTTTAGCATACACTAATGTTCGGCTCACAACCAAGATATTAGCAAAATGTATTTATATCTTAGTATGGCTATAATCAGTGCTCATATATACAACAAGAAAGATAAAGAAAAACCAGGCAAGCAAGGCATGAATAACAGTCCGTTCTCATTATGAAATATAATCATTTTTTAGACCGAGTTTGTGTTGTGGTTTAGGTTAGCTAGCTAACACATCATATTATTTGTTATTCCATACTACTGGCTAATGGTTCTATTCGACAGTGGCAGGTCTTACATACATATATATATATATATATATATATATATATATATATATATATATATATATATATATATATATATATATATACATATCATATATATATACTTATATATATATTTATATATATTATATATATACTTATATATATTATATATATATTTATATATATGTACATATATATATTATAGATATACTTATATATATATTATATATATACGTATATATATATTATAGATATACTTATATATATTATATATATACTTATATATATATATATATATTATAGATATACTTATATATATATATATATTTATATATATATATATATATATATATATATATATATATATATATATATATATATATATACATATATATATAGCGTTTAAGGGCCTTCTACTACAAGCACCGGACATATAAACAAACTCTCTAATAACATCAGAGGAGATCGTCAATGTTCGGCCACGCCGTTAGATTTTCAGAAAAAAAAAGAAAAATGAGAAAGAATACACTCTCTCTTCACCATGATTAAGGTTCATTAAACCGAAAATTCGAATTTATAAAATATAAAACAAAAAATATAAAATTAATTTAAATTCATTGATATACATTCACGCGTCTGTTTACTGGATTTTCAAAATATGCAAACATATATTTAAACGACGCTTTGAAAGCTGTAGTAATATGTATGTATATATATATATATGTATATATATACATATATATATATATATATACACACGCTAAATGTATATATATATATATATATATATATATATATATATATATTTAGCGTTTATAGATTTAAATCTCTCCTAATTGTCATAAAAATATAATTATATCCCCCTTTAACGACACCCGACTGCAAATCAGTAACGATTTGTAAAAATCGGTTTCAAGCCCTCTGACCGACGTGAATTAACATCCGTACACTAAAGATTGCGTAAGCATGAAACATCGATGTCCGTAGGTAAAAATAATCAATATTTAATTTACTACATATATATATATATATATATATATATATATATATATATATATGTTTACATTGTTAAAAATAACATAATTCGTCCGTTTAATTATACCTTTTTTCATTATTGCAATTTTTCTGATGGTCTTTTTTGTATTAAAATAAATACAATTAATAAATGGCGCATAGGTTTCACATGTTTCAGGAACATTTTCGATACCTCGTCGAATAATACTCATGTGTCAAAAACAAATGAACAACAAGCTGGAGAAAGAAGAGAATTTTAAAAAGACGGTGGAGAAACACGCAGAGAACGTTTTCAGGATTGTTTTAGGAAGTCGTTGGCGATTTTTAATTCAGTGACGCTGGATTGTATCACAGTACAATATCGCATAACGTTAAGCATTTAAAAATGTTACTACTGGTTTAATATGTGATGTCGTTAATATTAGGTTGTTGTGTTTTTATGTAGGTAGCTTCGAGTATTTTTTATTTTAAAAAAATTCCTTTCGGAATATATAATGTTAGTGTTATCAACTAGCCTTGTCTTAAATCAGAGAGAGGCAGTTATTTTATGTAGATGTTGTTAAATTGAGCTAGAGTTTACAAGATACATGGTGAGGCGGCGGGATAAATTAGTTCTTGTAAAACCAATGTATATATATATATATATATATATATATATGTATTTATATATATATATATATATATATATATATATATAGATATATATATATATATATATATATATATATAATAATGGTAATAATCCAGGTGAAACATATCCACAGGGTGGTAATCCAGAGAATTTTAACCGGGTTTATAAACAGTGCTCAATATCAAAATAGAGCTTTATATATGATAATTTTATTTACACAGACATGTACAAAATCTGCGACACTGGGAGGTCGATTTTATCGATCAACAGTTACTATAAACTGAGATCTCATCAGGCAGAGTCAGAATCCGATCTTAACCTCAGATCATATTTGGAGAGAATGAAATGGAGGGATAGAGAAAGAGAAGAAGAAGAAAAGAAATTTAACATTTCAAAAATTGAGGCCGTTAAAAAATTAAAATTAAAAATTAAAAATATCGGCAAACATTATCTTATTATTTAATATCAACTCACCCTTATCAAAAGTAAATATGCATTTAATACATCTTTCTTTTTTCTTCTACTAGCGGAAATAACGGTTACTACTTGCCTGAAAAAATTGAACAACCCATGAAAATCTTGATCTTACCTCTGAACATCATGGTACTCATTTTATTCTTATTTGTTTATTTCCATAATTATAAATTTTCAAGTTGTAAATAAAGTAAAAATTAAATGTTAGTTTACTGTTTGGGGATATCTTCCGCCAACGCAACTCACACGATATGTCTTTAAAAACCTAACAGGACAAAATATTAAAAATGTAAATTCAATGTGAAAGTTTCAAATCGAAATATCATATTGGGTACGCATTCAACGTGCCACATTCTAGTAAACATAAGTTAGACTGCTGAAAACGTACACACAAAGTGTATTAGCGAATAACGTTGGCTGAACAACTTGACTTGTGTATTTCTTTCAATGCCACAATTTGCATTTCCATAGATAAAAATATACTTTTTTACTGTGAAAACTTAGAGAACCGTGGTTAGATTTAACACCGCGTTTCATTTGTTGAAAGTTCAGGGGAATTAAATGTTATGTGTTTCTTATCTAAAAACAGTTCACAGAAGTATTATTTGTGTGTAAGTAGTTGGGTAAAATGTTGGTTAATTATGTCCAAATAAAAAAAGATAGTTTCATTGATTATTCGAATAGAGATATTTAATTTAAATTACTCGAATCACTAAATAAATGATGTACTTTATTTAATTAAATACACGTCTCTTTTTACATTATGATATGTGTATATAAATATAAATATATATATAAATAAATATATATATATATATAGTGAATGCTTTTATTCAAACATGTACAAGGTCTGCTACACTGGCATGTCGATTTTATCGATCTACAGCTCTCAAGAGCTGAGGTTTCATCAGGCAGATAATTTTTTATTGTGATCCAACCTGGTCGCTGAATTCCAGGAAGATCGATAACATCGACATGCCAGTGTAGCAGACCTTGGACATGTTGGAATAAACGCATTCACAATACAGCTCTATATTTTTATTGAGCATTCTTTTATAAGCCCGGTTTGATTCCCTTTGGATTTAAACCCTGTGGATTTTTACTCAAGCTGGATTATATATATATATATATATATATATATATATATATATATATATATAAATATATACATACCACTTAGTTTTTGTTATGATATTTTATGCGTGGGCACGCATTTCTATCCATATGAGTATATGTTGTATTCTCTCCATCTGTTTACGTGCACCTCTATATACTATAGTTTATGCCGTATGCTATTTTATTTTGTAATAAGAATTTGAACCAGTAACGCCATTTACTCTGGTAAAACACTACATTTGTTATTCTAATAACAAATGTAGTGTCTTACCAGAGTAAATGGTATAGGTTTTTATATACATATATTATAATGTAAACGACACTTGTATTTAATTAAATTAAGTACACCATTAATTTACATATAGAACTAATTCACTGATATTAGTTTGTATTCTGTTATTAATATACCTATTTTTTGTCTATTATTTATATACGTTATTATATTATATTATTACTATAATTATAGTTTCATTTGTATTAGTACTTTTACTTTTTATCATTGTTATACTGATTGATTCATTCTATTTTATAGCGCTATCATTTTTACTACATTTAATTCACTTTTTCATATTATTTTTTCATACTTTATATTTTTTAATACTATGACAATATGTGTTATACTTCTTAATATTATTATTATGATATTCATAAATTATTGTTATTATTATCATTATTATTATAATTATCATTATTTTATTCTGCAATGTGTATTATGATGCTCTAATCCATTATACATAGATTCTCTAATGTTTCATTATTTATTTAATTGTCTATTATCTATCATTATAATGATTATAATTATTATTAATAATATAATTTCCATGCGTTTTTCTTATAATAACTAGATGTATGTGTTCAAAAAATGAATAATGCTGATGTTTTTTTGATGACTTCTATTTGTTAAATTGTGAAATGGCTCCGAAGACAGAATATGTTAAACATTGTCACGGCTAGTTTAAAAATACGCACTAACATGGGTGAGTGCCCTCCAAATCCTACGATCTCGCCAGGATGACGATTACAACCCCGAATCAACGTTTCGTAACCATTAGACCAGCGATCTTATCACGCTTTTAACACGAAAAAAAAAAACGCTTTGTATTAATGTGAACAAAAGTAGTATTACTCTAACCACGATTCGATCCCCCAAGGGAGGTAATTATGCAACGTAGTGATTTTTATGAATCATCAGTTTATTTAATCTCGAAAGGTGTCAACGTAAGTGGAGCTTTATAATTATTATTAATAACTCAATATTTTGATATCCATATATATATATATATATATATATATATATATATATATATATATATATATATATATATATAATTATTTCCACAATCAGACAACGCCGCAGCCCACAACCCATGAAAAGAAACAAACCGGAAGTCCTAGACTCGAGTTTCGCCCTCCTTTGGGCTCATCAGTAGAACACATCCGAACTCAGGATTCGAAACCCGAGTAACTTGCATGATAAGCGAGTACTCTGCCACTGAGCTACCTCGCCACATACAAGAATGTCTATTAATTTACACAGACTAAGCGAACCGCGGCGATGACCGACTGTGGAATTTACCTACTCTTTTCAACAAGGGGTGTAGTCATCCAACTACTATGAACCCAGGCTGATGTCTCACAAGTAGGATTTTATACTCGCTAGGACGATGTCATCCAACAAGCTAACCAAGCGAGCAAATAAATATTAGATTTCTTGAATGTGAGATGATATATATAATTATTTCCACAATCAGACAACGCCGCAGCCCACAACCCATGAAAAGAAACAAACCGGAAGTCGGATGTGTTCTACTGATGAGCCCAAAGGAGGGCGAAACTCGAGTCTAGGACTTCCGGTTTGTTTCTTTTCATGGGTTGTGGGCTGCGGCGTTGTCTGATTGTGGAAATAATTATATATATCATCTCACATTCAAGAAATCATATATATATATATATATATATATATATATATATATATATATGTTTTGTGATTTTGTAAAATTTTACGTTCGCCAATATGGAATCACGTAACCGCATCGCTAGTCGAAATATTCGAAGTTCCAGATCATAATATTATCGACATTGGTTTCTTAACTACTAGGCCATCGATCTGATCACGTTGTTAACACTATAGAAGTACCTTGCATTTATGTAAACTCAACTAGTGTGATTCTAAATAGGATTCTATCCCCCAGGGGAGGTAATCTACAACGTTGCAAATTCTTATGAACATAATTGTATTTACTATCTAAAGAGCTCAGAATAATTCGAGCTTAAATATATAGATAGTAAGTTATGAAAATATATTAATGGAAATTTGAGTATTGATTTACTCCTCTCCAGGAGTTAGGCACAAGGCCAGTTTTTATCTTACTCCGACAAGTAAGATGTGACCCAAGGTCGGGTCGGGAAAGTTGGGTTTAAAAATTGCCTGGGTAGCCCTGTCGGCATTCCCCGGTAGGGGTGACTCAGGCAGTAAGCAATAGACTTACTCCTCCCCAAAGAGGGGAGGCGAAGCCTGGGAAGGTTGACCTCCTCGAAATGCACAGGACAGACCCATAGACAGGCGTAAATCAAGGCCCGAAGGCCAATACAATATCAGTCTATTGGGGGCAGTATCCATCGGAACAGGTACTACATTTTGATCTTAGCCAAAAGGCCAAGAATACCATGGCAATTGAAGTAAATACTGAAAATCGACACATACTATATTATATCTCCTTATAACATTTCATAGGGATACATGAAATAATAATTATATATATATATATATATATATATATATATATATATATATATATATATATATAAAAATGTGTGTGTGTTTCACTCTTTTGTTTCATTTTTACTTCAGTCGAAGTTCTCAGAAATCAAGGTGCCCTAATATCTATATAAGATGATAGATATTCGAATATTCACTTAATGTTCTTCTTTACCTGTCAAACGTTGAGTTAGTATAGCATTCACAAAATTCCCGCCCAAACCATCTATAATACTAACACATCGTCTGTACCTGATTATCCTCATTCCTCTGAAAATGGACTGGGATGGGTCTTAATATACTTGGGACACACATCAAAACTAGGGCAGATTCATTGGCCAATTCCCCCCCACCCCCACCCCACCCCACCCCGATACTCAGAATCTGATTCGGAGTATTGAAAGGATCTAACAAAAGAATATCAAGA
>OY744524.1:27483902-27486402 GCA_963556195.1 Sepiola atlantica | reverse complement strand
GAGAGAGATTGAGATGGATATAGATGTAGATATATATCTTATCTGATCCTACGTAGCGCTGCCCGTAATTATTTTTTATTTCATTACTTATATACGTGAATTCGATGTAAGGAAATGAGTTTTCGTTCTCTTGAAAAATATAAAACAATAGATAAAATAAGGGGTCCATTTTTCTTTTTATTTTCACAATAATTCACAAAATTTTTCAAACGAATTTAACTGAATTGAATTATGCTTTTTTCTGAACGAAGTTGAAAAATGATCCATGCAATATGACGCTGAGTAAGAACACCTTATGTTGGGATTCGTGAAGCTTTTCTAACGTAGTAAACTTCATGTTCTTACGCGTAGTAAGAACAACTTATGTTGGGATACGTGAAGCTTTTCTAACGTAGTAAACTTCATGTTCTAACGCTGAGTAAGAACAACTTATGTTGGGATACGTGAAGCTTTTCTAACGTAGTAAACTTCATGTTCTCACGCTGAGTAAGAACAACTTATGTTGGGATACGTTAAACTTTCCTAACGTAGTAAACTTCATGTTCTTTTTTGAATTATATATGAACCATTTTACAAATATGTTATTCAATTAAGTTACTTAAAGATGAAGTTCATTAGTGCAGTATAAATGAAACGAAATCGTTTTAAAGTGTGTTAACAGACAATTTATTTTAAACTAATTAAAAAAAAACCCGTTGATTACGAATAAATTGAACTATATTTTTATTTATAGACTAAATGAGAGGTAGAACACTAGTAATTGCAGATCAGATTTATTACAAATAGTTATGTTTAGTTCCGTAAATCATTCTAACATATTACAGTTTATTGTATTTTTTAATTTTTGTATTTTAATTCAACAGCAGTCTACGCATAAGCGGAAATTGAATGTATATCTTTAGTAAACAATGTACTAATTCTAATATGGTATGTGTTTGTTTGTCATTGTGAATTTTTAAAAATCGACTTTTACTCACGGTATGCTTTTTATTATCATAATTTCATAAGTATACACAGGTATTGTTATTTTTCTAAAATTGTCGTGAAGTAAACAACCTCATATTGTCAAACCTACGAGGATTTGGCGAACGTTCTAGTATTTAGGTGTAACATTATGTGCGTGCATTTTTTTCATTTTGTATTCCAATTTATTTAGATTTTCAGAAAAAAACAGTGTAACACAATGTAAGATAGAATACATAGTTAATGTTCTTTTTTTAAAATAGCTGCTATCGACACCTACATATAAACCTGCCCGAAGCAGATAAATTACTTTATATTTCATTGTTTAGAAGATCCTAAACATCACTTGCTCTTCGGAATAGAATACACATTTTGTAAGAATCGACGTATCGATGAGAAATGTCGACAATCGGACAGGCAGTCCTGATATATATATATGTCATCCACAGAAATAGAATTTCGCTGTATCACATCTCTTCATTGTGCCTAGACTGGCAAGTGCCTATAGCTGAGATTAAAACCCACCCTTCTATTAGACAGCCAGTTTTCCTATTGATTCTTCTATCAGTCACTAACCGTGAAAAAGCGAACTCCCAATATTTATAAAATACTGTTAACTGCTGAGAGTGCTCCATTTGTTTGCACAGAAAGCTTTGCATTGTCGCCCATAGAATTTGGCGATTTGATTTACAACGATGCTTAACCGAAAAAGGGGGCGGTTGTACAAAAAAAGTAACCATTTGTGATAAAGTAGAATTTAGTATTTAAAAGAAAATCTTTACAATTCATTTGTAATATGTCAGTCTAACAGACGTGTAACTTTTGTGTGTCGTAAGTTTGCCCCCAAAATACCAGCTATTTGCAAGCACATTTCAGTAGTTTATAATGTGCACGATCCAAAATCACTAACGCATATTACATTTTGTAATGACCTTGTCACACATGCCATATATTTTATTGTTGAGGGCAGCAATAAGGTTTCTGATTGTAAACTCAGACCCGGTGTGTTTTAGTTCTTACCTGAAAAACTTATCAAAAGAAGAGTGTACAGTAGAATATACAGACCAAGTGTGGTTTGTACAAAGAGACTGTGATAAGGAAATTCGCAAATAGGGTATCCGAGTAAAAAAATAGGAGCAATGCAGTGTTGCACCATTCTGCTTATAAATTACACTATCCATGCCCTAGGAAATGCTCATAGTAATGATAGCGATAATAAAACTGATATATTTCTAGGAGGGCCACCCTATATATATATATATATATATATATATATATATATATATATATTTATATATATATATATATATTTATATATATATATATTTATATATATATATATATACATATATATATATATACATATATACATATATACATATATATATATATACATATATATATACATATATACATATATACATATATATATATACATATATATATACATATATATATATACATATACACATATATATACATATATACATATATATATATACATATATATATATATATATACATATATATATATATA
>OY744524.1:27463902-27478902 GCA_963556195.1 Sepiola atlantica | reverse complement strand
TTGCTGTGTTAAACACACATTCTAAATAATAAAGATTTCAGTCATAAATATTTTATTATACTTAAGTCTGTGTATGAGGGCCGCTTTTAAAATCAGTAAAAGACTAAAAAATGCGTCGTTAGAAAAGGAGATGGGAAGGAGACGGGGATGCGATAAAGGACGAAATAGAGGGAGTAAGAAATACGCCAAATTTTTATTTTTATTGTTTACAAAAGAGTACTTTTCCCACACAATTAGAGAGAGAGAGAGAGAGAGAGAGAGAGAGAGAGAGAGAGAGAGAGAGAGAGAGAGAGAGATAGAGATAGAAAGAGAAAGAGAGAGCACTAATCCACCTCTCTCAATGAGCTCAGGTCTTTCTAGCTAGCTAAGATATATAACTTTCATTTGAATTATTTCCCTTGATATTGGATAAGCATATTTTAAGAAAATGTTCATAATTGATCTATTTTTGATTAAATCACTCTAATAAATTGCTGCTTATATTGACGAAACCGTTGCAAATATATAGTAAAATAGAACAATAAAATTACCAATTAATAACATCACAATTAATTTATTATAAACTGTTTTTAAAATAATTAGACAAATTAGGCATTCAAATACTTATTTCTGAATCGTTCGTTTGCACTTCATATACAGTATTCAAATATTATATAGTATTATTAATTTAAATAACAGTAATACGCTTTAATCGTAATATAGGAGTGATGAACCAACAATACTTTATATATAAGTAATATTGGTTGGTCGTCCATTTAAAGCATTGTTGTATATGTTAATACAATTAGAATGTAAGCCATTAACAATGCGAGATTAATTTATATATATATATATATATATATATATATATATATATATATATATATATATATATATATATTACATTAATCTCATATTTCGGAATAAATTCTATCTTCAGAGGTGACCAGTTATTGAGTCATTTTTTTTTATCAAGAACAAGAATAACCAAATTATTTCTTTGTTACTTGATAAAACGTCTCTCCGACCTGGTGGTGTTGGCGGCCATGATTCAAATTCCTGGTCACCTCTGAAGATGGAATTTATTTCGAAATATCTTTTTTACGGAACTTCTCTTTCACTGCATTTTTTTAATAATATTTTTTAATAATATTTTTCATATATTTTTGAAATATTTGAACGTTGTTTTTTTTCGAAAGCCAACTTAGCTATCTGTATTTCTCCTCTGATGATAAGATCTCGATCTTTGAAAAGCCTTGGCTTAAGGAGAGAATAATAAACACTAGTTTATTACTGAATACACCTGGCATTGAACAATTGAAATTTGAAATAAAGTTGGTCGATCGTCGCATACTTATCACTCTTTTTTCTTCTATCTCTAAAAAAAAAATATATATATAAATTAATCTCGCATTGTTAATGGCTTACATATCAATTTCATTAATATATATATATATATAGTACATGTATTATTAACGTTTCCTAGGTGTTCATCCACTGAAACTCCAGTGTTTATAAAAAGTTCTCAATAAAAAGGAAAGCTCTTTTGAGTATAGATTTTTATTCATACAAATATTATTGGTAACATACTGTATACATGTTCTAGCTGCGATCTCTCTCGAGAACAAGTTTCCTCAGAAAGTCTGATTTGTTGTCATTGAGTCCCCGTGATGGTCTATTTGGTACTAATTAAAATATTCGGTTCGTGAACGCGATGTATCTGGTATGCTGGTATAGAAATGTATGCCCTTCACTTAGAACCATTGATAATTTTGAAATACAAAAATAATTGAAAACTAGAAACCTTTACAATGGCAGATGTTGAAAATGTACAGGCGCATTTGTTTGTATATACTGAAACTAACTTAACGTGCTCTCTTTCTCTGGACAGAAGAACATAACTACAGATTACATGAAAATGAAATTCGGTAATTAGCGAAGATATCAATATTATAGAACCGAGCTTTTAACACGGGAAATGCACATTTGACAGGCAAAATTCTCGTTGTGACAAATCTTATTAGACATCTAGTCCACAATATGTAAGTATAAAATGAATTAGACGACAAATATGAAGATATGATGATATTCACAACTTAGAGATATTGCAATTGTTTTTTTGTTTCTACAATAACATAAACAAAATAAAAATACCTAACACACACACACCCACACACCCACACACACCCACACACACACATACATACACACACACACACACACACATATATATATATATATATATATATATGTATACATATATATACCCAGTGAGAATGACCTTTTTTTTATAATAAAAATGTTTTATTGTGATTTGAATTTTGTTTGGTTAATCTAAACAAAAGAAAATAGCTGTAGAATTTAAATTATTTATATTTCTTTTCAATACCACAATAATAGTCGGAATTTCAAAAAATAAATGAACATAAAATAAAAGCCAAAATGCATTATCGACATGAACATATCTATAACACACACATAAAAACAATTTATATATATATATATACTTTATTTATATATATATATATATATATATATATATATATATATATATATATATATATTGAGAGAGAAAGAGAGTTAGAAGGATACTTTTTGTAATTCAATCGAATATTTTGTGCGTGTGTATTCATAGATATGTTAACGTTGTAATACGTTTCGGTTTTTCTGGTAGCTGTTTGTTCGATCCGCGCTTGGATAGTTGCTGGTATAACTACACTGTATAGCTGTAATACAGTACCAAAGTAGTGAAGCTTTTTTTCATATGCATCGTCATTCCTCTATAATTTGTATATGTTTTTTAGATTTAATGTTTATCGTATTTGTTTTTAAACCTGTTTCATTTTAAACTAAGATAATAAAAGTGTATGAAATTTAAAGTAGTTGTTACATAATGAATACTTTTCAACCTGAGCCGTCAGTGCAAACGCGTAATTCTATCATTTGATCGTGTTTGTACAAAGGATCAATTCACTCGTGTTCAGTTGATCTTTTTACAACTGTCGGTGTGGGCAATTGTCCTAGACGATGCGGCCTTTCTCCTTCCGATCGCCACATCAATACAACGTCCTCCGTTCCAAGACACATACAATTGTGCACCTGTCCGCCCTCATGCCGCCTAAAAGTACATGAGCCAGACGAATGGGCCAGATATTCATAAGAACCACCGGTCGAGGGATTCATCTTCCGGCTATGCATAGGGAAACGTCTAAGGTCACCTGGTTCGCTTTATAAAGACCACACACCTCAATCAGACTTTCATTCGGATGAAATATTTCGCTATCTCAAATTAATCGCAAGAGTAGGGATAAAGGATTTGTGTAATATATGGGTATACATTTGTGCTCTTACTTGTGGTGCTTTTAGAGAATTAAGAAAGGGTTGCCACTCGATTCGTAGCCTTTCCTTGAATGAATAATACATTGAATGGGTTGTTCCGCAATGACACGGGTAAGTTTGATTTGAAAACGTTATAAACATTTGCACAAACACATACGCATATCTAGGCCCATACGAACACATAGGCAAATTTTACACACACATACCAACATGTATATACAAATATATATATATATATATATATATATATATATATATATATAGTCATCCGCATACATACTGTTTCGCTGTATCACAGCTCTTCAGTGCGGCTAGACAAAGTGGATGCTAAAGCCCACCGTCGAGCTGACAGTCGGCGCCTCTACCCCTGCGCTATCATACGACACTGACTCAATGTAAGCCATATCTCAATGTAAACATTGTCAGTGTCGGGATCTCGAATTAGTTTAACCTAATAAGTTTTTCTTTAAAGCTAATGGCAGTTAGGGATATCCTTACAAATAAGCTCTATCCAAGAAAGGGGACTTTATATAGTCATCCACATACAGAATGTTTCGCTCTATCACAGTTCTTCAGTGCGACTAGATCAGGATGCTAGAAGCAGGGTTGATTTTCCGTTATTTAAGAGTAATATGCAATCACTATGTAGAACAGTTTCTATCACTTGTATGTCTTCCGACGATTAAAATAATCGTTATTCAAATATTGCACTTAAATTAATTTAATTCTTAAAAAAATGCCTAAAATGTGGACTCAAAGTTAAAAGTTGCCATAAAAAATATAAGTTCACTGAATTCTGTTTAATGTGTATCAAATAACTAAGGATAACATTCCAGGTAAATCCTAAATTTTTAAATATCTTACTCGAATGTGATGCCTATACTATGCTCCTTAAAACACATTAAAAGTATGAATTTAATGCAATTTCGGAAAATGTATCAATTGATAATTAATACCTATTATTAACATTTAAGAAAAAACAAGGATATGTACATTTTTCCTAAGGGCTTTTAGTCACATTTTGCAGGAGGCTAAATTAAACTAAATATAGCCCAGCTTGCTCAAACTTATGGCAAGTATTTGTGTTCAAATTTCGTAAAAATCAGTTGATTGGTTTCGGAGTTAACCTAACACATACATAATTTATATATATATATATATATATATATATATATATATATATATATATAAACACATGTACACACTTTAACGTATATATGTAGATATATAAATAAATATATACGTAACTATTTTAACAGATTATATGACACATAATTATAGTGCTTAACTCCTCTTTTATTTAGTGTTTTTCAATTGTTTTTAAATACTTTTTAATTTTCCTTTTTGAAAGACTTAACGTAGGTTGTGGAAATATTTCCAAATACTTATCTTCCATCTCTTTTAGAAATCATTATCAGAGCCATGTTTAGTTATTCCAAACTTACTGCAATTTAGAAACATGCTGCTCCTCTCGACGACCGTCAACCCGACGTTGTGCGCCATTGGTCTTTTTCTTGTATTCATCGTATTTCTAGCCGAGTCGTCTATCCACTGACGACTCGCCGAGGGCACAACACTGGCTTACAAATTTACAAAACAAATAAAAGTAACGCAACTCACGAGAAAGAACATCAACTCATATGCATTGTGTTTCAGACAGTTGTACTTTGGCTGTGTGGGATACCGAAATGGACCCCAAACGTTAACGCCCACATTTTAGAGAACAGAGATGAAAGTGTCTGGCGAGGCCACCACTATCGCTCGGTTGATCAGTTTATCTCATTGTTTGCTCGGCTTGATCTGATCTCGTCCGAAGTTGAATCCAAAATTAATATCTTTTTTCCGAGTTTCAAACTCATCAACTTTTTGCCGTAAACGGTCGCCTGCCGTAAAACAAACATACTGTCGTCAAACCCGATCACTCTTTAAAATATTATATCCGGTCTTGTTTGCCTTAATAATGACAAGACCTCACATCTGAACAATAGAAACGGATAACTCCTTGTTGATTGTCAATCCCATTTTCGATCTTCTTTGTATGAGTTACTGAATAATTTACCCCTACCGTTCGGGGATTCGCCGCGCCCCTGATCAATAGTATCACACACCTCCCATGCCCAACTTGTCATTAATTACATAACTTACAAAACTAAAACACATATTACACAAATTAAGAAACAAAGCTATAAATTCATATTACATAAGTTAACCAACGGCAGAGACATGACAGACAACTAAAAACAACAACAAAAAACAAAAGCCGACTGGGTGATTTCAGAACAGGAATCACAAGCGTGAAGTTACCCCTTTTCTCTGGCCCAAGGGTATTTGAATACCTTTAAAACATACAACAAAGCAATGTTTATCGACAGGCTCCTATATACTAGTATATGCTTCCCATGTCAGAGAGTTGAAATCAACCTCCATCGAGGTAGAACAAATCAAAATGAATTTTAAACTCACCTACCACAGAACGAAATGTGATACCTTCTACCAAGAGGATTTTCAAATTACCTCTCATAAACAGGTATTCCGCCATTTTGCTGTCTCTTCCCCCCTAAAACAATCAGGAGAATTTCCAAAAGGACTTTATCAACACCTCTCATATACACAGGCATTCCGCCATTTTGCTTTCTCTCCTCTAACTAAATACAAATCAGAACGATATTTTCCCCTCCTCCCAAGAGGACTTTATTTACACCTTTCATATAAACTAGCAATCCGCCATTTTGCTTAGTCTTCCCCCACACACCTAAAAAATCAGGAGAATGTTATTTACCTCCTTCCAAGATGACTTTATCTACACCTCTCATATAAACAGGCATTCCGCCATTTCTTTCCTCCCTCCCCCTAAAAAAATCAGGAGGATTTTTGTTTACCTCATGCCAGGGGGACTTTATCCACACCTCTCGGCTATTGTGGTCTTCCACAATTTTTTAGTAACAATAAAAACAACGTCTTTATACTATTCTGCATGGACAAACATGAAACAGTGTCTCTTTGCAACAACGAATGATATTTTGTTTCATAAAAATACAATATCTTTGCCGTTTCTATTTCTTTCTTATCACACATAAACAAATAAATCAATCAAAACAATATTAGTCAAGCCAATCAGACCCATAAAATCAAGCAAATACAATTGTAACGTATAACACATATAAGTCATTTTTTTGTTAATTTCGATTGTCCCCTTTTTTTCAAGTGTGGAGGTTTCTCTCTCTCCAGCTTCTGCAAAATCATCGGCTTACCTCCCTTATTTTTACGTTTCCTATCACACGTATCATAATGTATCCTCGATAAGAAAATCATATCCTTAGAAACCTACAGATTCCTAACTTATCCCAGCTAACACAATAACAAACTTGGCTAACTTTATTTCTAACCAATTACACAATCTGCAGCCATTAAACTTTCACCCATTCTGCTTTGCATTCACCCACTTTCAGGATACTACTTCATAATTCTTATTTACTTTTTTATTTCTTAACACATGGTTATCGGTTGTTCTCAGGTCGAATAATCGATTGCGCATTTCGTAGAGAATAAAGTTCCTATGAACAAGGTTTCATTGCGTTATATCCCTATCTAATATTTAAATTCCCAGATACCTCTCTTCTCTGCATCCCACAGCAATACATGTGTCGTGTTCCACCAAATCTTTTGCCCAAGTCAATCACCATGATTTAAATGCAAATACCCACTTCATTATTCATCATTTTCCGTTAATTGTATCTTAACTACCACACCTCCGCCTATACGTGACACACCACCGAACAACGGGCCTGCACCGCAGTCGGAGACCTCGTACGATTCATTACTAAATCAATCAATACTTCTCTCATACGACATGTCATTCTTCTGGCAAACCAACTCTGTGACCCTTTTTTTCTTCCTTTTCATCACCCCTAACTTCCAAAATTCCGATGCCAGCCATACTTTCAAAGTGTTAATATCGGCTGTACCCTATAATGTAAACAAGTATTCATTATAACAACTAACTCCATGACTGCTATGTATATGCGATATGAGTCGCAAGGTAAACTAATTTGCACATTGATTTTGAAAAAAAAAAAATTATCAATTAAATATTATTTGTTATCGCTTACTTATCCTTCTCACTTCAATGATTGTTTTATTCTTGGACAAATATTTGGCATTTTCTGTTCAAATGCCATTTCTTTAGAGATACCGACTTGATTTTTAGTTAGTTGCGATCTTATTTTTAAATTGAAAGTAAAAAAGGCAACTTGATTCCCGTCCCTATCTAAACCAAATTTCTGCAGTTCAATTTAAAACATTCAGAAAAAAATTGTAATATTCTTTTATCATATCATATAAAAAAACATTTTTTATGTGCCGTTCGCTGCCATCACTCTTTCTTTCTATCTATCTCTCTTTCTCATCTTGGCTGATCTTTCTTTCTCTCTTTCCTTCCGCTTCTTCTTCAGTTTTGTAAGCGTCGGTCGCTCCTACCTTTTTCCAACCCCAAGGCTACATACCTTTAAAATCCCACGCTGTCTAAAACTCATCCCCCAACCCTCCCACTGCTGCGACTACTAATAGTGTAGCCAATTTCCCGCTAGATCTGGAGATTTTGCTCTGAATATAGCTAGTAAAAATTACATCTAGCGGTCAGTGTTTTATTTTTTCACATTAATTATTTTTAAACTCTTTTTTTAAAATGTTATTCTTTTAAAATATTTTTCCAAATTTAAATTCAATTCAAATATCATTAAATTGAACACTACGAATTTCAGTAACATTAAAAGAAGAAAAAATAACTATAGAAAGCATGAAATATTAAGTATATTCGTAATGTTTTTATATAGGTTACAAACGTAGCGGTTTTCTGGAGATTTTTTTTTATTGTTCGACTATGCGGGATTTGAAAACGTGCGTACTTTCTCTCCCTTTCTTTCTCTAAACTTCTAATGTTTAAATTATAATTATCAAAAATAAGAATAAGAAAACTTTTCATCATAACATCATTTAAAAAAATATATTTTTTTGTCGGTGCAGAGTTTAAACAAGTGAAAGAAACTTTTTCTTTTATATTTATCATCAGGTGTTCAAAATAATGTTTTGGATAGGGGATTATTGTTTCGTTTCTTTATTATTATCAGTTATTATTACGATTAAGCCCGTCTTTCGCTGCTCATAAAGTAAATGTGCTTCCGTAATTATTTTATTGAGCATGACACACGTAAGTACACTTATTATTATGTAGATTACGTCATACAAATGCATTTAATATTTTGCATTAAATCTTTAATTATCACTTAACACACCTTATCTGCTTAAAGTAACTTTCCTGAGGTAATTTTACATATATCAAATTGTTTTAATATATTTCCTTTCAGTTCAGTATTATAAATTATACACGCAAAATTGTTCCATTTCTGATCAGTCTCGCCCTGTCGGAGGAGCCACGAATTCGTGGACTGCAACCCCATGTAGATGGAATACCTTCACCATTGATAATAGGGCAACCTAGAGGCCGTGAGTGGCGACTAGTATGTGTAACAATGCGTGACCTTTCAGGGAGCTAAATGATCCCCGTTATATTCGTAATCCTTTTGCCAGTCTTATTTTAAAAAAAAAAACAGTAATTCTCTGCGCTTTGAGATCACTAAGTGCACCTGTGCCTCAGTCATATTTTGGAGGATTGAAGGTCGGTGTCTAACCAATTAAAGGATAAGTGCATGTGATGGAGTCAGAGATAAGACCAGTCATCGTTCGAGAAAATAAGTTATCAAACTAAAAAAAAACATTTGACACGGCGTACAACGATGACGGCTGTATTCCCTCTGTTTCACTCTTTCTCTCTCCCTATCTCTCTCTCTCTTTCTCTCTCTCTCTCTCTCTCTCTGGTAAAGAGATTGAAAATTCAGAATCGGCTCTGAATACCGAATGAGGAAGACGCGTGCTTGACACGCTCGCCGAACTCAGCCGAATCTTCGAGTTTTAAATATGTTCTTCGACAAAAACAAATTATACTGTTATATGCAAAAGTAAAAGTATTTGTTCCATATTTACATAAGGTTCTTTTGCAGCAAGATCATCCTCAGCCAGCCAGTCTCAGAAACAGACGACAGTGCCCATCTTCAAACGATGATTGCTCACTGGTGATAGAAGACGATACATTGCACATACGTGAACACATTGTCACACATCGTCCCCTCGTTACATTTCGTCGACAAAAGTCCGTCAAAGATCGGCCAGTCTGCCAAGCGAACAAGAATGCATATAGTCCCAAGATCAACCCCGCCAAACAGTTTTTTTCTTTCTTCTTTTCTTCCTCCTCAGAAGAAAAAGTAATGAGGAGGGAGAAAAGAAAGAAACACACTATCAGACAGTCTAGCCTGACAAAGTTGTTGTACAACGAAAGCTTGTAAAAAAATTTAAATAAATGAATGTTTCATTTAAATTGCACGATTGTTGAGTTTCAAAATATTTCACTCAAATACATTCTCATGCGTGCCTCAAAGATGTTGTCAATTTCCTTATATATATATATAATTATTATTATTATTATTATTATTATTATTATTATTATTATTATTATTATTATTATTATTATTATTATTATTATTATTATTGAAAATAACCGACAATTTTTGTCTGGTTATTTTAGTATTGATCCCTTCAATTTTCCGGATTAAAATCTTAATCTCGGAAGAAAATTGGCTGATGAAACTGCCGTAATGTACATGTTGGTCCAGAGTACTTTCTGACCCGTCTGGGTCTATCGTCAGTGGAATAATTACAAACAGGTAAATATCTGGAGTGAGATTTATAATTAATTATAGCGGGAAAATTTAAATATGAAACTATATTTATTAGGTATTATAAGCATTTAAGTATATTAGTACTAATGTTAAAATTAATCTTGTTAATAGCAGTTTTTTTTGGTTTTAATGAGCAAAGCTTCTAGTATGTGGTGTTTTTGTATATAAGTATCATGTTCTAGGATTTCTTCCGAGATTAAGATTTTAATCCGGAAAATTGAAGGGATCAATACTAAAATAACCAGATAAAAATTGTCGGTTACTTTTAATAATACGCGTCTTAAGGAAAAAATGCTGCCTCGATATATATATATATATATATATATATATATATATATATATATATATATATACATTCATATCCACATACACATGTGCTTCCTCCTTTTTACACAGGAGCATCAGTGTGGAGTGTGACTTCTCTAGCAGTCACTCGATTTGAAACTCTCAAACCCAAGTCAACATTTCTACTTCAGTCTGAACGCAACTTTGAACTATATCGGCCCAAAACAACCACGTTTAAGGAAGATAATTAATATCGATTCATGTCTAAGTAAAATGGCACACACAGAAGGATGCCAGCGACGGTGTTTAACGATACGTGGGCCAGAACTTAGCGTCATACATTCAAATTTGACAGCCTAATTTTGTAATTCGTTCGGACAAGTATTAAAGAGGGTAAACAATATTATGATATAGAGTATTACACTCTTATCCACATACCCATGTATTTCATCCTTATTACCGGAAATCATCAGTGTGAAGGAGGATGATTGCTCTCGCTGCCGGTCACACGATTCGAAACCCTATAATTTATATATATATATATATACAGGGTGGCGCAAAAGTCACGCATTAGTTTTAATCAGTAACAACTTTAACATTTAATCAAATTTTCTCCTTATTTTTCAGAATATTACAGATATAAACATTGATAATTTATCATGGAAAAATATAGCACCGAACAACGAACCATAATTATTGAACTTTACTTCAGTAACCATCGTTCAATAACCTTAACCCAAAGAGTCAGACCACAATTGATCGTCTTGTGACCCGGTTTCACCAGCAGGGTTCAGTCAGTGATCTTCCACGATCTGGCAGACCACGTTCAGTACAGACAGCGGAAAATGTAGCGCTCGTTGAGGATAGCATTGCTGAAAATCCAGACACCTCAACTCGAAGACGAGACATCCAGATTGGAATGTCCAGAAGGTCACTTCAAAGAACTAGAGCCAGTTATTCTAAGAAGTGTAATGGAAAATGCCCTAGTTAGAGCCCGTATTTGTGAGGCCGAAAATGGTGGCCATTTAAAGGATATGATTTTTAAAAACTACTGCAACAAAATTACCAAGTAAGTGTATTATTTATCAGAAAAGCCTAGTAAATTACTTTAAATGTTGTAGTTTCTATCACCTAAACAAACCAATGCGCGGCTTTTGCGCCACCCTGTATATATATATATATATATATATATATATATATATATATATATATTTAAAAGAAATAAACCAAACACCTATTAGGGCTGTCCGCATTATAAATTATTTCGACCTAGTTGGGTCTCATCAGACGCGTACACCGCCACATTGATTATATCCAGCTAGGTCTAAATAATTTATAATGCGGACAGCCCTAATGTGTGTTTAATTTATTTATTTTAAATGTAGTCTTGCTCTGTTAACAAGTACATTGAGCTCTCTTACTCGGATTCCCATCGAAACCACTCAACTCTGCGCATTATATATATATATATATATATATATATATATATATATATATATATATATATGCATTAATTGATTCAGTGACGAGTAACCGTATCGTATCATTCCAGAACTCATGTCATTCTCGCATTAATTGAAGCGTATGTTCCTTTTTGTTGGGAGTAGGTCGAACCGAAGCATGTTAAGCATTGTCGTAAATTTTGCAAAACAGTAAAATCCGATATGCGCTGCGACCTGCTCGTTGTAATTGAGCTTGCATAATATACACATTAAAAACGTATTAGCAATAAACGTTCTAATCAGCTCCATCATCCTTTTGTTTATTGGAGAGAGAAGACACCCGTTCGCGAAAAAGAAAAGACGTCTAACTAAATACTTCGCGCCGGTTGCTCGCTAAACACAAAAGCCAGTAACAAACATTGAACAAAAGAAAATGACAAAGCGAACAATAATATTCTTAATATACGTCCACCCATACGCCATGCTGATATCCGAAAGATACCTCCATTTCATCAGTACGTTTTTCGCGATTAAAATGCTATACTAAACATAAACGTGACAAACCAACAAAAATAAAAAATCCGACTGATACGTTATTTAAAACTTGAGCGTGACAGACTAACAACACTTGATGTACAAATGTAATATCACAAACTAACGAAAATAGTAGTTCAAAGTTTAGTGTGACAGACTGACAAAAATGATATTTCCAGATTAAACCGTTACAGAGCAACGAATATGCGATTTTAAATAAGTGTGACAGAGCAACGAACATGCTATTTCATTGGTTAGCGCTACAAAGCAACACACATCATATTTTAGCCGTAATCGTGCTATTTCTAGTTATTGCGTGATAGAGTAACGGATATACCATTCCAAACGTAAACGTTACAGAGTAACATTCTGTTTCAGACCTAAGCGTAGCAGGGCAACGAATTTTGTATTTAAACGTAAGGGTGACAGAATAACGACATGCTTTTTTAAACGTAAGAATTACAGAACAAGGCACATGTAATTTGAACATAAGCGTGACAGAGCGACAAAATGCTATTTCAAACGTAAGAGGGACACACACCAAAAAGTGCATTTTTAGCATGCGATATTGGCCGACAGATATGAAAACTTTGTAATCTAAACTAACATTCGTCCGTTCAATTTGCATTTTCAGCGTTAAATATTCTATGTTAAGTGTGACAGCCAGATGCACAAAACGTGGACGCATCTAAAACATACATGAAATGCTAGAAACTAACATTGCAGATCGGACAGTTATTCAAGATTATTTTTTGACAAATAATTTGATCGTCTTAGCGTCTCAAATTGGTCGTTTTAACCGAAGAAAATGTTGTTTATGGCGACAAGAGTCATAAAAATCGGGAGACGCCGAGCCTTTCGCTCGTAGATTGTTATGAAAAGCTCGCCGCTGACAAACCGCGCCGCCTGTCCAATCTCATAGTTTTGTTGTCGCGAACGCCATTACGACCGCCTTTAATGTGTCGCTCTCCTCGACACCAACCCAATTAAACGCAGCGACAAAACGACTTCTTGTAAAAGATGCTAAAGCATTTATAGCACAAGGTTTTGCAGCATCATTTCTATTGTAGATCATAGACAATACTTATATACGGTTATATTGTCAAAATGATACGTTTGGTTCTGTTTTAATTCCAGGATAAAAACGTATCCTTTTTTTAATTATTTTTCTTTTCTCTTGTAACAGTAGTTTTCAACAGGAAAACATCGAATCAATATAAGTGAAAATATTGACCTTGTTCATATGTGTTCTATTAGCTTTACCCATTTGCCTATACGAATGTTGGTTACAGAGTATTGGGCCGTTTATCATTATAACATTACAATCAATTTCCATTTGCAAATCATAAATACTTTACATTTCTAATATGCTAAGAATTGTCAGTCGATTAAACGGTGAGGCCAACTAATAAACTTTAATTTACAAAATTATATAAACTATTCGTTATTAGTGCTTTTTATTCAAGTCAATTTTTCGTTTTAGTATTTCCCAGTTTTCTGTTCCCAAATAAAATCACACCCCGACGCCCATAAACCGCTAGAAAACACACAAGTAAGTCAGTATACCTCGCTTCTGCCCTACATTCATTTTTTACAGAATTTAAAATTAAATTCCACCATAACATGTCACTTCCTTCCTACACTAGTATCTCATTTAATAAATATATATATATATATATATATATATATAGTCAAAACAGCAGTAGGAAAACACACACTTATTAAGTATTAAATATAATAATAAATTAATGAATTTTTGTAATGTATATTTTATATAAATATATGTGTAAAATAAATACATTGCTTCATTTTCTATGCAAAAATTACGGGCAATCATTCCAAAACGATTGCTTATTAGAAAATAGTTATTTTAGCCAATTTCACAGCAACGTTATGCAATTTACATATTTAATACTTAAAACGCGTTTATGTTTTACTATCTCAGTTGCTGTTTTTCGTTAATATCGTTGTGAATTCTGGCGCCAATGTTAAATTCTAAATAAAACCATATGCTATGCATTTTTATCACATTCATTTCTTGTGCAAATTATATTAAATTAATAAAAAGAGCATTGCAGTCGACAACATTGTGTTTCCTTCTTGATATATCTGGTGTAAAGATGTAACTGTCTCTTTCACACCTGTTCACCATAGTTATATTTCTGTAATTGTCTTCAAAGATCCAAATATGTCTTCGTATTATGAACATGTCTTGACGCGGGAACTATAGATACCGAAGGTAAAAAATACTTGCCTCCATACAAGAGTAAATTTAGACGGTAAGTTTATAATGTCAGGGAGAGAGCCGGCTCCCCCAAAAATAGCATGCTGATATTTTTTATGGAGTCGCTCCAGACAAGTCATGAAGCCACTGCATGTAAGAAGCTTAAATAAAATACTACTTCAAGTTAAAATATTGGCCAACAATAGGTGTTAGATGGATTGGTTCCGACCCAGAAAACCGCAATTATCCCCCTTTGTCAGAAACATCGCTTATGAGGTACACTTTCAATTTTCCTATTCGGACACCAATAAATAACTGCTACACTTTAGAAGGGGTAAAGCTCCTCCAACAGAACATATACCATACTTTGATCATGCCATTCTTGTCCTACCAAATTAGGCTGTCT
>OY744524.1:27433902-27461402 GCA_963556195.1 Sepiola atlantica | reverse complement strand
TTCAATAAAAAGCTGATTTGAATGGAAAGCAAAAATAAATTATCCTGCTATCATAATTTGTAAAACAGGATTTCATGATGTGTTTGAGCGATGAAATGCAACACGTTTTATAGTAATAGTTTCGTAATTTTTAAAATGGCGTTTATCGCGTTTTGCATGCAACCTCTTCATATTGAATCAGTTTTTCTTTTTAATTTACTAGTTATTAAAATAATAAAAAATAATGAAAAACTAAACTAATTTTCAAAATCCTAATTTAAAATATATAAACATGACTATATTCATAATTATTTTGTTCTAATTTTAGAAGCAATATATCTCCATCAAGTTAACCCCGGTTATATACAGCTAGTCCCTTCTTCTTCTTCTTCTTCTTCTTCTTCTTCTTCTTCTTCTTCTTATTATTATTATTATTATTATTATTATTATTATTATTATTATTATTATTATTATTATTATTATTATTATTCAAAGAATAATAATATACATTGTGAATGCACGATTATTTTAATTAGAATCACGGTTCAAATGATAAACATTTCATCACATATAGATAACTGTGGTTATCCACATTATGAGTTTAAAAATATATATTCGATTAGTGTGTTTTCAGCGTGTCTGATATTTTAGGTTATGTAATGTCGAAACCATATCTTGTGTAAAGGATGATTTGTATACAGTAAGGTGGACACACTTTAATATTTTAACAATCGCTGCGGAAGACACTCCTAACAGAATTAGTATGTAATTGAACAGAATCGATTCGAAACGATTTGGAATCGGCAGCGCCGATTCCGTAGTCGGCGATTGTATACATTAGCCTCATATCACACCTCGATTAAAGGATAACACATGGTAGAGATTATTGTATGAGACAAAACTATGGACGGTCAATGGAAATTAAACTATTTAACCAAACAAAAAGAAGATGTAATCCAATATACAAAAAATCAGAGAATTATACAATTTTAATGATAGTGTTAACATTAATTAATGAATGAAAGAGGATATAATGACTACAGTGAGACCTCGTAACCTGGCAACTAATATGCCAGTCCGAAGACCGAGCTACTCAGTCCAAAGTACCGGTGGAAAGTTAACGATGTACGCAATGAACACATCATTCAACCGAATCCCCCGCCAATTTCTGATATGACAAAAGGTCTGAGCATACTGCGGGGTCCAGGTTCGCTCTCTTCAAAAGGGGTTCTTCTGAATGTGACAAACATATATTTAAACAAACCTGTTAACATTCTTTGACAATACTTCTCCCTAAGAGAGGCGACATGGCGAGTTAACACGTCATCGCATCATAAAGGAGGGTGTAATGTTTGGGAGGATAGCCCGCATCTCTTGTCTTGTTCCACAATATCAAAGAATAATAAATAAATGAACCATCTCGTCAATGTAATGCTACGCTAAGGCAATGTGATGTTCGTTTGCACGTCATCACCATCCATCTTTTTCTTAAGTTACGGCCATCGGATAGCCAAAAATGCAATGCATCTGTATTCTTTTAAATTTCATCAGATATCGCTGTTGTGTCAACCGTTAAACTCAACTGAAATACATTTTCTTCGCTTTTAGGCCGATTATGTAATCTCTCAACAAATACGTAGTAGCGTATTTTTTCCAGGAAATTTCACCAACCTTTTTATTCGTGCTTTGTATAAAGCAGTTTTAGCTAGGTAAAGAGTTAAATTGACATACATAGATATTGCACCATCAAAGCTAACACGCGATTATAAACTAGTATATATATATATATATATATATATATATATATATAACAAATACCAGAAAGCATAATACGTTACTCGGGGGAAAAACGCAGGTTATATTGTGTTATTCAGAGCAACCGTTAGCAACATTACCACTTAGTGTTATATCTGACAACCATGTTGTACAATATTTATAATATTACTTCTAAAGTTTAAGCACAGCGCATTTTCTCTATCTCTTGCAAATGAATATCCATTTATAACTGCAATACCTTGGAAAAGTGTGGATACATTTGACTTTGCATGGACGAACCCATATCATTATCGGTTTCTTTCATGCTATATACTAGAGAAGGCCAATTCTTAATAATTTCTAAAAAACCTCATATGAAATACATTTCGGATAGACAATTATATAGTTACAAGATAGATGTATTAAACGTGATTTGTTGGTTGTTGAGGCATTTCATGTCGAATCCGTACAGATGTTTTGTATACGATTGCTTTGTAGATTAATTTGTGATGTAGATAAATTTTCTAAACAAATATACAATTAAATATAGTTTCTATTTAAGCCACAGAAAAGACATAAACAGATACTACAACTTTTGTTCAGACATTACATAGAAATGATAGTAATTAGCGGTGATTCAACACTCACACAAACTCCAAAATTCAAGTATCACCACCCAATGCATCAAGGTCATTCGAAAGAGGAAACATGTTCTTGTATATTGCATCAACATTTGCCATTTTCCATACACATGTAATCCTGTAATCATTTATTTATTTAATACACATTTTAAAAATAGCATATCTTAAACACGCCTAGAAAAGAATAATATTATGAAATTGTTTGTGTTGTAAAGATATTGACATTTTTCGCCTAAAAACATAATTATTTGATCCAGAAACGTCCTAAAATTGAGTACTGGTGACACAACCAGATGTAGTAGTCTTGATCCAGATACGTCCTAAAATTGAGTACTGGTGACACATCCAGATGGAGTAGTCTTGATCCAGATACGTCCTAAAATTGAGTACTGGTGACACATCCAGATGGAGTAGTCTTGATCCAGATACGTCCTTAAATTGAGTACTGGTGACATATCCAGATGGAGTAGTCTTGATCCAGATACGTCCTAAAATTGAGTACTCTTTCATTGACAGATGGAGTATTCTTGCATTGACAGAGTACAAAATCGACTTCTCAATCGAGTGTGAAGGATTCCTTCTTTTCCCAAGCACCCCTTTTTAACAGAAGATACGTTTTAAGATGCCATACTCTATGATAATGTATATGGGAGGTGTTAAAATGAGCTTCAATCTCTGGTTCTCCTCTGCAAAAAAATTCACGGCAAGTAATTTTCATTTCGCTCTATGTGTACACAAACCAAACAGTACTTCCATGACCAAAAACTATTTCTAGAACATCGCATTTTTGAAACAAACTACCACAGGGCTGCTTCCAAACTGACTACCAAATGGTCTTCGCCAAGTCGAATGTTAACAAATACAATTTGCACCGCTAATTGGTTAATTAAATTCTGCCCATTCTATTAATAATTCTTAATCCGCTCATGGCGTTGTTGTTCGTAAAAATGACAGTTGTTTTAACCCTCACTCTCGAGTACTCATCTGGCTTGATAAGCTGTAACCTATACGTAAAAAAATACTTATCAAATCAAGGATCTTATTTTTATATCTATACCAACATTGCTATTTAAAAGCGAAGTTTTTTTTTGAAAATAACAGTATTGGTGTAAACATAATTTATTAAATTTCAAAATTAAACGCTTCATAGTTTTCAGCACCCTTCTTGATTGTCTATGGACAAAACTGCTGAAGAAACAAAAATTGGAATAAATACATAGAATATACTGCAAAGTCCACTGCAAAGAAGGTAGGCTCGCTATAACGGACATAATAACTTCACACACATGCCACTATCCCAAATCTCTATAAGGTCATGCATGGATTAGTGTTGCGCCATCTGTGCTTGTGTATACATTATAAGTATCTCCCTCTTGGACAGGGGGGCACCAAACAGACTTAGATTCCAGAATAAATTTACTTTAATAGCTTTATTCCTCAGGACGCTTGCCTTTGGAACTCTCCATGATGCCTGTTTTCTAGACTGGGCCAACATGCAAACATTTAAATGTAATGTAAACAAGCACCTGTTATACAACTTCCAACGTAGGATGACCCCTGATCACAGCAGATCCTTTGTCTCTTTTGAGTGAATAAAAGTTTTAAAAATCACATTCGAATCTAATGTATTTTCCTATTCTATTATATTCTTCTATAACATAGAATAATGATTTCTCTGGATTCTTTTAAGCAATGACGTAACAGCCTATATGTCAGTGTACACTGTTACAATCGTTCAAACTTATGACCCCTCCCACACACACACATATATATATATATATATATATATATGTATATATATATATATATATATATATATATATATATATATATATATATATATATATATATATATATATATATATATATATATGGGAAGAGAAGGTAATCCGACGTGATGGGAAAATGAAAAAGGAAAACCAAAAAATGGATGTTTTTATGTGTACATCAACGTTTCGTCTTTATATATAAGACTTCATCAGGATGAAAAAATAGAGAAAAAATGTCATGCAAGTACAGATACATGTAGGGTAGACATATTGGGAGGAAAAATAAAAATAAATAATGGCCCCTACTGGGTGGACGTCCGTACTTTTCCTTTTTCATTTTCCCATATATATATATATATATATATATATATATATATATATATATATATATATATATATATATATATATATAGTGTATTTTACTTCAATATTGTCTGCATTATTCGGATTGTGTGGACAGCTGTACCAATCTTGAATGTTACTCACAATGTTTCGATTGATGTAAATATTGACCTTCTTCAGGTGCGTGTTTCGGACGAGTATTTTTACTTGGAACAGGGAAATCTGTACGGAATTTCGAAGGAAACACTTAATTTAATCCATGGGGATCGCTTGCTATCGTTCTGTCACCCTGAAAAAGTCGGAAGTTACATCGGCCGAAACGTTGTGACAATAACATTCAATATAAGAAAAGCCGCTTTAGTAACAAAAATTATACAATTTAGCGATTTTCTTTACCACTGTTTTGAAGTAAACACTCACCGATTGTCTTGATAAAATCTCATCGAGTCAAACTTTCTTATCAATTGCAACTAAATCTCCTAATCTATTTTTCTTTAAAGATAATGCACTACAGATAATATTAAACTTGAGACCTCGCCCCACATTGGGAGCTTTTGGGGATGTGGAGGCTCAGCTTAGTTAGTACTACTTCAGGGATCATTTGCTATTAAGTAGTTGTAATTGCTACGGTTACATCTGTGGGTTGCATGGAATATATCCTGGGCAAAAGATGAAGCTGCATCTGGTGATGACATTCGGAGTTGGTGACTTTGACGAGCATACAATCACCCCTAGTGTCCAACAATGTCATGCCCACTCCGACCCGGTGTGGTAGTAACTACCACGGTCGCATATTTTCTAATGTGCTTACGAGTCACCGCTTATCAATTGCCATAGTCCACTCGAGGATTAGTGTTAAGGAGTTAGTCAGGAGAAACGTGAAACAACAACGTGAATATTTGTAACAATGATTGAGATTGGCCAGAAATTAGATTGTTTTAGACGACGTCACGACTATAATTTGTTAACATTGGACTTGAAAACTACCATGCTATAGTCAGTTGGGAAGCAACCCCGTGGTATTGTGTTCGACGAATATATAGTTCTTAGAATAAGACTTTGCTCGTAACAGTTCCTTTTAGTTTTAGGTACACACAGGGAGAAGCAAACATTGTTTACAATTGTTATAACAAGACGAGTTCTTGCTGTGAATGTCTTACAGCTGGGGAAGCATAGGTTAGAACTCAGTCGAGAACCTACCATGAAAATAGGGTGTGGATAGAATCCAATCGTGGGTACGTCATTAATCTGCATTCGGTGTTATACACTTGTGTAAAGCTATATAATAACCAGTTAAAGCAAACTACATGAATACATATTTGAAACTATCAAAAACTGACAGCATATCACTTTTGCTAGATTCAGCATTAAATGAATCAAAAATGTTGATATGCCGTAAAAATGTTCATAATGCCCACGGTTATTTATCACTTCACAGTTACTTTTCTAATGTTTTTTTTTTACTTTAATATGACATCGTCACTTTTTTTGTCGTTTATATTCTTTTAATTGTTTTTTTAACAACTTTAAAACCATTAAAATATTTAACTATTTCCTTCTTGTCTTTCCTATCCTTCTCGCTGCTCTTTTCAAATTGACCCTGTTAATCTTATTTTTTTTCATTTCTTGCTCAATTTTCACAGTTTCCCCTTTCTCCCACAAAATGCCCGCCGTTTTTTTTTTGGTTGCTTTTTTTTTTCAATTATTTAATTTTGACGTTTTGGTGTTTGGTCATAAACAATTTTGCTCCTCTTGTCTGTCCTTCACAATCTGGTTCTACATTCCCTTTCTTCGTCCCACCTCATAAATCCTTTGCCCGACGATTTGGGTCACATCGGCGGCTCCCTTAACTTCGCCATCCTCCGTCAACTTCGTTCACACTTTCAATTCATCGGTCTTCTCATCTTCATTCTCCTCTTCCTCTTTCTCTATATCCTGTCAGTTCCTGTCTCCCTCTGATTTCCTTCTCGTCTCGACTTGATGTGTTCGGGAGTCTGGTTTATTTTTGGGGGTTCTGTGTGTTATTTCTTCTTAGACATTTTTTTATTCTAAAATCTTAATTTCGTAAAACTCGAGCGAACGACTTAATCGGTTAATCCACTATGATTTCCCAGCGCGGTTTTACAAAACCTTCATTGTTACACAATGTATATAAATGTAAATAAAATTACAATAATATGTTGTCCAAAGGCAAATAAACACACACATATATTATTCTAATAGTTAGTTAAAACTATCAAGTATTTTACGTAATATATTCATGCGGAAAATACCAGTATCACCTTTGATAATTATTCAACTACTTTGAAAATGGAAAAATGTGGAAAAGACTTGAAACTTGCTTAAATTTACTTGACATAAGCTTTTAGTTAATCCTAACTAACCCTAAATCCTGTGTGGATCGAGGTGCAAGAACTGTAAACACCTTTAATTCAATTAGTATTATAATCTTGAGGTTTCCTTGGAAGCTGCTGGTATTGCTGTATTTCTCCTACATTCGATTTCGATTCATGTTACAGAAATGTACGCGACCCTCAACTCTGAAAAATGAGACAAAGCTGAACGCACTGTTTAAAAGACGGCGATGGCAATCTGAACAACGACTACGAACTTACGGTTATTTTAGGGTTTATAAGAACATGTTTTTAACTTCATTTTCTTCAAAGATATCATGAGTTATGTAATCTCATCCAAGTCGTTGACTCATTATCTAAATGGTTTCCACGTTGTTAGTTATCAGATAGTACCACAATGTAAAAATATGAAAACTAAAACAATTTTTCCCTAAAACTTGGAACATTAATTGTTCATGATAATTAAAGTCTGCAAAATATATATTATTTCTTTTTTTTTCACTATAAAATGCTTTGGTTATTTTCGGTTCTTGAAACCACCCGGTAAACATTGATAAGCTCCAACCTTGATAACTTTGGAAGGGTCTTCCTAACTACCAAACTTAGCATTTCATTTTTCATCAATCTCTATTGTTTTCTAGAAGCCCCACCACCAACCGATGATATTGTACATATATTTATTTGTAAATACAGAATGTGAAACCATTAGGGATACTGTTAAATAAGTTTTACCCATAGAATGAATGTGATATTTTGGAAACTGATACCAGTTTAGAGGATAAACAAAGAAGACGGCAGCCGACTCACATCTCAATCCACCTAATTTCGGCTTTGTGCCACATCTTATTTTATGAACAAAATGTGCTATACTGTGAAACTTATTGTAAAATGGTTAATAATACATCGACATCAGTTGTAGCATTAAAAAACGTACAAATACTATATTGCGATCGGTGTTCTAGCGAATGTAATCGCGAGAAACCGCCATTGGAAGAGAAACGTCAGTTGTTAATACCAACTAAATTTAATTCACTCTCTAATATTATACGGAAAGCAAAGCCAGGAGACACACAACATCAATTGGACAACATTACAGCTTGATAAGGTGGCGTTTTCTCCGATATATTTGTTAAGAACAAATCCTCATGATTTGACCATTTTTTTTCTGATTAAGGGCCGAATATCCAGCAGGAACAATGGTCTAAAAAATAGCAGTAGAATGAAATAGTATAGTTTGTAACAATTAAAGAGTGAAACACCGAAACATGACTGTAACCCTTCTGATAGAAAACATCAGTCGTAATACACATTTCAGTTAGAGTAGTTCAAGGATGACGGATATATTCCCGAGGACGACTAACTCACGTCATTGGCTAAGGCCAATTAAGAATAATTACGGAGGAAAATGTAAATAGATCGTTGACATTGTTCTGTCTCGTCAATAGGGATCCGTCAAATGGTTAATAATATATTTTCCCGGATAGTTGTTCGGTTTCTTCATCAGTGAAAGTTGACAGCACTTTTGGCTAAAGCCGTTGGTGATGTTGCATACATAGAACTATGTTTCCCCATCAAGGTTAATTTAGAAAACCATTTTAAAAAGTTTTGGACAATATGCTCTCCTATCTTCTTTAAATGTGATCGTCATTGACGGTGACCTATTTTCCTGAAACTAAATGTGATTGTTGCTTCTGACGGACCGGCATCCGATAAGTTTAATGTATATATATTTTTTGGAATAAACACATATGGGTTAAATTAGCGCAATCGCATGGTGTTTTTTATGAATCTTGCATTCATATTTTGTGTTCAGTCCACGAGAAACATCATCGTAACAATAAAGGCAACAACTTAATGATGCAATACATAATGACTGATTTAACCCTATAAATCCGGATAAAACAATCAGTATTGTTGCATTATCATATATAAACTTATAATCCAATAAGTAATATGTTTGTTGTTTGTCATTATTGATATCATCTAACACATCTATTCATAGAGACGCGAATAGTACTCTGGGTAGTATCTATCAAGTAGTTCAAAACTGTGACTGATAGAACATTTCAAAGAGTATTAGTTGTTCATCGTATTAAATTATTTTGTAAAGATGAAAGTTATTTCTGAAATTCTAATTCCCTTCACCAAATATTACAAGCGTTTTGAGGGTTTATGCAAGCAACTTGATTATAACTTGAAGCCTATATATCAGTTGGTCTTAGACGTAGTGTAGTTCTACATAGAATTTAGAAACGGCTGACCTATTCATATTGTGACCTCCATGATTAGAGATAGTAATAATTCACAGATACGCTTTTCCTGTATCGATCACAATAATATCAGACTGTCTATGCTGAATAATGATATGATCATGCATATTAAAATCCAACATTATATTAGCTTTCTTCTTTATCCAAGATATCATCATGCATATGTTTGCATCGCATCCTTTATGCTTCAAAGCCATGCATCATATACGGCGGCCTTCGAAGCTATGTGAAAAAAGGCTTATGTGCAAGTATATTACAGACGCTGCCGATATGAGGTAAAACCACTTCGATATTACATTTGCCTGAGTAAACATTGTAATTTCCTTTTTTAATAGAAACCGAAGCATTTATAATGACGGTCTTGGAAGAGGCCTACTCTTCCAAGAACGTCACTATAAATGCTTCGGTTTCTCGCATTATAGTTCCTTTACCAAACCAATCACAAGATGTATGTATTCAAAATATTTGTTTTGTCTATTATTATTATTATTAGTAGTAGTAGTAGTAGTAGTAGTAGTAATACTATTATAAGTATTATTATTAGTAGTAGTAGTATTATTTACTCACTAGGATTTCTCAGATGTATTATCAGTGATCATTCACAAGCAATACTAGCTGGTGTCCCCTTAGCTTTGAGTGAAAACACTACTCTCCGCTTTTTTCCGTAACCGTTGTAAATCAACAGCCGTTTATCATTAATTTCTCACTGATAATGGTAGTTGGTGTTATGTTAATATTATTTTTATTTCATTGGTCCCATAAAACCACTTTGCCACCGAGACGTAAGGTGCTACTGTGAAGGGGAGGCACGATTTTTAAAGGGACTCTTAAGTGAGGTGTTGTGAATCGAGAATTTTTTATTTACATTACATTTAAATTTCTGCATGTTAATAATCAGGAAAACATAGAATGGAACTCCAAAGACAAGAAGTTTGAAGAAGAAAGCTAATAGAGTAGACAAGTTCCGGTATCTGGTGACCTCTACAGTGAATGGATGAGATTTAGCTGATTGTCGGTTGGTCGGGTGTATTTACGTCGATGGGGCGCCAGAGCAGAAAGTTCATTGGAGCACATTCCATTGTAGTAGTTGTAAAACAAGAACAGTGATGCAACATTGCGGCGATTTTACAGGGGATAGATCTTTATGGACTGTATGAGACCTATTAAATGTGAGACTATTTTTGGACTCTGACATAAATCGGGAGACTAGTGGTTAGTGCACGAGCTTATATGTCGCTACAATACTCCATGTATGGGTGGATCATGGGGTTGTAAATATATAGAATAGGACAAAAAAATATATGACGGAAGAGAAAGCCCACTTACCTTAGCAGTCTTTAAAGTATTTACTATGTATTTATTCCAATTGATGTAATCTGTTAGTGTTAGGTCAATAGGTTTGAATGTTAAACTTTCTGAACGGGTGCTATTAGTCATGTCAATCAGTGGTTAAAAAAGGTTCTAATAATTATTAAAGGAAAGGAGCGTTGCCTTGGTAGCATTAAATGTTACCATTCATTAATATCCCGATTTAACTACAGACTGGAGATCATTTTGTAAGAGTCCAGCCATTGCCTTGAATATGTGCGCGTTCGAGTTACCCAGATACCTAGAGTAAAGCATAGTGTCACCAGCAAATATACCCATCTCGTACAACATTGAATCAGCGAAGGCGTTTATGAAAATCAGGAAGAATAAATCTCGAAGGATCACCCCCTGGAGTACATCGGTATTAATGTCATGTTGTTTAGATGTACAACCATTGAAAACAACCTGAAACTTTCATTTAAATAAGAAGGATCTGATATTATTAAATATGTCTCCGGTAATACAATACGAATTAATTGTCATGAGAAGATCTTCATGCCACACCTTGTCAAAGGTTTTACATCAATCAAGCGCTACCGCTCTTCTTTCACCAGTCTTGTTCAGTGTATGGTGTATGTGTTCAGATATGAGAATCAGGATATCTGCAGTATAACTGCCTACCTTATACATACAACACTTAAGCATTAACAAGCTGACGGACTATCGCGATATTTATTATAGAGTAATAGATGTTTGTGAAGAGCGGAATAGACTAATAGGATGATAAGATTCAGATTCAGTTATTATACAAGAATTCTGGTACACTGGTACCACAGAGGGTATTCTACAGCTATCAGGGAAGCAATATTCGGCTAGGCATTTTTTGTAGTGTTTGGAGAGTACAGATCATCTCAGCAGAACATTTCTTTATTACTATAACTGAGATAAGAGCAAACGCACATGCTTAAGAGGTATCAAGTTTTTTTATGATATCTCGGGGAAGTGTGAAAACAGTTAGCTCAGCGATTAAAACATTGTTGATCGTGTTATCGCATCTCAGTACAGACAGATCAGTTTCCTACGTGTCATGAGTACATTTTTAAAATATTTGATGAATAAGTTGTAAACAGCCTCACCAAAACAATTTACCCAGTGACAAGCAATATAGATATCGCTATAAAAGATGAACCAATGACACGCTGACTGTAGTATCACACAGGATTAGTGAATGTATTGACGGGGCCTACGTTTCTAGAGTATTAGCTCTTGAAACATCAACGATTATATATATGGTTTTTGCACAGTTTTGCTTCACAAGCTTGCTTGCTATATAATACCTGGATAGGTCTTCTTAATAATCAACTCATTTTGTTTAATAGGTGTATGAAGTAGTCGTTGATGGGAAGAAGTATGAAACTGTTAGTATAAATGCAAAATATCCAAAGAATCAATTCTTCTTAAGGCTTTTCCTTATATTCATCAATGATCACCAACATTACATTTTAAGGTAATTCGTTGAAATCTATGCAGATAACACAACTATATATTGTAGCATTTTGAAAGGCATTAATGATAAAGATCAATCTGGTTGAATAACTTCCGACGTGGGGAAAAAATGTTGATTACTTTTAATGCCTATGAACACAAGCTTCTGCCCCTTCACCACCAACGTTCGTATCCTACTTTTCCCCCACTTCAAATGAATGAGTATTCCCTTTAGGAAACCCTCTACTTTGATAATCTTCTAAGAATGACTTTCACTATAGACCTAAAATGGAAGATTAACATTAAATGTGTTACTAAGGTAAGTGTAAATATCGTTGGGCAATTCTACCGCCCAGAAAATATCACATGCAATACTATACTTGTATCAAAAGCCATATATGTACTAAGATAGAATACTGTTGTCACATCAAAGGAGGTGCTGTTCATATCACTTTTCCGGAATTTATTGCGAAACCTAGTAGAGCTATCTACTTCTTTTCCCTACATACTTTTGCTCTTTTCTATTGTGATAGTAGGTGCTCGACTGAGTTCCAATCTTTGCAAACTCTTGTGAATTGTTCCCAATAAAAGCACGTTTTTCTACAACTACTGTAAATAATGTTCCTTTTTTCCTCTTTATACCTAGGAAACAATACCCATGGCTGCTTACAAGTTTACTACAGCATGGCCGTTCTCAAGACCTATGTTAAAAAAGTGCTGTCTAGCCGTTCTCTTAAATTTATCAAATTCTAACTGACAAATTGATTAACTTCTTTCCTTGCGTTGTCTGTGTGTCTTAAAATGTGGTGGCTTATTAGTACAATTACATAACACAAGGTTGAAACGCAACATGAAGATTCCAATCATTTTCAGAAAAAAACATACAACTAGTTAAAATAACTAATTTAATCCGGAAGTATTACTTAGAATTATATGAGATTAATCACAAATTTATTTTGGGATTTCATTTCAAATGTGTATATGGGGGGGGGGTGTATTATTTGGATTAATCGGACTATTGTTCTCATCTTGCATGTTATTCCCACAACGTTTCGGTCGATGTCAGCTAAGACCATATTCACGTGGGTCTTGTCGAACTTAGATACCTTCATGTCGAAATCGGTAATCTGTAAGAACTGTCTTCCTGCCAGTCATGCACAGGCAGATGTCTTAAGTAATTCATAATAGTATTCTACGTTTCCTCAACGTCATGACTAACTTCTTATGATCTGTATTGAATGATGAAGTTGTCAACAACCTCACAAAATGCAACACAAATAATACAACTTGTGGTATCAAAAGTAATTGATGCTCATCTAAACATTGTGTTAATAATAGAATATGCTACATTCGTGTAGTATATTAGGAGTGGATATTTTATACAATTTCATAATACTAAGCACCGAAACAGTTAAATAAAGCTTATCAGTAACTTATTCTGGCTTCCAGTTTTATTACAGTTTATTTAACTTCGGTATGCAACGTTACCTGGAACCTGCTCGTCTAGACCCTCGGATTCTACTGACAAATGACGGCAATATACATTTGTTAGAAGGATCCCTTACAGCGCTATAGTTGTCTTCAAACACTGCTTTAACAGGTACTTAACGATATACTCTTCTTTTACATCATTTTTCTACTCTAATTTATAGAAATGTATCTGAATGTGAGAATTACGAAACTGCCGTGTACATTTAAGAAGCCATGTTCTTCAAGAAAAAAACATACCTTTTTTGCAAGAAGTTTACTTACTACCCGGTGTTAACAACCATGAAAAAACATTGAACAGTACATTCAGATTCTTAAGACATTAAGTCGCAAGTGTGAATTTACAACCTTAACTGAGAACCAAGCTATATATATATGTTCATCAGGGACACGCTTATTAATGTATCACAGTCCAACACAATAAGACAAAGCCTACTAGATAATAAAGCCTTAACGGTTGACATGGCACAGAAGCAGTCTGTATTCTATTTACAACCCAAGGTTTTAGTAGATGCTAGTGTAGCCCCTGATCTGCAGGTATAAAATTATTTTATTTTTAAAGATAATCCCACACCCCCTTCTAACGATCATGAACAACTGCCGCCTCAGCTTGATCCACATGCTACCTGTGTGACCTCCGTATACATTCTCGTTCATCCTGCCCGACTCTAGACGTTAGATGCCACAAGTGTTGTACGCAGGACATTTTCCGAATGTTTGCCAGCCAGCTTCTTCACACACAAAACGTTAATCTACCCTTGCTACTGCATCACCACTTACAGTGTTAGCTGCGTTCCCCGGCAGCCTCTCAAAGGCAATTGTAAGGGTTAAAATCAATGGATTGACTATACATGCCCTTTTTGATACAGACAGTCTCGAACGTGTTATTAATTCCAGTATCGTAAAAGCAAATAAATGGGAAATACTTCTTTTTTTCCAACCAAATATCAATAGGAAAATCATCTTTATCGTTCCATGTAATTGGATACTGCATGGTTAATCTAAAACTAAAAGACAACTTTTATCAAGGGATCAGATTATCGGTAATGAAATACCTCTGATGCGAGGTGATTTTGGGTCACAGTTTCCTAAAAACAAAATCTCATTTGGTGGCCACAATCCGGTCCTAAGCGTATGCGGACAAGCAGCTGTCAAAGTGCGACACCCTTCACTTTTTACATACTTGCCTCCTGACTGCAAACCAATAGCAGTAAAATCAAGACGCTATTTACAAGAGGACACCCACTTCATAGCAGCATAAGTCACAAAACTTCCTATGGAAGAGATTATAAAGCCAAGTGAATCTCCATGGAAGGCCCTGGTCCTCATAACAGTCACCAACAATATCAATAAAAGGATGGGCATTGCCTATTCAAAGACGGTCAACAGATATACATTACTTGATGCCTATCAACTGTCATGTACTGAGGCAATGATTTCTGATATTGCTAAATATAACATTTTCAATACTTTAGACCCCAAAAGTGCCTACCATCAGGTAACTATAAAGTAAGAGAATAAGCCCTAGACGGCATTCGAGGCCTGCGGTCGCCTATACCAGTTTTACCGATTTCCATTTTTGGGTTATAAACATTGTGGCTTATAGAGGGTTGTAGATAAAATAATCTCCAATGTAAAATCCAAGGGTACCGTTGCGTATATAGACAATGTAACCGTATGCAGACATACCTAAGCTGAACATTACCACAATCTGAAATGATGTGTGGCTACCGTCAAGAAATATAATCTGACATTGAATAGTAAAAAATGTTCCTATAACTTGAAAGGCATCAAGCTCTTGAGATACATTGCCAAACATGGCTATATGACGCCGGATCCGAAGCGACTGAAACCCCTAATGGAACTACCAAATTCCTGGAAACATGCCCGCCTTACGACGAGCCCTACTCTAAATGGGTTGCGTCTTTTTCAGAATAAAATACACCTATCGATATAAAGTATTTTCTTTTTCATTGCCCTGTTCTGCCATCAAAGCAAAGGAAAATTGCGCTGTCTGACACTTCTGTCGTTGATCACTTTATCACTTTATTAGTTAAGACGGATGCCTCCGATAGTGCAATAGCTGATTCGCACAGACTACCCGGTCGTCCTGTAAATTTTTTGTCAATAACACTTTCGCGGTCTTTTACTAACACGCCATGTTCGTCACAGTAAACATGGGAAATTAGTGAGCGAGGTAGAATTACTCGAAGAAAAGCCCTGGGCCGAAATTTGGAAAGAAGGCAATCTACTGTCTCTGTAAGGGATCTAGCCACGGCAGGGAATGCATTTGAACATAGAACTGCTTCAGAGGGATATACAGTCTCGTTTCACGGAGCTAGTCCGACTTACTTAGGTTATCTTGTGCCATACACGCCAAGTTCAGAGTCTGATGGTTACTACGAAAGCGGCTTCATCCGATATCTGAGAGAGATACTCAATCTTCAGACACCAAACGACTGAAGCGCCGAAGAAAACGACAGCGTTTTGGAACAATCTCTTTTAACCCTAAGCCAACCACACAAGACAGTCCCAAAACATCGTAAGGTACCGAGGATCCTAGGTAAGAGATGGATGTCGGCCACGAACAACTAATACGCTCTCAAATAGCCCGCAGGGGGGCAGGTCAATGGAATGAATTTGTTCACTACAAATAAGTGGGTACCTGAGGGGGGGGGGAGAATGTAATATCATAGGTAATTGATGTCCATGTCATCCCATTATTATTAATGAAATATGCTACATTCGTGTAGTATATAAGGAGTGGATATGTTATCATATTTTGTAACACTAGGCAACGAAAAGTTAAATAAAGCTTACCAGTAACGTATTCTGGCTTCCAGTCATTATTCCACACATTATCAATCCTTATCTCAAAAACTTTAAAACAATGTTTATGGAGGGGTCAACACTACTACTACTACTACTACTACTACTACTACTACTACTACTGCTGCTACTACTACTACTATTTCTATTATTATGACTACCACTACTCATAATAATACTAATAACACTCTTTAAATATATATTAATAGAAGTATGTAACAGCTTAACGTGTGTCTACATTTCTAGCGGCAAAATGACTTTATGTATTTAATTAGTGTGTATTCAATTTACTACGAATTCGAATAATTATTGAAAGAAAAAATGCAATAACGTAAACTAAAACGAAATTTAAAAATAATTATTCCGGAGTTCATTATTCCTTATTCTCTTTTCTCTTTTTCTCTCCCACACACTACCACAATAGCCAACTAGTTATCGCTCCCTGCGTACCTTGGAAACTTATATGTAACCTCTCTCTATCTCTTTCTCTTCTCCCCCCCTCTCTCTCTCTGTACTGTTGGCAGATTTGTCTTTATATGCATTACATTAAAAAGGCAAAATAAACTCTCAAAAATGTTTATTCGAGTAGAAAGAAAACATGAAAATAAAGCCAAAAAAGTTAATATAAAAAAAAACTCCAGTTAAAGAAGGTTAGGCACAGCTAGTAAACACCATTATTGTTGTGCATCAATTGTTTTGTTTCGGTAGTTTTCTATAATTGACATTGATAATTTGTATTATTTGTAGAATGAGAGGCACAAGCGATACTAAGAATACATTTACGAATTGTTTCTAACTCATACTTGGCCAAGGCTTGCGGAACGATATCAATCTACTCTCGTGGAGTAATTAAAGGTATATGTATTGATTCCCGACTGCGACCAGACGCACCCAGAGAATGTCGGAAATTACAGCGGCCGAGACGTTGTAAAAATAACATCTAAGTTTAGTTAAGTAGTCTGAATAATCTAAATAATACCTTTAATCGGATTATAAAAAGAAAGGAACATATGTTATTCTACCGGTGTTATAATAAAATATATCGGACGTCTTTAAATTTTCATAATACTTTCTTTCAGAACTATATCGTTTTTTTAAGAAAAGTTATATTTTTATATGATTGTCGAAAATCAAATTTAATTATATCGCAATCGGTTGCTCATGAAATTAATAATTTTACGAAATTCTTATGAATGGATAACTAAAATCGTGAATAGATAGTTGGCTTGAAAAGATCGATCAGATGAAGGAAAAAGTGTCTTAATATATCAGTGCACAGGTTCGAGAAGAATGTGATAATTAGCGTGGTAAAGCATACAGTAGAACCGTCTGAGGCTATATGTTCGAGACAATAGGGGTGAGACACGGCCGTCGTAATAACCCAGCTCTATCAACTGTTTCTGGTGACGTCATTGATAGTTGGAGTTAGAACAACATTCAATAACGACCGGAAGTGCCCAAATTCTAGCCGTGGCTAAACGCGCAGGCGTCCAATCTGTAACCAGAACAAATACTCAGAGCAAGTAGACTCAACTCCATGGGATTATTCATTCACTTGGAAACCATTGTTTACGTGTTTCTGCTAGTGTGAATTTATTATTTTCCCAAGAACACGGCTACCCTCCTTAGGATTATTCATTCACTTTGAAATCATTATAAACGTGCTCCTTTTTTCAAACGTATTTCATTTTTTATAGATTTAAAGCGCGAAAGAGAATAATTAAATTCAACATTGCATTAAAGTTCGAATTTCAAGTGTTATAAAAATAAATTAGAAAATTTATTTCGGGCTAACAAATACAATTTTTGCCTAATTAATAGGTTTCACCCTAAATTACTCACCTCCAAAATAATATGACTGCTTTAATTGTTTACACATTTTTTACTATATTGTAAACAAACTATTCGGTTTGCAAAGAAAAATAACATTTTAATCCATTTCAATAAATGATCTATTAATCAATTATTTTTAATTATTGGGTTTGTGTTACTTTACTGAATACGTACCCTTTCATGTTTGATTTACTTTTTATGTTTGATTAACTTTAAAGTTAAAAAATCAAGAAACCTATTTTTTTTCGTTAATGAAAGCACCTCATGTAATTATTCAGCTAAAACTAATGATAATGAAATATTTATATGAATAGATAAAACTGTCTATAATCGGGAGTTGTCTTCTTCTTGCGTTTATAAACCAATGCAGTATAACTGATACTAGTCTTTTCATTCTTTTGAACATTTCAAACATTTTCTAGAATCAATACCATGTGATTATTTTTAGTGCATTTGAATATCGATTAAAAACATAAGCTTTAGTACCATTATATGTTCATGTTAATCTTAATAAATACCTTTTTGTTATATTATATAATGAGAACAACTTGATATTCAGTTATTCTATCTTAATTGTTGTTTAATAACTATGGATTCAATTTAATGCTAATCCGAAATGTTTTAGGTTCTATATGGAAGGTTGTATCTACATTATACCTCCTAAATACTAAAAAAAAAAATGAAGAATATTTTTAAATTATGTCCAATTTTCTTGTTATTTTTTTAATTTCAAAATTATTAATAGTGTCTTAGCTTTTACAACTTGCTTCATCAAACTTTTTATTACTTTTTTCAAATAAAACTAAGTGCACTAAATATTGCTCACATTACGACCTATAACACCGAACCCGTATGTTTGAAAATTCGTAAAAATAAATGTTCTACTTCAGGAGTAAATCTGGACATACAAATATATAAACATATATACATACTTAACTTTATATAAATAGTAATTTATTTAAGATTTTAACATCAACTTGTATATATGTCTTTTGTTTTCTAAGCGTATTATTCCTTTTTAAAAACGCCTTTTTTATCCGTTATTTATTAATTATGCTACATATGTTAACCTAGTTAATTTTGAAACTATATTTTAAATAAATAGACTAGACTTTCTATTTCCTGTTATACACTTAAATAGGATAGTTCCCTTTTCTGCACAGTGGTTTCCCGATATGTCCATAGCTTAAACGTTTACACTTTTTGGCCTGCTATTCGCAGGCGAAAGCAACTAGAATAATTGCATGAGCGATCTTGCCAAGTCTGCCGGAAGGAAAGTAGGCTCACTCTACCGCGCTAGAAAACGCCTGACACGCGAAAGTATCTTATATCTCTATAAAGCCAATATTCGCCTATGCATTGAGTATTATTATAATATCTGGATTAGTGCACCAACCACTAGACGTTCCCTCTTAGACTAGTTGAGAAAAAAAAACGAATATCTCACCTGATGGGCCCCGTACAGTATGTCACATCGCCGTAGTCTTGCGCCCCTGTTCTTGTTACACAAGTACTTCCATGGAGGGTGTTTCGACGAACTAAATACACCGATTCACTTGACTTACAATAAAATCGCACACCTTTTAATGTAGAGGTTCGTAGATGCCGGAATATTTCTTATTTTAATAGCTAATTCCATTGAGCAGCTCGTCATTGAAATAACCTCTCTTGTCCTTCTTTCCCCAGTAATACAAAAATGCAGAAATGAAAATGCAATGTAAACGAACATTTTCCTGCTCAACTAAACACCTAGGTTGACCCTATATATCTGGCTCCTATAACGGTAGTACCTTATGATTCAGTGGTAAAATGCCTTGTTTGGCGTAAATAAATACATTTTAATTTAGACGTTTACTTCTTAGGATGTTAGTTTATCGTAGTTGGTTTTCTTCCTAAGAAGGAAAAAGGAATTATCACGTGAGGCAGAGGCTCCGTATCAGAGCGATGTGCGCCAAACCTACACTAGGGAGTGTGTTCATGACAGAATCTATTCAAAAATGATTTGTTATAATCAAGCAAATGTGTATTCAGTAATATCAATTTAAACCTAACGTATCTGCTGGAAAACTCTATTTTTTTATTGTGGAAATTTTATTATATGGTCGCGGTAGGCGATAGTTCATCATGAAAAAGCCCGATTTAACACCTTTACTTTAACCTACCTTCTACAATAACAACAACTATACCAATAAAGAATATACAGCATAAAGAATGTCTGAATAGATTTCCAAAGAAAAATCCATTAGTTAAAGCAACACTGACATTAACTATTGGGGTAGTTCTCCGCGTACTCTTGAGTGACGTTTTTGAAAGAGTAGTCAGGATTGGATACCCTGCAAGCGACTAAAAAAAGTAATACTTCAAATCCCGGCAAGTTCTTACAGTATCAAACGCCCTATCCCAGCAAGTTCTATACCATTCAAATACCAACATTCACTCCTTCCCCCGTTCTACGCATCCGTTTTTATTTTGTTGTTACTCTAACGAAAGGGGACGCACAAGACATTGCGTTGGGTAAATACATGCAGCCGCGGATCCATACTGACACATTATGTCAGAAAGAATAATATCACCTTGAACGCCTGCCACGCAACAAAACTACACATCGTAAACAGAAACGGAAAGGGGTGCCCTATTATGTCTTACAAAACACAAATGCATCAGTACCGTCGCGTCCCAAACAATACATTAACTGGCTTTACGTGAGGGTGTGACTTGCTTGATAGATTTTTGACTTTTGCGGATGATGATATTTCTTATTGCGTTATGTATATATATTTGATTATCAAAAAAGCATATATATATATTAATACACACACGCATATATATATATATATATATATATATATATATATATATATGATAGTTTTATTCAAACATCTGAAACAATGGCATGTCGATGTTATCGATCTACAGCAGATAAAAGCTGAGGTCTTATCAGGAAGAATTAAAAGTTGACCCTTCACTTAGATGGTATTTGGAAAGAAATAGCCTGATAAAAAAATAAGTATATATATATATATACGAAATTTCGCAGGTATTATTTCTAAACAAACTCTCTGATACCATTAATCCCACACAGCCACACACACATTATCTCTTCTTCTTATATATAAAGAAATTCTGTTAAGGTTAGCTATTCCACTGCCCCTTTAATAAGAAACATTATCTCTGCAGAACCCAAATCAATTACAAACGCAGGCTGCTCATGCCAAGACAAAAACAACTGCCCCTAGAGGGAAATTGCAAAATCGATTCAATCCTATATGAAGCAACCGTCATAAACTAGAATACCGGTAGTGTAGAAAAATACATTGGAATTACGAAGGGAAATTTCAAACCAAGATTATACGCACACAGAAACTACTTCAGATACAAGAACATGGCAAATACGGCACTCGCGACCCGGATATGGCAACTTAAAGAAGAAAATACACCCTTCACATTCAAATGGAAAGTAATTAATAGAAAACCATCCTTTTCTCCAGCCATAAACAGATGTCCTCTTTGTGACGCTGAAAAATACCACATTTCAAGGGCTATCATTGATGAGAATACAGCCTGTTTGAATATCCGCGATTAACTCTTTAAGTGGTGTATTCACAAGAGACACGCACTACTCATAAACTGGACTGACCGATTCACATAATGTTTAGCTACCCCCTTCTACTTCCCATCATTACTAATATAAACAAATTAAAAAATACGAACAAACACCTCATCAGCCCATATCAACATAAATTTAAGGCGCAAAAACTTTATTTATCAATCATTAGACTAATCTAACAAATCCATTTAAACAACCTCAAACATTTATATTTCCAACAAAGTTACCTCCCTTAGATCTAGCAATGTCTTTATATAAATTACTCCGGGCTGTCTAAAAGAACTTTAACACGATATTAACTAACGGTTTTCCTTTGAGAACGCACATCTTCAAACCCAAAAACAGTAACGGCTAATGATACAAATTCATAAAATTGGCTCACGGGAATTACATAGAAACTTTTTTATTTTTTATATTTGATTTTAAATTTTAATTTTTTTATCTTTTACTTTCTTATGTTTTTATTTCAAATTTTATTTTAACTTACATTTTATTTTAATTTTATTTTTATTCCCTTTAATCTTATATCATTATATCTCTCCAAATCTCCTCCGGTTTTAAATCTCAACAGTTTAATTACACTAAATTTTAATTCAAACAGACATACACTACACACTGAGCAAATAACGCGTCTCAACAGCAGTGTCATGTGACTTCACATTTCCAAAACAGATGACAACAGAAGCTGAAGAGAGCCGGATGGCTAAGACCTTCCGTGCTTGAAACCGACGGTACAAATGTTGTACTAATTTTTTTGTACCAAAATAAATAAATATATATATATATATATATATATATGTATATATATATATGTGTGTGTGTGTGTGTGTGTGTGTGCGTGTGTGCGTTATAATAAAACACACAATTATTTTATATTATCACATATAAAGGGTTTTATATAGTTCAGATCCATTCTTATAGGAATAAATTCTAAAAGCAAAATAAAGCTCAATATACAATATGTCATATTCTTAAGAGTGTTTTTAAACTGTAATAATCATTTACATAGTGAAAATAAGAGATGATATTCTCATAATGACTTGTATGTCCGCACGTATGCTTAGAATTAATTTCAGAAACATGTGTTAGCAAATTTTGCTTCGAAATTGACATAAAATCACAGTATACTATAACTCTGATCCTTAATTATATATATATATATATATATATATATATATATATATATATATACTAATGTACCCGTCCACTACTATTATGTGTTCCACTTTGTTTTAATTCAAAAATTCATAAATTCTTGTATAACTGTTAAACAATTGTTCTAGCATAATTAAATATGATAGGATTCTTAACTTCTATAACATCCTCATAAATGATATGTAAATAAAGCATCTTATATTTGTTCTATCTAATTTACAGGGAAAATTACCTATTCTTTCAATATTAAGAGACATTACAAACTATCGAAGTGTTAGTGAGTACACACACAACGAAAGCGGACAAGAGAAATACATGAATAATAAAGTGAGAGATCTGTGACTTTTTCAGTTAATTACAATTTACGGCTTTTTAGAATAGTTAATATTGAATATCTTTCAATCCTGTACTAAGGTATAAATTAATTGTGTGTCATTAAAGTACCTAGGTAAAATCCTCAGAGGAAAAACGTTAGGGACTCAGGGGAGACATTTTAGGGACTAAGCTTTCAGAGAATAAGAGATAACAACGTAAACGTCAACTTCTAAAAGACAAATGTTCAGGAATCAATTCATTATCTGAGCCGATAAACACGAACTTGTAAATACCTCAATATAGTTTTAGATATAAACTTATATATTGCTTATGAATAGTTGGTATGTGTATATCTACTACCTCTATTAATTGTACTATTGCATCTATATTACTAACAGAGAAGTTGCATGTGTCTGTGTTACATTTGCTGGTTTATAACACGTTGTGTCGGAATCTCTGGTCGTCGTAGAACTGTTCCTTGTTGATCCAGAACGAACGTCATCGCTACTAATGGGACGATATGTCGTTTCTCGATTCGAGAATCCCAACGGCCCGGAAACTATTCGTACTAACCTTTTCTCTCTCTTTCTCCATTGCTTCGCCGTTGTATGCAACTATTCGTACTAACCTGCGTCCCTCCTCCTCACCGTTATTGTCGCCGCTTGCTTTGTGTCGCGACTGCTATCGTTAGCCTGCTGAGCCGTCGCCATTCTCTGCGCTTTGTGTCGTTGTTAAATTTTCGGCCGGCGCTTTCTTTCTGTAACTGAAACCAAATCTCCCCGCACACGACAACAGACAACAAGCCCTTCTTTTTATATTGAGCCATTTAATGGTATTAATCTGTCGACACCGAGCAAGTTCGTTGTATAAGAGAGAGAGAGGCTTACGCTAGTTAATTTCTTAATTAATCACATAATCACTTTGCTTAACAAAGGAAGGAAGTTGGGGGCATCGCTTGGCTCTCATTTTTTGGGGGATCCGAAATCCCCTAGCTTGTAATCGCTACATGGCTAACGCGTGATCTATCGTTGGCTTCCAGTCAAGAACTGATAATCTCACTCCAGTTTTCCCAGCGGAAAAACTGTGACGTCACGAAATCTCGTGATCGACGCACAGATGTGACCTAACCTTTGAACTCAAAGTCTCGTCACCCCTCACCGCGACCGTGAGAACAACATTGCACTAAACCTGCACGAGACGACCTCACCACAAATCGCGCAAGTCAAACCCGATCTCCAACAGATGTGTCCATCCCCATAGGCCCATTATCTAACATCTGTCTGAAACCAAAACTATATCATCACTTCAATTACTTGTATTAGTTTACTGATATTTGTAATGGAGATTTGATATATGTGTGTCTACATCCGAAACACTACTATCATCTATACTATGTATACTATCGTAACATCTTTTTAATATTTAATTCAGATTACTATTATATTTCAGAATGATGTACTATCCCTGCACACCCTGTTGAAGAGAGGTTTATTTAGTATATGTTCTGTTGTAATGATAAATCCTCCCAGTCATTACCTATATTTTGTCGGGATGGGTAGTGTAGTATATGTTCTCTTGCCATGAGGCTATCCACACAGCATAATCACTAGGTTTGAGGAGATAGATTAATATATGTTCTGTGGTCATTAAACCATCCTTACAAGAATTACTTAAATCAATATTAGGAGTCCCAGCGTAGAATATGTTACTTTGCCATTATTCCATCCTCTCAGGCATTAGCTCCTACTTGCTCTGGTGTTTTTCCAGGGAGTAGCCTTTTTGATTGGGGGGGGGGGGGTAGTGGTATACTAGAAAAGATATCAGACCCGTGACCGCATATTTTACTAGTAACAATAATAAATACTAATGAAGTTTACTTATCTGAAGACTTTCTTGTATCAAAGTGGTTCTTCTAATCTTAAGAAATGTTTTAATATATTCATGAGCAAGGTTATGCATTTGAATAAATCTTCAATTGAATGAAATCAAATCAATTGAATTTTTATTCAAATATATAAGATCGGTCAAGCATATATTGAAACATTTCTGAAGAATATATAAACCAGGAAACTGCAGTCAAGTTTTCGAATAAGCTACGTTTATTATTATTCATTATACATGAATTCAAACAAGTTTCATCAAACGAAATGAACAACTTTTGCTTATTGATCCGGTTTTTAAAAAAAAATTCACTTATTCTTATGTAGTTTGATGTGTTAGTTAAACAAAAGAAGCCACACTATGTACACACTGCACATTCCCACTTCAATTCCAGGCGATAGAATGAAAGTCAAAATAAACGTGTCACTGTAATCAAATACGCTGAAGATGATTTGATCTTGAATTGGAAATAGTGGCGGGAAGTGTCGATAATGTTGTTTCTTTTGTATATAGTGTAAGCATAGTATAAGAATTAAATAAAATGTAAAAGTTATATTTGTCAAGTAAATATGATTTGTTATTTCAACGTGTCGATATTTGTTATTAGTATTGTTTATAAGGTTATTTGACAGTTGCCTTTCATATTGGCAATGTAAAGACCGCTGACTTAACTGGTCAATTTCCGTGTATATTTTGACTAAGATAAGCACAACATAGAATTGAATGTAGAAATGAATTGCCGCTCTGCAGGATGGTCCTCAATAAATTAGTAGAGCTACACAGTAATAATAATAACGATGATAATAATAATGACAATAATAATAACGCTAATAATTATAATAATGATAATAATAATAATAATAATAATAATAATAATAATAACGATGATAATAATAACAATAATAATAATAATAATAATAATGATAATAATAATAATAATAACAAGCCGCACATGCGTGGTCCCCCTCTGTATGTGACTCGATGTGGCGAGTGTAAAAGGCAATACATTTGGGCAATTTGGGGGATTTTTGACCCCCTGGGGGTGAGAACCACAATTTTTCTGAGGTCAAGGATGCTTATTTTATATCCAAAACAATTGCCTCTACATTTTGGCCAAGTTTCAGAAAAATTGAATGGATGGATCAAACGTTATGGGAGGAAATGGTAATTATTTGCCATTTTAAGTGGGCTTTTGACCCCCTGGGGTGCGAACAAGATGTTTTCCAAGATCAGCGATACTTATTTCTATAAGGAACAATTGCCTCCATATGTTGGTCAAGTTTCAGAGAAATTGAATGATGGATGTAAAGTTATGGAGCAAAAAATGTCATTTTTTGCCATTTCGGGGTCTTTTGACCCCCTGGGGGGCTAACCAGATTTTTTTTCCAAAAATCGGAGAATGTAACTTTCTAACCTGACAAAAGTTACAACTTCATGCAAAATCTCAGAGAAATTCAATGGATGGTTGAGGAGAAAAATCCGGACGGACGGACACACGGACGGACACACACGGAAATGCCTCAAAACATAGGTCTCCCGATTTTATAAATCGGGGGACCAATAATAATAATAATAATAATAATAATAATAATAATAATAATAATAAGCAAATACACGGAACTTGAATAAAGTCAATATAATATCAGTCATTGTAAGAGCGCAGGGACAGTCAGGAAAAACCTGGAAATTCGAATCAAGGCAACAACTGCGACTATACTGCGGACGGCAATGATGAACACAGTTAACATCTGAAGGTAAATCCTGTAATGCGGAAACCAACCCACATAAACTATAAACACTAACCATCCACATGGAAACTTTAACAGAAGTAAATCAAAAAGACTGAAAGAACATCGCATTAACCCTAAGGAAATTCAAACTTAGAAAGAAAAAAATATTAACTGTACTCCCTCCGCCAAGAAAGGCATCGGCTTCGGCTGGTATCATACAAAATATTCGTACAGGGTCAAGGAAGATTTAAAGACCAAATAGAGAGAGAACTCTAACCAATCCTCCACTGAATGAGTGCAGTAAGTATTGGGGCCTTGGGGAAGCTTATATAAACACACATTTCAGTGAAGTCTAATGATCGGGGCCAGTTAGAAATAAATGGTAAACGACTGTTGCGATAACGCAAAGCTATTTTTAAAGAAAATCGAAAGAGGTGGTTGGCACTTGAAATATGTGGAGATGTGTTGTCACTCAGACTCCAGAGACTACTACGGGTTATTATAGTAATTCCTGATGATAACCTGTGTGAGAACTTCTAGTGTGTACAAATACTACTACGACTATCACTACTACTACTACTACTACTACTACTACTACTACTACTACTACTACTAATAATAATAATAAGCAAGTAGTTGCTAGAATACTGAAACAAATATGGGACATGAGTAAAATTAACATAACGACAATAATTGGAGGAACATCTCTGAAAAGCTGTGAAAAATAAAGAGCAATCAAAATCAAAAAGAAAGATAGAG
>OY744524.1:27426402-27428902 GCA_963556195.1 Sepiola atlantica | reverse complement strand
TTTGGATGAGAATATTCACCAGTCTTGCAGGATTTCTCTTTCACTGTACGAGGAGAAATACGAAGTGTTGTCACAGAGCAAATAGTACAAGTTGCTCCTAAAGTATGCCATTGTCTATTTCTCATTTATCCATCATGCTTTTATTTTAAAATTACAAAAGATATGACATTATTTTGTGCGTTTTAACATTCATCAGTTACGTTTTTATTTTGAAATGTAAATAATTAAAAAAGTATAACTTTTATTTTGTTACAAAATTATTATAGTTTTAATTTTTAATTTTTACAATTAAATGTATGATGTATATTATATTTTATGAATTATTACTTCAATTTTTTTCAAAATTTGCAATTTCATTGATAATGAAATAATTTCTTACAAGTTGAAAACTTTTATTCAGCGTCAGTTTTATTTTTCAATGGCAATGATTAACAAATTTTCTCTCATATTATTTAAGTTGATCCCATGTATTTTATATTGAAACCCGATAAAATGTAATGTATAAATCTGAACGGACTACCTCATTTGCATATCTCCACTTCTATGTATGTAGACATGTGTATATGCTTATATATTTCTATGTACAGCATCTATCCCTATATTCATGAACTGACTATTATGAATTTTGCAACATCTAATAAGCGTAATGAGGCGTAGTGTGTGTATTAATTTGTTTCATTTAGTTCCAAGCTAAAACAGTAAAATCAGGCGGAGGCAGTTCGTGAAAATTAAGATACCCCCGATTTTTGTGAAATTGTATCAATAGGCATAACATCTTAATAAATAGCTATTTCTCCAAATTTGAGAGTTTTTGGAATATTGAAAAGGGTTTTTAGGCGTAATTGGAATATTGACAAGAGTTTTCGGGCGCAATTGGAATATTGAAAAGAGTTTTGGGGCGTAATTGGAATATTGAAAAGAGTTTGGGGGCGTAATTGGAATATTGAAAAGAGTTTGGGGGCGCAATTGGAATATTGAAAAGAGTTTTGGGGCGTAATTGGAATATTGAAAAGAGTTTGGGGGCGTAATTGGAATATTGAAAAGAGTTTGGGGGCGTAATTGGAATATTGAAAAGAGTTTGGGGGCGTAATTGGAATATTGAAAAGAGTTTGGGGGCGCAATTGGAATATTGAAAAGAGTTTGGGGGCGCAATTGGAATATTGAAAAGAGTTTTGAGACGCAATTGGAATATTGAAAAGAGTTTTGGGGCGTAATTGGAATATTGAAAAGAGTTTGGGGGCGCAATTGGAATATTGAAAAGAGTTTTGAGGCGCAATTGGAATATTTAAAAGAGGTTTTGGGCGTAATTGGAATATTGAAAAGAGTTTTTGGGCGCAATTGGAATATTGAAAAGAGTTTTTGGGCGCAATTGGAATATTGAAAAGAGTTTTAGGGCGCAATTGGAATATTGAAAAGAGTTTTTGAGCCCAACCTCCCATTTTCACATTCAAATGTTTCAGATTTACATTGAATTTCATCTATAAACGTAAGCCACGAATTTATCAAGACTACATCAATTTGAATGTCTCCTTGAGACGCCTCGAGCTTAGGCCTTTATTTTACTTGTCGTAAGTGGTGAAAACACTTTCTGCTTGAGGAATAAATTTTACTCATCTGTAGAGGGATGTTTTTCTACTTAATTACAAAGCAGATTTTACTAAATGATTTCCGGGCATTATTGATTTTCAATTATTTTGCTTTATTTTAATATTTATTAAAATAGTTTTGTAGATAGATCTTGAAAGTATGCAATAATAATTAAATTACTGAAGATAGATTTACTTTTTTTATTTAGGTGAGTAATTAAATCGATTACAGTTTACGAAAAAAGTGAGAAAAAGAAGTGTGTAGTAAAGCGCAAAAACAGAATATAAGGTGTTGTATTAATTCGTTAAACATAATATATGAATATATTAAATAATTTATTCATAATTATAATAACCAAAGACATCTAATTAATTACAAAGCTGATGTATTCGGAAAAAAAAATTACAATGTTTAGAAATCATACAACAATTATTTAATTAGCATTTTTATTTTACTTTAGTAAATATAAACCATATATAAATTAATTCATATATATATATATTGGTTTATTAGATAAGCATTGTACGTATTTCTAAGCAGGGTGTTGTAGTTCATTGGTAAGGCGCTGGAATATAGACATCGAGATCGAAGGTTCGACCTAGTCTAAGTTATCCATGCTGATGATTGTTGTGAGGTAGACACACGTGTCCATAGATTAATTTCATGTACATATAAAATGTATATATATACATATATATACATATATATATATATATATATATATATATATATATATATATATATATATATATATATATATATATATATTAACGAAAATACGTCCTATACAGTTAAGAGCAACTGATAATACCATTTTTATCATTGTAATTACTCAGGAAGTAAAAAATAAAAAAAGTAATCACCAATAAAAATTATATAAAAATACGGGTTAATCAAGGATATATATATATAT
>OY744524.1:27388902-27421402 GCA_963556195.1 Sepiola atlantica | reverse complement strand
GTCGTCAATATGAATATTTATATAGTTAATAAATTCCAATCAGTTATTTAATGTACATTCTTTGTAGAAAGTGTACAAATCATTTATATCGAATTGTGTAATGTGCTCGTACGATTTGTGATTATTTCATTGATTCAAGTTTATTGTATTATTTGTTTTATATTTATTTGCGAAATCGTTTGTTAACTTATTTTACTTATATTTATGTTTGTCGGATGTTATACTCTAGAAGACAATTTGCTAATAAAGTTATATCTGTCGTATTTTAGCGTAATAAATGGTTCATACTTAGGTGTGCACCCGTATTGAACCAGGATATTTTGTTTGAATGTTGTAAAACATATATTTTATTTGTTATGTAACTTTGAAGGAAATCAGGCAGAATATATCTAAATCAATAAATGCACTGGAAAGCTGCTTGTGTCAGTGGCTAGACATTGCCAAATTGAATAAAATGTAACCTTCAAAACTGACAATGACACTGACCATTTTTCACAGCATATCTAGGTATCCTTTAGACAAAACAGCTCTTCAGGTATGCACCAAGTAAATTTAAATCTGCTGCATTTCTGGCTTATTCAGAATCAAGAATCGCAAAGCAATCGGTATTGACAAGACAATATAATTAACCGTTCATGCAGCACAGTGTTATATGAGAATACCTTCCATGTTCATTGTTTCCGACTAAACCAATATGCAGAAATTTAAATGTAATGTTAACAAACACTTTGCTTCCACCCTCCTCAACAAAGTTGCTACTCTATAAATCTGGTCCCTATCAAAGTAGCCTCTTACGCTCAATTTGCAATATACTTTATTTGCGGTAACACAATAAAAATAAAAAAATAGAAAATAAGAGGTCTCATTTTGAAGATTAGACACTGAATTTTTATTACAATTAATCGAATATATATTTGAATAAAATACACAATGAGTAAAAAAGCGAATTTAAAAAAAAAATCTCATTTAAAATTATTATTAAATTATGAAATTGAATCCACCAGAATGCATTTCGTTTTCATTTTAAATATAAATGTCAGCCATTTTAACCTTTTGTGTATAGTTGACAAGGAATAATCGGTTATATTGAAGTTTGTTGCTTTGATATAGTTGCCAAACTTTTGCAGATAGTGTTGTTACACTTTGCATACAGTGACAGAACAAAATAATACGACGTAATATTTTGTATCACTTAGTTTTTGCGGATGTTTTACTCTGTTCTTTTCAATTATCGCGGGGTTTTCTATTTGCAAATATTAATTAATTTTCTGATTTGTGGCATAAGTTTTCTGGGAACGTTATCCATTGTATGTTTATTCGAGGGGGTATTAGTTTTTCTTTTGTCTTTATGTTCACGGAGTAATTAATCATGAATTACATTTCTGAATATGTTGATGCTGTCTTAGAACTTTGTTTTTTACATCTTTAGCCGTATAATCTTTCGCTTATATTAGCACCATTAGATGGTTGGCACGGCATGACCTTATCACTAATAGTCGTATTCACAGAAAATCTTACCGTAAACATAAATACACAGCTTTCGTCTATCATTTAAATTTAACTACGCACATAATCCCAAATAATAGAAACATCAGTGACTGTTAGAACAACCACACATTAACGTATGCAAAAAGACTGCCAGATAAACCTTAGCTTTTATTAATTATATTTACTAACACAAATAATAATAATTTATAATATATTTAAATGTTAATTTAAATAACACTGTTTGATTTTGTTATTTGTTGCATCAAAAATATAAAACCAATTTATATTTGCAAGAAAACAATCCGCAAAAATCAAAAAGGGCGAAATAATACGGCTTATGGTTTTGTCCTAATCACAAAAAATTAGGCAACCATTATAAAGCTAACTACTTTTATATAACCAATTAATGAATTATTTCCTGGCGTTTGAAATGTGAAATGAATTTGGAAGCAGTTACTTTGTCAAATAAAAAAGTCCTTATATTTATGAAATACTTGATGTTTTGGAAATTATTTACATCCAATAATTGTACAATATATGAGAGCCAACATAACCTTAATACTATTAATGATCGAATTGTAACAACTTGTAAAAATTAATACTTTAATGAATAATTGATACAGTAATAATACACTTCAAGTTTCATAATCCGTTCTATTTCAATGATTTGATTAAATAGCAAACGACGGTGTTAAGAAAAGTGAAACAAAATATAAGCGAGACGTTCTCCATTATACGATGAGAACACACAGATAGTTATATATGCACCTAATGCCATCTATCCATCTCAAGATATGGTATTATTAAGCGTATACACACGTTGTATAGTGACAGCGATCAAAAAAATTTGACAGATTTTCTTGTTTCACGAATACCTCAATAGAATGTACTTTGACGAACTTGCTGCAGTTAGGCCCCCTCATTATAAATACGCCATACAAACTCAAACAAGTAGCAAAAGCATACCTCTTTACTGTAAGTCACAAGATGTCGGAAGGGTTTCTACACTAATAGCTTCCTCTACTGAAGCACTTGTCTTTTAAATTCTTTGCCTGCTCCCTATATTCCCGACTGAATTAACATGCATACATTTATATGTAATGGGAACACGAATATCGCTTAACAACACACAACTTAGGATGCCCCAATCACTCTATGGCTAATCCACAGTAGCCCCTTACGTACCAGTGTGCCCTGTTTGAGGTGATTGGCAGCACACCTATTACCGTACTCGAAAACCAAGTAAAATATGAATCCCATTAATGTAAGACCAGGAAAGTGCCCAGATACATGAATAAAAATCGCCGTAATTTCTTTTACCTTTGCTACCTTACAAAAAAGCATAGTATTTTATTTGCTTATCTCTCAAACTTCTTTCCATAGTTATTTCGAGAGGTGATTGTTTTTCATATGAAGCAAATAATGTTCAGGGTAAGGTCTAAAAAGTATCCCATGCGAAATTATACATTTTCCTTTGTATTGCAGCTCGCAATCTTCTATATAAAGTAAAGATAATTCTCCCATGTACCTTTATCAATAATAATAAAATAACTACATGTCCATAGACTACTAAACTCACCACTATAGTATGCATATTCACTTGAGCGTGTTATAGTAAATGTGTGATGACACTAAATATTACTAACACTAAATATTACTTTTGGCCCCCTCTATTATCGCCTCTCTCAAAACATACTCTATACAGGGGGTAGCAACAACCTTCCCCACTATAACTTTACTACTGTCACTCTCCTCATCGACAACTGGAATTATAAACAACGTTTACTTAAAAAATGTGACCCTTATTATTTAATATCCGTCTGCTATTAATTTACTACATATTACAATACATTACGCACACATTTAATAAACGTTCTCTCTAATATCACTGATTTTCGAGAATATCGGATTAGGTTACTTCTATCTATTAAGTATACAGTTATACGTATTCCGGTTTTCAGAGAATATATTCAACCAACATAGTTTCTTATAGCGTTCCATTATTCGACATGGCGGCTACAATGTCTTCAGCAAATACACTTTCGATGTACTTCAATATACGTATATTTATCAACAATACTGTGGCTGGATGTATGTGTGTATGTCTGGAGAAGGCTCCCAATATACTAGAAATACGCCTTACAGTTGCCATCTTCCAGATCCTCCCGGTATCTAACGCATAATATCAAACAAATTCAAAGAGACATCGATTTCTTCGTAAAGAAATGACCCAAAACGTGTGACGGGTGGACACTACATTCTGTCGATTACTTTAAGATCGTACAATCTGTGCGTGAGTGTGTAAAACTCATGTCAGCTTTTTTTTAGTCAACTACTTTTCAAGGAATGCATTACTTGCTTTTTTTGTTCCTGAGGTTATCGATAGACGCCCATTACCGAGAGGTTTAGGGTTCGTTCCCAGCCTACTTACACCATTTTTTTCTTTTTCTGTTTTAAAAGTGACCTAAACATACATAGAAGAGGGGGCACGAAACAGAAATCATTAGTTCTCCTGGAACACACATGTTTTATAGTGCTCTGCAGCCCTCCTTAATTATGTGTGTATGTTTCAGTAGTGCTCAGGAGGCATATTACTTTTTTATTTTGTATTTTTGGCTTCCTCACAAAAAAGGAATTTCTATACAAAGATAACGGGAGGTAATTCTGTAGGTATCTTTGATGTTAAAGTTCTCATTATCATAGATAGAGCGGGTGTTTAATCAAAAAATAACATTCTGGGAATGTACCAGTACCGGGGGATGGTCAGGAAGACTCCTACACGGGCACAATTGATTTCATGTTTTTCTTATTACAAAATATATTTTTTATTTCATGTCCCTAAACTAAAATGTACATTCGTTACACATGGTCCACTTCAATTACATTTTACTAGCCACGAGCAACAGAGTTAGACACAACGTAAGTTCTTACTGTGTCAAAAACACACCGACATAAAAATAAATTCACGCATTCAAAAAGGTTTTGCTTTTAATGACAATGAGAATAGCTAACAGCACCAAGTAACTTTTTCCATAGTCGGTCAGTGAAGGAGATATCCTTTTACACTGTTGTAATTTTTATTTTTGCTCACTCAGAAGTAATCCTTTTCGTCGGTAAATATTGTCCGATGTAACCTATTTGCGTTCTCTTGTATGTGGAAAAAATTTAATTCACTCTTTTATTTTTCACCCGGGTCCAGCTAGCTTTTTATAAAATGAAATTGAAAATTAAACTAAATAATTTCTACTGAAATGACGACTTTCGCTTCCATATGCATACGTTTATTAGGTGTGTTCTTATGTCTATTAGCGCATACTTTATTTATCTATCCCATTTGGGTGGGAAATAGCATGTAGACTGGTATTTCACGCCTATAAGATAATATAAGATAGCATTTCAATTGCTAAACGCTTAGACATAGTGAACGGATTTTAATGGTATCTGTTATTGTCATATAAAGTTAAAACTATAGCCACCTGAAGCAATGACAGTTTTATTTTAAACAAAAAATATATAAAAACAGAAACCGCACAAAATGAAAACTACAAAGTATGCAGGATTTTTGCACGAGAACAAATACAATTATCTGAACAGATTTGTAAACAAAATAAGACATGAGAAAAACACATTGTCAATTCGTCGTTGTGGAGCTTAAATTGGCAGAACGGAATAGCTGGTTGATTTTGAAAACATATGTAATTCTGTTTCATTTGGGTTCTTCGGACTACATTTCTTATTTTGAGTGGTATCATCACAACGCTTCGGCCGCTGTAATCTCCGGCTTTCTTAAAGTGTATCTCTTCGAACTCGGGATAGTTTTGTCGAACTCAACAATCTGGACGGAATTTCAAACGGAAACCTTTACGTAATCCACGGGGGCAGCATGGCTTTGTTCCGTCAGCCACGACTGGGAGAAATCTTCAGTAATTCGCAATTATTCGTATCGCCCGCATTGAGGGTTTAGTACTAAGTTAAGTTCAGTTCTAAGTGATAGCCATCTGAAGGTTGAAGGTTGAAGGTTCAATCATCGGTGCGGGCGATACAAAGACTTGCGAATTAATGGACTTCTCCCAGTCATGGGTGATGTCACAAGCACATGCTATCCCCGTTGTTTAAATACAGGGTTCCGTTTGAAGTTCCGTCCAGATTCCCGAGTTCGACAGAAATATTTCCGAGTTCGATGAGATACAGCTGAAGAAGGCCGGAGGTTACAGCGGTCGAAAGGTTGTGATGATAACAATCAAGATGAGAAATGTAGTCGAATAACCAAAATTATACAAATTATCAATTCTCATCTAACAAATTCAGAAATATAACATGTCATTCTGATATGAGAATTGTGTCCTTCCATTATTACATAGACATGAAATAAGTAAATAGAAAGCATTATTATCATTAAAGACGAAGACTAATTTTAGAAGTTCCAGATAAACCTAAGCGAAATGATATTGATAATTTCCCTCCCTCTGATAAATTACGCACTCACTCGATTGAAAGTGGAAAGTGGAATCACGATGTTTGCAGAGATGTGACGCTGATTATCTCGATTTTCCGATTGACCTGTAACAGGCCTCTTTTGAAACCCAGAGACTTATCATGGTTCTTTGACTCGTGTCATAATTTGAAGGTGATGTATGATAGATATATTGATATCCGAAATAGAAAGAAACAAAAATCAATATAAGATGTCCATGTTTTCTATTTTTAATGCTGCTATGTACGGCCCCGAGTTATGACCGTCGGCGAAGAAAGCGGACACTACGAACATATACGATTTAGTTTGTATTATGCCTATTTACTTCTCTCATTTCTGTATAAACAATGAAACAATGAATACTTTTAAGTTCTTATGTACTGGATTATTATTTACATGCATTTCTATTTCGTTCTGATTTGGGTGCGCATATGTATACATGTGCGTGTGCATGTGCGTGTGAATGTGCTTGCCTTGTATTCTATCATCTTCATCCAGATGTATTCAATCCCCACAAATCAATGTTTTAAATATATTCTATAATTTCCTACCTGTATCCTTATTGTCCCTTCTGGTTTAGTAATATTATTCGTAAGAATAGTCTTTAAGAAAGAGTTATTGTCCGAGATTATTATGTATGAACCAAAGTTTCAACCATCCTTACATTACACATTATGATTACACATCGAAAAATATGTATATCTTATATATAAATTAAAGTCGTTTTCTACAATATTCTCATAATTCCGGCCAAGCAGTTTGCCCTAAATACGTATTTAACAAGGAAAGTAGAAAACAGTTTTAATCACTAATAATTATTTCTTCCTACATAACTCAAATTAATCTTAGAAAAGGTTTTCAACATGATATATATATATATATATATATATATATATATATATATATATATATATATATATATATATATATATATATATTAGCACCGTTGTTATTTCCTGTTATTATTTTAATTAATGCATAATTATCATAAAACATATCAAATATGAATAAGAAACGCTCCTTCATTTTCACTAAAATTCTATCAGACATCTTGATTGTATTTGAGGAATACTGGAATATCGGATTGAATGCCCAATACCATGACCGTTACGAGTATTATGCACAACAACGCTCTATCTGACTATTCCGTTTACATTCATTCACATTCCGGAACTCGAGATTACATTCGCAAAAACATCTTTTAGCCGATCCACTCAGTCTAAATTGCCTCGTTTCTCGAGCCACTTTTTTACTTGCTAACATTTTATTTAAAAATAATGCTTGTACTGTTCTGGCTTATTAACATAATTTTCATCAGTACACTCATGTTTTTGTTTCGTTATTAAAAATAAATGCTGAGATATATTGTATTTCCGAACAAACACGGTAACAGTGGTTATAATATATATTTTTTTTAATTACTACAAAATACATTCTTTATATGCCATTTTCAATCTCTCTGTAACTACCCGCACCTACTTTGTATGTCTAATGTAAAATCTTTTTTCATATAAATCATTATTTTGGAACCCTGGGCAACCCCTAGGAATATTGGACAACTTTACAATACTTCTTTCTATCCGGTGTTGATTTTATCATGAAAAGTAAACTTAACGCTAAAGTTTGCTTTTGTCCCAATCCGAAGTAACTTTTGTTCGGGGAAGATGACTTTTCCCCCCCATTCAACACGGAATTTGTCTAACTCTCCCCTCGATGTTAACCATCACGAGTATACACTTTTTCAATAAACACTATTATAATTATAGTTTTCGAACAAAAACGATCCAATTGAGTATAAGCACAAAACATGATGAACATTTTAAGAATTTACGATTATGCATTATTTTGTTTTACTATTAATAATATAATTAGCGTTGACAGATTGGCACCATATTACAATTTGACCTTTCGTACACTTTCTTGATTGGTTAACTATTCTTCACTTTTCACATTTACAATGATTTTTCGGTTTAGTTGCCTCCCCCGAGACTAAACTTAGACAAAATGCCGTTTGCTATATTATCAAGAGTAGGGGGAAACAAGCGAGGGCACGATGAAAGGGGCGAAAGTATTTTAATTCTAAGTGATACTGCACAAGTGTTGATATAAAGACAACACTGACTATGCAATCATTACAGCTATACACTTACAAAAGCCAGTTTAAAAACTTAACTTAGTGATATGGGACAAAAGGGAGAGCGTAGCAACTGTATTTAAAGTTAGTGTCTATCATAAACAGAGCTAAGATTAGAAGAAAACCAAATACCAAGGTATGATTTCCGGCATAAAAAAGAACTGGAATCTTAAGAAAATATCATTAATTCCAGTAATTGTAGGAGCCTTCGGGCTCGTGAAAAATAATTTTAAAAACTACATATCGAATATACGCGGTGAACCACATGAAGAAAGATCCAAACGAGTGTGCTTAAAAGGACGGTTATACTCGTAAAAATGCCTTTCGGTTCGATTTTCTAAATAAATATCTGACATAAGGTAAGGTGCGTCATCTTTTTCTCCTACCTCCAGACACATTGTGTGTGGAACCCATAAAAGCTTTATCTAATAAGATCAGAGGTATGTTGCAAAATATACAACTGAAATAATGAAAATATTTGCCGGACATTCGATCTAGCTCAAGCGATGATACAGAGAAGTTTGAATTACCTACTACACACCATCCTCGAGTGTCTTCGATCTATCTGTAAAAGGGTTTGTAAGGACAACTTGATATGAGGAGACTTAAACCTACAAGTAAACCCTGTACACATATACGAAATAACATGGTATTTAAAGCCCAAATAAGATCCACTCGGGATGGCAACACCAGCTCATTCAAGGAATGGTGGATCTTCTCCAAGTGATGTTACCTCAAATAACATCACTAAACTAGATACCCCATCAGACTAGATGCATTCTTGTCCTGAAATCCGGTAATAATAAAAGACACGAATAATCATATACTGACATAGTTAACTTGCCATATAGGAAGAGGAAACGCCATGCTCTTCACTGCTTTACTAGCTAACCGTTTGAGAGGTAGAGAAAGATCTATGTATATTATATAGTAATCAAATATTACTCCCGGAAAGGTGCACCTTGATTTCTGAGAACATCCTCTTCAGGTAACATGATAACAAAACACACATCCGTATTTTTATCTCACAAACTCTTTAGAGTTGTATCAAATAATAGTTGGAAATAGTGAAAGTATTTGAAAGCCAACTTATCAAGCACATGCGTAAATATAAAGAAGAGGACGACTTAGAATCGGTCTCTTTTTCTGCTACCACCAAACAGATCTTGGATAAAAATCCTGAGAATATGACCAGCTTAAAGTAGCAAATTACACAATGAAAAAAAAACGAAATTTGTATGACACACGCCTTGTATGAAGAAAAACAAATTATATTCGTTTCACTTTTCCCTAACCATTAGACAGAACGGACCACACAATCCGATTAGGAACAAGCCGCATTGTACACGAAAGGAATAATACAAGTGTTTAAAGGCCAAGTGTCTTGCACAAGTGCTTACATTAAGCAGAAGAAGAACTTGGAATCAATATCTTCTTTCTCTGTGTACGAGTTAGATTGACTCTGGCAATCCGATGTGGCGTTTTACAATGACAGTAGACAAACAAGTTACGGAGAATACTAGAGTAAACAAACAGTATTTCATGGCACCGTGTCTTATACAAAGGTAGGTATCAAAAATAAAAACTAATTTATTTCACCGAACTTAGAATGTGTAGAAACATTATCAAATAAGAAACACAGCAAGAACAACTTTTATATATATATATATATATATATATATATATATATATATATATATATATATCAGACAGAAATATGAAAATCTCCCCATCCTAAGAACTTCTAAATAGATGGAAAACAAATAACGAAAAGCTTAAAATGGAAGAAAATAAATATTAGGATGCTGAATATCTTTCATGGAAGTAAATCAAATACTAATTTCCTCGGTTGTCGATTCCAAGACGTTAACAATAGACAATACAAGACAATACAAGACAATACAAGACAATACAAGACAGTACAAACAAATCATTATTCGTAGATTAATGTGATTCCTTTTGTAAATCATATATTAAGACGTGCATTTATGTTTCTCGTTATTACGATGTTTGTTGTACTGAACAATTCGTTACAGAACTGGTCGACCTGTTTAACATTTGTCAAAAGGTTGTCAGCCATTATCAGCTGATAATTTGCCACCTCATTTGTCGGTGATAGATTTGGTTAAAACGGTTAATGTATCGGAAGAAAGATAAACATTTCATAGAGATGTAGTGTGTCTTAATATGGTGGTCATTGTCGTACTATAAGTGAACAGCGTACAATGGGATGTTAACCAGTAAGAAATGTGTATGTAGCCTCGTAACTCTAGCTTCCCTTATTCTGTCTTTAGTTCTCCCATTCTATGAGCGATGTTTCTGACAAAAGGATGAAGAATTGCAGATTTCTGAGTTAAATGCTATCCATATAATACTTAACGTTGGCTCGTTTAATAACTTAAAGTAGTATTTTCTTTTAGATGTTAACATCAAGTGGAGTCATACCTTGTCTAGACCGATTTACATAAACAACAAAAACAACAACAACAAAAATGTGACTTTTTCCATATATATTTGCAACATATTCCTAGACCACTAGACTATGATTATATGTGTTGGTTCTGCTTGGTGCTGACGAGGTAATCCTCCCAGTCATTTCCTTCTCCTTTCTATGGCCAAGGGTGGCTTATGCCTTTTCGGTCTCCTCGTTTAGAGAGGGGGTGCGTCAATATCAGTGAAGGCCGATGAGTTCGATTTTAGCAATGATTTTAACATAAATTGTTCCGTATATGGCATGCACGTCAGGTTGGCTCTCCTGGCTTACACTATATTAACAGTTGTGTAGCTAAGTGAATGTGTCCTCCTTTTCTCTCAAGGAAATATGACGAGCCAATATTGTTGCCACTTATATAGGGTGGGCAAAAATAAGGGTCCTATTTTTAAAAATTCATAACTTTTTTATTTATTGATTTTTTTAATTTTTTTTTAGAATAAGTAAAGGACCCCTTCCGAAGCAAGCATGAGCCGTATTAGCCCTAAGGAACGTACCCTCATTTAGAAAACATTATTTTTGCTTAAAAAACTCAAAACAGTGTAAAAAACAATACTTTAGTTTTTGTAAGTTTTAAGAAGTGTTTTTCGGCTTAAATTTGTTTTGTTTATTTCAAAAAATCTCGGAAGGGTCAGTCTACACACACATAAAGTTGGGTGAGTTTAACTTTTATTTTGTGGAAGTTATTCAAATTCAAGTTATTCAAATTTAAAGATAGGACACTTATTTTGGCCCACCCTGTGTATATATATATATATATATATATATATATATATATATGTGTGTGTGTATGTGTGTGTGTGTGTGTAGGTAGATAGAGAAAGAAATAGAGAAAGAGAAGTAAAGTACAATTCTGAGGCATAGATAGTAATCAAAATATATAATAATAGATCGACACCTTAAAGATAAATGGTATAAAGGTCAGCCAAATAGGTTTTTCAGATACCCAAAATTACTGCAGATATTAATTCAGCTCTATGGCTAAGACATATGGTCCACCAGAGTTATTATATGACAATATATGAACAAACAAAACACTCTGAGATAACATCAGTCTTTCTCCGCTAATTCTGGAAAAAATGCTGTAGAGATTGCGTAACCATTTCTTCACTATAGACACATTGTATTGGCATACACTTCCTCTCGAGGCTGCAATGAGAAAATGCGATATATATATATATATATATATATATATATATATATAGAGAGAGAGAGAGAGAGAGAGAGAGAGAGAGGAGAGACAAAGAGAGAGAGTTATTACTATACGTTAGTCGGTGATATAGTGATATTATGGTAGTATGTTCGACAACGTATATAGATTCATTAATGTTAGTGTTAAACGTTAATAACGTAAACATTTCAAATAGAATATTGCCCTATTACCACTAGTATTTTCTGTGTTAATCGCTGCTTAAATGTAAACATTAATTACCGCAATTAACTGTTTATCAGAAATAATCATATTAATTTCTTAATAGGCTGAAAACAAATCTCATCAAATGTTTAGTTCTAAACTCATCGGTTGCAAACGTGTATGAACATTTAATTGTGATAAACATTCACGATTTCAAATCGCTTTCTTAAGAAACAAGCAAATGAATATATGTTGGAAATTGTAGAATAAACAGTTATGCACACAGTCTTCTCATATAATTTACAGTCAATATTATCAGTAAGATAGCAAAGTATCGTGGGATTTTTTAAACTTGGAACAATATTTCATTTGTCATGTTAGTTTGCATTTCATTAAGTGCAATGCATATACGTGCCAGTGATATATATATATATATATATATATATATATATATATATATATAAAGAATAATAAACACTAGTTTATTACTGAATACACCTTGCATTGAACAATTGAAATTTGAAATAAATTTGGACAATCGTCGCATATTTATCACTCTTTTTTCTTCTCTCTCTCTCTCCCTCTCTCTCTCTCTCTCTCTCTCTCTCTCTCTCTCTATATATATATATATATATATATATATATATATATATATAAATATATATATATTTATATAATGTTAAGGACCATTTGTGTATATATATATATATATATATATATATATAATATATGTAGTACTATGCAAATATGTATGTGGCAAGTAAGTTGCACAGAGGCGTCGATGTTTCATACCTGCAGGAAATCATCAGGTTAAATTTGATTACTATAACTATTGAGCTCTACGCACATATTGAGCACCGTTGAAGTAAATTATAAAACGGTATACTTAATATAGTGTATAACATTTTAATTGTTTTATATGTATATATACTTAAATAATAAAATTATATACATATATATATATATATATATATTTATATATATATATATATATATATATATATATATATATATATATATAAAGTCAACAACAACATTCTGTGTTTAGGTGTAATCATAAATACTAACAATGATGCATTTATAATATCTCCCTATAAAACAACGACCTCGATACCCTTTGCAGTTTTTATTATAGATGCGAATGTTCAAACCGATATACAATTATAAAAATATTTTAAACCTCTCGAAATTAATTTTTCCACCAAACAATATTCTTCAACCAATTAAAACACCTCTAACAAGTCCTAATTAACAAATATTTCCTCAAGTGTCTGTTAGACAAACAATGTATACTAATAATTATAAAATTCTATAACACTAATAAATAGCAGATAAACAACTACCATTACATTAACTAATTCTACTGTGACAAGATGCCTCCGAACCTTACACTAGATGAACAATTTCTTAAAAGCACAATGCAAAGATATATATCCTCGTCAATAATAATGAGAAAATTAGATTCAATATCTCTTATAACAAAATCAAAACATATAATCACACAATATCAATAACTCTTCCAAGACCCAACACTTAGTAGAACAAACACGTCATATATGTGTTCCAATGCCTATAGGAGAATGTATCTTCAACAATAATAACAACAATGGTTAGCTTGGCTACACCACTATTACACTTTTTCTGACTACTCACATTACATGTTCCAGACTCTAGTTGAATATGATAAAACTGTAAAGAACATAAGTGACCCCATTCAGAATTTTACACTTTGTTGTCAACAACACAAAACGTATACATTGCGATTCTAATGCCAAAGAAACTAAACGTTCTAGAAGCACCGCATACAAAAAGTACACCCGCTACAATCAACAATGTTAATTATTAGAAAAGTCATATTATTTTTAAATATCTAGCCTCGTAATTGACTTTCGTAAATACTTAGCTGTCTTTTTTTTTCTAATTATCGATGCATTTATTGAAGAATAAATATATATTACCGCACTGTTCAACGAACTCCACAGATATGAACACATAAGATTAATACCCCGCCTGAAGATAAATGAATGACTCAACCGAAAATACTCGGAATGAATCGAACGTAAAACATTCGGACCCTACACACAACAATTCGACAAGAATACTTGATAGACCATCCGAGAAATTTGTAAACAACTGATAAAAAGACCCATTAAGCCAAATAATTCCGTGTTGTTCAATAACGTTTATATTTACTATAGATATAAGGTGGGAACAGTAACTTTTACTTGCTTCAAATAATCTAAACTGACCTCAATACGGGACTTTCGTAGCATAGTCCGACAGTTAAGAAAGATAAATACACTGAAAATTAAATGTTGACATTTTTTTTTCAAATAAACATTATTAGTCGTCATTTCCGACTAGTTCATTTTGACAGCAACATTGATCCAGCGGGTCATGTATTCTTTCCTAGTACACACAGAGTTTGAATTACCTACCGGGGAGTGTGAATTAAACCAGGGATATTTGAATTACCTACTAGACATCATCGTTCGGTCTCTCTGTACAAATGTTTGTAAGGATAACCTGACATGAGGATACTTTTCTTACAAGTAAACTCTGCCCAAATATTCAAAATAACATAGTATTTGAAACCCAAATGAGATCTCCTCAAGACGGTTATACGCTGGCTCATAAGAAGAATGGTGCGTCTTTTCCAAGTAATGGTGTCTTAACTGGGTACTCCACTAGACTAGACGAATTATTGTCCTGGAATCCGGTAAGACCAATGTACTACAAGAAATATATATTGTAACATAGTTCACAGGTCAATTGGGGAGAAAAGCTTTAATATTTTAACATCCTTACTAACTCAACTATTGACAGGTAAAAGACAAAATTAATGGAATATTCGAATACCTATGAATCTCATACATATGTCAAGTGTTAGCCCTTCATTTCTGAGAAGTTCGACTAAAGTAAAATGAAGCAAAACTGAATATATATATATATATATATATGTATGTTGTTTACATAGTTATGCTCGCCGCTGCTTTCAGTCTTAATATCACTTTATGTCTGCGTTATCATGTGACAATCTCTCGTGGTCTAATATAGTTCAGGAAAGGTTTACAGATTCAAGGTGTCTCTGTGAACCGAGTTCGGTCCCCATTATCGTCTGATAGTGTTATTTCCCTGCGCTGATGAGAGTCATAAGCTCAAACGACGTCGTACGTATGTAACACTTTTAAAAATAAAATTAATATGATATCATATATATATATATATATATATATATTATATAATTCTGTATCACGCAGTCGTGTGTTTCCTTAATTGCTAAGATTAAATGATATTACTAATGGATAATTGGGTGGTTTAAATACTAGAGCTATATTCTTTATAGTTAATGATACTATGCCATCCATTTTATTCTGCCCTGTATATATTATGTTTGAGTCTTCATACAGAGAGAGAGAGACTAAAAATAGGGGAGAACGAAAGAGAGAGAGGAAGAGGGAGATGGGAGAAAGAGAGAGAGAAAGAAAGGGGAGAAAGAGAGAGAGAGAGAGATGCACGAGCGTTCGAAATTACGTATGGAATAAGAGTGTGTGTAAAGCACACTCAGTGAACTTAATATATGGAATGTAAGTAACAGATGGGTCACTCAATGAGTTAATTAAAAATCACGGCTTATGGTAACAAATAAAGTAGAAGTTTTTAAAACATAACTCAATAAGAAAACTACGAAATATGTTATCATGTATGGAAACAAACTCAGTTTTAGTATAATGATCGATAGTAATATTACATATATATATATATATATATATATATATGTGTGTGTGTGCTGTGTCTGTTTTTTAAGGTTTACCAAAACATTTCGTTCATGAAATCATTCATCACAACAAAATACTTTTTTCCTTTCAAAAGTCTTTTGTTGTGATGAATGATTTCATGAACGAAATGTTTTGGTAAACCTTCAAAAAAACACATATAGATGCTCTGTACCCTGTAAGCTATAAGTGAAAAATGTAAATCTACATATATATATATATATATATATATATATATTTCATGTATCCACATGAAATTTTATACGGAGATATACTTTTTTATTTATCAATTTTCAATTTTCCGTATTTACTTCAACAGTTCTTGATACGTAAGTAGAGCTAGGTAGTAATTTATGAAATTATATTTATGGCAATTAATCTTCACAGAGGCTCCCGAGTTTCATCCCCACGGGGGAATCTTCAAGCTAACATGCATGGAGTTTGCATGGCCGGGTTTTTTTTATATACACGACTAGCTAGTTAACGAATCAGATTCTTTGTTGTTCTCTTAGCCAATCGTTGAGCTTATCACAAACAAAAGTCCGGTTAGTTTTACTTCCTATTTCATGTTATATTGTTCTGTTTCTATAGAGTGGTCTATATCATGTTTCTTTGTTATGTCAATATAATGGGTGAACTTATTTTAACACGTGGTTTCTTGTATTTCTATTATAGATTTTTCTTCAAATTTCACTTCTACACCCTCCCTTTAATTAAGCATGAGAAAATAGTACATGAATTGTAAATAGTATAGTACACTAAATTACGCATTTAAACATAGTTATATTCTCGCTTCAAATATAGAAGTTCTATATAGTTCGGCTTCTGATCAAAATTACTATCCAAGATTCCGGGAATTTACCACTTCTATCAAATTACTTGTAAACATTCCCTGAAAGATAAGTATAAGTTTTTAAAAACTATTTGAAATGCAATTATTAAATTAAAGTCATAAGATACTGAATTAAATCAACATATTTTTACGTTTTACCAAAAATTAGCAAGAGTATCCCCCAAAATGTCATTGGTTTGTAAAACCCGGCATTCAATCACTCGGTAAACGAATGTGTGTACGAATTGATTATCGTTATGCAGAATATATGGATTACAAAAATGTGATAATTATTATCCATGAATTCCTTTATTCGTGTTAAGGTTATAAAGAAATGTAACTAATTTAAGTAACGTTATTTTATTTTGATACAAAAGGAAATGTTTATTTAATTAAAATATTTGTTAAGGTATACACGTAAGATTATTAAAAATGTTGATCAAGAAAAGATTCATATTTATCTTGGTATTCATTTTTAATAACATAATACTCTAAAAGTATTGATGACGTCTGTTTACCAATGTTTACCTTATAATTTAAAATACAACTGTTGTTAAATATGATGTGTACGTTACTAATTTCGTCAATTTTATCAATTTATTTACAGATGATAAAAATTTAGTTACTCGAGTTATTCTTCACGTTTTGTAACCATCAATCGCTTTTTAAAAGAAATAAAGCTAAAGGTGTATTTTTATTTAAGTGTAAAAAAGTAAATTAAATTAAATGACTACACTGCCAATTAATGCATTGACAAAAAGTTAAAACAATTATGTATTAATAAATAAATAAAATTCAATTTTGAAAGAAAATGTCATATTTGAATTCTATTAATTTTTCAATAAAAAACTGTTTTTAAGTTTTTAAATATTTATTAATGATAAAATGACAAAACAAATAAAAACGTACGTGTTATCTTACCAAATAATTGATAATGAATTGTGACATTAACGAAATTGTTGGATGTCTGAAAATAAGATGTTGAGGGTGGTGTTTGAGTGAGTGGTAGTTGGAGGGCTAATCCCATCTGTTTATTAAATAACATGGGCCACATACCTATTAGAAATAATGTATTTTTAAAACATTATTTCTTTCGTAATGATCCTGACCATCATTTTTGTTTCGATTTGTTGTTTATTTTCAAGATAATAAAAACAATTTATTCCGCTGATGATGACACGTTAATATGCGAAAGAGAAATACACTTTATTCGCATTTTAAATTTTCCCAGAAACTCTCATCATTAAAATCACATAACATATTTTTTTGCAATTATATTATTTTTTGAAGAAAATATTGATAAAATAATGCTTTATTCAATAACATCACTAATTCAAGAAATACAATTTTCTTCAAGTTATAGTGATGTTATTAACACGGTATTTCGAGGCCTTTTTCGTGATTTATATGAAATATTTTTAATAAAAATGTAATTGTTAACATCTACAGTGCTTTATTTTTATAAAAAAGTGATGGATTTTTTATTAATACTTTGACATATAACTTTAGTCAAGGTGTAATTTGTTTTAAAGAAATTATAATTTTTACTAAGAATTTAAACAAAATAATAATTTCATTATATTCCGAGGTCGTTGATTAATAAATTCTGAAACTTACATTACATTTGATTGATGTTCTCAATTTTTGTGAATTTTTAAGCGAAGGGCGGATCAAATTCTTTAGCATTTTCGGAATCGGCCATTGATTTTGCTCGTGATGAGTATTAATAATATTATTGTTAGTATTATTATAATTATAATTATAATAATAATAATAATAATAATAATAATAATTATTATTATTATTATTATTATTTGTATTATTATTTGTTTTTTTATCATGATGATGATTATTAGTAGTATTGTTATAATTAGTATCATTATTGTATATGCAAATTACCATATCACAGTGTAGTCGTAACAGTAATGTTTTATTATTATTAATATTTATGATATTATTGTCATTAAACTTATTAATATTATCATTATTGTTATTTATTTACTTATATACACATGAGAGAAATACACTTGTGTTTACATTTGGTTATGGCGGTGTGGTCATTTGATCAGTACCAGTGGAGAGTCATGAATTTTATAACTCTCATGTTTGTACACCTCCAAAACAGTTATATGGTAAACAGCTAATGATCACCGTTTAATATTTCACAATTTGAGTGAAGGTCCCCTGTTGTTTTCTTAATGTTATATACTTAAATCCCGTATTGTATTTGTAAATTTTCCAGCTGTAAGTCGGCTTATGTAAGTGCCAAGTCTGCAATATTTTGGATTTAGTAAACATATGTGGGAATTTAAATCGCTTTTTCTTTCCTTTTTTTTTAAATGACTCAAAGCTTATTTAGGCTATACATATAGGCGGATTATTATTTAACAATCTATGTTTATCCCTCTAAAATTTATTTTGTATTACTATTTACACATAAATATGTTTCTTATAGCGAAGAAGATAAAACAAAAAGGATGTGTGTAAGATAGCATGTATATGTAGGTGTTCTTAAGATGTCACGATTTTGTTACTTTTTTCTTACGAATAATATCTAATTTAAGAATATTTGCTATCTTAAATGTTTCAAAAGATGTATTATCTATCACTTGCTATCTCATTCAGATCAGGCTGAATATATTACCGCTCCTGTTATAAACTTTACCAACACAATATGCCATTCATGTGTGTCTCATGGCACACAAATAACGCAAATTGATGTCCATAAATGATTTTAACATGCACATGTACACACACACAAAACCCTTATAAAAATGCAGCCATAATAGAGGCTGAAGAAGACAACCTTCCTATCAGGGAAGAAGAAACTAGACGGAGACAAAAGTCTAGATGGGAGAGGGAATCCAAGGGGACACTGTTATGGGCTATGAAATATGCTCAAGCAAAATATATGAAACAAAAAAAGAGAACAGAGACCTGGAAGGAAATATTCTTCCACTTCTGTCCGGGCAAGAAAAATGTTCCACCACAAAAAATAACTTGCCAAAGATATAACAGCATGAGCCTGTTCAATAAAGATGAGCTGGAATATATGGCATCAGAGATAGAACTAAAAAGTGTCCACTTGAAAGCCTCATCAAAAGTCTTACAATTCCCATCAGTGTCCAAAACACCACACCACAGTTACAGCAGAAACCACATTACCATTCATCCATGAACGAAGCTGTCAAACTGCCTGTGTCCATGACAACCCACTATAAAGCCACATCAACCCCAGAATCCCCTTTAGCCAGGGGATCGCTGACAAGTAATCCACCAGCATCAGCTGTCTATTTAGAATCAGAAGATAGCCCCTCATTGAACCTAAGCTCTACCTCACCACTATCACCGAGCCCACTGGTAACACCTGAATCCCCATCATTACCTCAGAAATTACTGGAAGCAGATGATGAGAAATTGGCCTTGGAAGAAGAACTTTGAAATACAATTGAGGAAGTCCAGATGATGAGACTGGAGGAAAGACCTCAACTGCCCAAAACCCACGCCTCAAGAGCTACCAAGGCAGTAATACAAAACATAAACATCGCTCTCCAAAGAATTATTCCATCCAACATATCCCTCATTAAGCTAAATCAAGTAGCATACGCTGCAGGACATTACATCGTTAGGAAAACACTCCCTCAATTCAAAAAGCAATGGGAGTCCAAAGCACGAGTCACAACACCACCGTGGAAACTGAAGCTCCAGAAACAACTTAACCTTTGCAGAAAGGAAGTCTCTCAAATTAAACAATTCTTGATGCCCCTACAGTGCGGGGACAACTGAGAAACACCATCTGCAGACTCAGTTTAAAGTACAAAAAAAATGTAGAAGAAATTGAAAACGTTGCAAGGGAACTTGAAGGCAACATCCCAGCACTTGCCAAAATAATTCAAGAACAGAATAACAAGCACAGGGCGAAAGTTGAGAACAGACAGTTCAAAATGAATACACAACTATTCTACCGAAATTTGGTTGGAGAGAATATAACGGTGGAAAAGTCACCAGAAGAGACGGAGCTAGAAAATTACTGGAGGCCTTTGTTTTAAAATGAGGAACCATGCAACCAAGAGACCAAGTGGATTTCAGATATAGCTCGAAGTAATAAAAGCAAGCCAAAAATGTCAGAGGCAGAGATAACGTCTGGAATGAAAAAAACGAAAGTTGAATCAATTTCAGAATCACAAAAATCCTGGCATAGAAAATATACCCAATTTCTGGCTGAAAAAACTAACATCACTTAAATGCCATTATACTAGCTGATTCACCAGACTTTTGAAGGGTGAGGAAGCCACACCAGCATGGCTAGAAAAGGTGATACGACCCTCATGCCCAAGACGAGTGAGACACAAACCTCTACAAAATACAGACCGCCTCACAAAAACGAACAAACTCTTCACTGGCCTGGTTGCAGACAGCATCTACGAACACCTCTCTTCTGGAGCATACCTGAGAAAAAGAACAACCAGAGTGTAGGAGGAAGTGTTTAGGCACCAAGGACGAATTGTTGATCAATAAGACCATCCTTGAAGAAGGGCAGATAAATCTAAGCATGGGTTGCATTGATTACCAAAAGGTATACGATAGTGCACCCCACGCATGGCTCCTTCGCTACCTTGCTCTGTATAATATCCATCCGGCCATCAAGAAAACCATATATGCGGAAAACAACTATGGCATGCAGACACACTAATTGAACAATACAAATCCCCGACATCAAGATTCGAAGAGGAATTTTCCAAGGAGATAGCTAATCTCCTGTACTTTTTTGCCTGGCAATTGAAAGTAACTCCACCAAAGCTAGAGTGCAATATGTGCCAAGAGTGCAAACAAAATCTAAACAAAAGAGTCAACCACCTGCTCTTTATGCATGACCTCAAGCTGTATGCTTGTTCAGATGCTGACTTAAGCCGACTCTTACAGGTTGTACATACCTTCTCCAAAGATATTGGAATGAAGTTCGGCCTGGACAAATGTGCCAAGTGCTCCCTTAGAGATGGGAAGAAGATCCAAACTTAAAACATACAACTTGATGAAGATACTGACATCAAAGACCTTGAAGAACAGGAACAATACAAATACCTTGGCATAGAAGAAAATGATTCAATTCAACACGCCCATATGAGAGAACAAATAAGCAGAGAATATATACGCCGTGTTAGAAAAATTTGCAAAACACAGCTTAAGAACAAAAACAAAGTAACTGCCATTAACCAATTAGCTAGGCCAGTGATAACATACAGCTTTAGAATTATTGATTGGCCACACAAGCACATTAATAGATTATACACTAAAACGAGAAAAATGTTGGCAATGTACAGAGTAATGTACAGAAACGAGTGTCTACCAAGGCTGTATCTCTCAAGAGGAACAGGGGGTATGGGTCTCTCAGAAATTGACCATCAACATCGAGCCACTATTGTGAGCATCGGCCAATATCTGATGAGCTCTTTGAACACACACCTTATTATGGTATGCCAACCTCAAAACACCAGAGCAAACAGAACAACCTCTATCACAAAACTGGTTAAACATTTTGGACAGGACTGTCTTACAAATGGGGCAGAAACAGACAACACTCCTGTCACAGAAATAGCTCGCAAAAGCCGTCGGAATGGTGAATACTCCCAGGAATATATAGATAAGGAAGGCTGTGTAGACTGGCTGAAAAGATGATCTCTCCACTATGATCAGGAGAAAATGACAATAGCTGCTAAAGATCAAGGCTTGATGACCAATGCCTTTAAAAACATGAGTGGTCTGAGCAACAATAACAAGTACAGGTTCTTCCACATAGAAGTAGAGAGTGTGAGCCACCTGACATCCAGTTGTAAGATTCTCCTGGGGGATGGCTATTATACAATGCGACACAACGAAGGGTGTAAATATCTTCACTGGGCTATTTGTAAAAAGTTGACTATCCAGTGTAGCAGCAAGTCCCGTGAGCATATACCAGAAAGAACAGTCGGAAATAATTTATACACTTCCCACTATGACTATGCAACCCCTACAGCTACATATCTAGAAAATGGAGCTGTTAAACCTGACTCTGTAATATGGGGCAAAAGGGAGAAATAATCAACCCTAGTGTAAGTCATTGTCCCTAATGATGCAGGATTGAACAGAGCAGAAAAAGAAACGATTACGAAATACCAATGTCTAATGTACGACATGAAAAGAAACTGGAATCTTAGGAAAATCTCCATCATACCAGTAATTATAGGATCAACAGGACTAATGACAAATAATTTCAAAAGCTATCTGGCGAGTATACCAGGTGAACCGAGTGCAAGAGAAATACAAACAATTTCACTTAACGAGACGGTTAGAATTTTAAAAAGATCTCTAGGCTGGAGTGTCTGAATTAGCCTGTGAATGTCTTGCACCCGGTAGGATGCCCCATCTCCAGCAAACACAGAAAGATAAGAAAATAAAAAATAAAGATAGAACACCCACACAAACACACAAATGTGTGTATGTGTATATATATATATATATATATATATATATATGTATATATATATATATATATATATATATATATATATATACTGTTATTGTTATTAACATGCACATGTTTCCATATATTTATAACTCACCAGTGACCTAGTTTGATACGAAACCAGGATCCCAGTAACAGATAACCTGCGCTCTACCAACTGAGCAAACCCCCTTTACTGATATTTGGAGAACTTGTATCGCATTCTCTATATATTTGTGTACTTATATTCGTATTTTACGATACTCATAATTGAACAGCATTTAATCATTTTTACGGAAGAACTCTATCAGGATAAAATATCAATTTTAACTAAAAACAAGTCCCAACACTTATTACTATATTATCTAAATTATATTCGCTATGAACGTTTCAGAAATATAATAATCAAGTTATGTTGGAAGACAGGATGACATTGTAAAAAAGATTCCAATACATAAGTCAAATCGTCGATCGGGTTAAACACTGGGTAGATATTTTATTCGGGATGTATAACCATCCACATTTTTGTGGTAATCCAGAATAGTCAAATAAGTATGTAAATATAATGGATAATTTCAGGCTTTAAAGTATACAAGCGAGAGAAATCCTTGTGTTATTTTCTTCTATGCTGCTAAATGCAATGTAGTTTACTCCCAATGCACGACAAGTAATAATCTCATTGCATACGGTTCAACGATGGGGTTTATCCATATAATTTACAAGCTGATTGAACTCTACTGGATTACCTCAAACAACCTGTTTGAATTAATGCAAATTTGAAAGGTGTTGATGGCCAAATGCAAGATTGTGCCGTTATTATGACACATGAAAAATAGTTCAAATACTCTGAAGGAACTCAAATTTGCAGAATATGTATTAATTTCACAATAATCGAAAATTCTGAACTTAACGAAAGCCTTAATCCCAATTTTTACCCGTTTCGCATAAACCATTACTGAACTAAATATATCCCATATTATACCCCCTTACGTTTAGCAGCTGCGCTCCAAAATGTATAATGATCTGTTAAATAGATTATAGTATGATTATATAAATAAATAAATATATTATGGTTTTTCTATTGTCGTTTATCAATCTGTAATTGTTCTTTCATGAATAGTATACTATATTCATATATACAGTCGCGATTAAGGAGATGTGAAGGACCCCAGCACCAATAATGGGAGCAACAAAATATCCCACTGGTCGTGACGAACCTCAGAGGCGCAAGCATTTGAAATGTTAAAAATCCTTTTTCGACGTATTTGCTAAACGTTCATATGGAACCTATCAGAGAGTACCCGGCTAAATGATTCACATAGGGGGCAATTATTTTTTATAGCTGGCATCTTGCCCTTACCCATTAAGGTCAGTCGGTCACGATGAACCAGACACCCAACAAGAAACATGTTGACATCTGCCCTTGAGGCTAGCATTTACAAATATCCGGGGACTTAGAACCAACATAAAAGACAAAGAAACCTTTCTCCTAACAAACTCGCCGAATATCCTAGCACTAAGTGAAACAAACCTTCAATCCTCAATCTCCTCTCTCCACTTGGACGTGACTGATTACCTTCCACTCTATCGTAAATACTCTGACAAACATATGCATGGGATAGTAGTTTATCTGAGAAAACCACTCTCTTTGACTAGAGAACATAGGTTAGAATAAGATAATGAAGCCTGTGCTTTAGGTTGCCTTTACATCACAGCGTTAGTTACTTATATTTCTTATACCGTTCTCTTCCGACCCAGGGCTGTCCCCTGCTAAACCCCGTCCCTGAAAGCATATATAGAGCACTATCACTCGACGTTAATGCCCCACTACATGTATTTGAGGATGTTAATGCACACCACCGTGACTGACTGGGATTCTCCAGCTTTATTGACACAGCTGGTAACTCTACGTATAATTTCTCCTTAGCTCAATACCTCTCAGAATCTGTCACTTTCCAGACCGACCTTGTTGATCGTGTGGACCAGCAAGCCTCACTTCCCGACATGTTCTTGACCTCACTTTCCGAGTCATGTGTGACGAATGTGCATAGCCCGCTAGGGCACGTTGCTCACATTCTGATATTGATTAATATCGCCTAAAATATCGTCCAAAAGCTGATGAGCCCTTGCTCAAAACGACATCGGGCACATACTATATCCTCACGTAGAAAATGATTTCATAAAGAACTAACATACATAAAACAGACACCAATCAATAAGAATACTCCCAATAGAATACTTGATCAACCAAATAAAATTATATATAAACTCCATACAGGACAACAACAAAAACAGAAGCCATAACAAAAATTATACTTTCCACCTATACTAAAAAAAACCCAAATTCACCCTTAATATGAACTTGACTAAAAGGCAATATTTAACCTCAGACAACTATACACTAAACCTACTAACAACATAAGAACATATAACTAATAATAAACGACATCAAATTTAAAACGTTTAATTTAATAAAAATAAATAATAACAGCATAAACTCAACCCTAAGCCAAGCTAACGTTATATATAAGTTCACATGCTTCTTGTAGGAGTGTCTTCCTACGAACCAAACATAATAAATATATCGTACCTATATTGGCCACACAACAACTCTCTACAAACGGCTTACCTATCATTTACTCTACACCAGCGCCATTCAACACCTCATCATTTTACATAACCAAATGATTACAGGCGGCCTATTTACGAAAATACTGACAGCTTACACAAAAACCATACATCAAAATAATTGCATACATTCACTTAACTACTGGAAGCAATATTTATTTAAAAAAATAAGCCAATATTAACAAAATAGCTTTTTAATACCGTTATTAACATATTGAATGTATTCCATGATTATAAAAATAAAGTAATAACTAATTAAATATATATTTAAAAAAATAATAGATGAAATAAAATATGAATGAATAAATTAAATAGTATATTGAAAAATAAAATATTATAACTAAGCAAAAGTTATAAATACCGAAATAAAAAATAAATAATAGATTCAGCCACATACTTTACATTCTTTAACTTATCCTCTTCTCCTACTAAACACCTTCAAAAAATTAATTAAAAAAAACACGCAATAATTCATGTATTCTGTAAAATAAAATAAAAGTACTCCTGATGACGACCACGAAGTAATGCCCGAAGCAAGAACACTCGGAAACATATTATACTGGCTACCACCCGAGACCAAAAAGCTTGCTCGACGCATCGAGAATACCACTATAAAAGTCACACAATTCCGTGTCAATTAACAACGCCTGCATACATAACGACTTGCTGCCGAATATATATATATATATATATATATATATATATATCCTGCCAAGCTAATACAAAGTATACTACACTGATTTTTATGTTTGTATTCAGAGGCACATACATGTTTTACTTTTACAGTAACTAACCTCTAAGCAAAGTGAGTGATTCATTTTTTGAAGCGATGACGCTAAAAAATTACAATTACAGCAGATGTATTTCTTTTACTCATCTGTTTAGTGGATCCTGCTAATTTATGATCGCCTTTCAATTCTCTTTCTCCCAACTTATGTAAATCACCAGATGACTTTTCCTCTGTCCGTGTATGCTTCCTTTGTAGGTTTTCTAGATTTGACGATAGTTCATTCTATCACACGCATTTACATCTACAATCATCCGTCTATTCGATTGAAGGCCCTTTTATGTCTCGCTCTTGTGGGTGTGTGTGTGTGTGAGAGAGAGTGTGTGTGTCTGTGTGAATGAATCTTTGCCAGTGTGTGTACGGTTTCTTTTCTTTACTGGCAATCTAATTATAGACATTCGCCCATTTCGTCCACCTTCACAAACATGTTAAGAGATTTATTATATCCCAGCAGGCACCGCCGGGAATGAATGAAGATCACGTGCTTACTTACTTCTCAAAACCTTCAATAAAGTATCACCGTTTTTATTTGTATTTGGTATTTTTTTATTATTAGTAAAAAAAAAACGCTCTCTCTGATGTGACTGTCATTTATGGGTGTATTAATACAAAATAATAATACTATCTTTCGATTCCTCGAAAAACATTACTTGATCAAAATTATGTTTAATCTTGGTATAGGCCTTCTGTATATGTTATATCTGTCAGCAAAAAGATCCTATTATTGCATAAAATACCTCGCCAGATATACATTATGACTGCAACGTATTTTTCAGATGTGTGCCACTCATTTATGTAATGTCTGTCTATGGGAGCGTAGATGGCTCTTTAGTCCGGCCAACGAATTACGTATCCTTGGACAGAACGTACGCTCATGTCGATCATTGGCCTGCAGCAAGATAGAAGGAACAACACTTGCATCATTGTGCACTATCATGTGCCGTTGAAGGCTACCAGCTGATCGGCTCAGTTTTGGGCATAGAGATCACGAGAAACGGTGATTATTCGTCTGTTTCTGGAGAGGAACAATTGTAGATGAAATGCCTTTCGAGGTGATTTCATGTGATTGAAAATACTTGCTTTTTATAACAGGGTCCGGTCAGATCCACAAATCTCCACAATTGGTTGGCACGGTTTAATGTTGAGATTTGTCGGTCTACTCTGACTGCTACACAATGTTCAACGTCTTTGTAATTTTGTCATATATACATACATACAGAAATGCATAAATACAAGGTGATAGATAGATAGAGTTTAATATGTTGATCATGCATGTTGATCGCGTAAAAATTACACCCGTGGACTCCTTAATAAAGTACAAAATCTATTTTTCAATCCAGCTGCATTTACTACAGATTACTTTCAGTCTATGCCTGACTTTTCAACTGAATCCCAGTTCTGTATGTCCTTGTTTTATGGCCGTCTCAAAAGTAGGATGGGTGATATTAAAAGGGCTTCACATTCACTGGACGTTATACCCTCCCCATGTTTTTTTTTTCTGTAGGACTATCTCAAAGTTTATACTTATGAAAAAGAATCAGAGGATTATTTCTAAACTGCATAAAGCAATGGCGTCGCAAATCAAAGCAGTACCATGAGAGGAACCTGTCAGAATTATTGAGAATTGTGCACATTGTATTCAGATATGTTTGCATCGCAGAAGGGAAAGTTTGGGATACATCATTTAACAGCGTGGATACAAAGGTGTTGGCGTATACTGGCGTTTAGTTCAAATAGAGTTGAATGACATTTGTGATTGTAAATGTATGATGATTCCATGTGTATCATTATTTGCGGGGTCAAACTATGGATACAAAGCCTTCTCCCCCGAATAAGGTTTATTAAATAACCGTTATTTTCTAATATTTAAAAAAGACATTTCAGTTTAAAAAATACTTGAGCGTGGAGAGTTATCAACCTTAAGAAAAAGCGTAGCTTATTTGAGTGCCTGAATGAGAGAACACTTAAAACACAGATTGGTAAATTTATCCCCGTTCACCGTTAAATATATATTTTTAAGTATATTTTTGCTATATAAAGTGTGTATAAAAAGTTACGTGACTGGTGTCATAAATATATTATTTCGGTTACAATCACAAGACTATATACTTCCTATTTGAAAGTGATCTCCATCAAGGTTAATGCATTTCTCAATCCTTCATTATCACGTATATAAGCGATATTGGAATGATAATTGTTCAGGTTTCTTATTGTTGTCGATACAGTCACTTTCTTGAAAGGATATACTTTATGTCATTCTATAGCTTAGTTTAAAAAATCAACGTCACATGGGGAAGTATCCAATGAATATGGACGGTATGCCAGTACGGCTTCTCGGACAGAACATGTGTTATGCTGATAGCGTTGCATGTAGGTGCATTGTGGCGACAAATAAAATGTAGTATAAACAAAATCATGTGGACAAAAAATCAAATGTTTGCAGAAACATAAGATTATACTTATCATTGCAGCCATGAAAAGGGTTAACATCGACAAAGTTGTCACTAGATTTGAAAAACACAAGCAACGGTATAGTGGAATGAAGAAAAAAGAGAACCCTTCAATATTGAGTACAATAATCGATAGACAGAGATTAGTAAGACATTACTAATCTTCGAAGCAAGATAGCAGTGAATGCATTGTTCAATGTATATAGTTCTATGTATTAGTAAGTAAACAGAACACAAATGGGGCGTAGGTTATTCTATTACACCGATTATATACAACCAAGATTTTAGAAGATGATATAATCTGCTAATACTTTTTCCCCTATAGCTCTATAGCTCATCAACACACATTTACACACTTGTGGCCGATTCTTTTCAGTCACATAACGTTTGTGTATACATTAAGTGTTTATTGCTTAAAATAATATAATATAACATTTTTATCTGAAGCAATTTGCACAAGTATATACATAAGTATATAAACATAGAGTGAGATAAAGAGATGGAGAGAGAGAAATGGGTTAGAGTAGGTGTAAAAGAAGATATAAAAGAAAGAATTTAGGGGGGAAGAGGGTAAAGTAAACAAGAGACTATTTGCACATATATATTAATGAATATTAGCGCAAGTGAAAAGATAAATCTCTACAATATTGGGAAACTTCAATTTAATGGCATAAACATATTTTACAAATTGCAATGCCACTTCAAAAGAAATTACGATTCGAATCAAGATCTGTTGTTCGATATTAAAATAACACTGTATTTTGATTCCATGTATCATATAGAGCTTCGTGAAATAAAAGCTGACTAAACCACATGTCATATCGTAAAAGTATCTCATGTAGGTATGAACCCTTATGCAATTCAGATATGCAGGTTAGTCGTAATAAGCACACATCGATCTGCTATATCAAATAATTGGTAACTGATGAAATCGCTGTCCTAAACAGTTTCTTCGAATATTCGATTAGAACTAGTTTGCGGACGATAATATTATTTTTAGATTATGACATGATGAACGTTTTGGAGTTAAAATCGATTTGGTATTACGTAGTAATACGATAGAAAGACACACATTTCAACTTTTATGTCGTCCGAAGCAATTCAGAAACATAATCATGGCTTAGATAGCATTCTTACTCATTTAAAACGTGTTTTTCCTCAGAGTTCATGCGTAATAATATATAGATTTGAACTCGAAAGGGTTAATCATGTAATAATCTACAAAAGAACGCACCAAACCCGACTTCACCTTAATTATAATTCATCATGACAAGCATTATAGTTATACTCTAACCATGTATTAAGACCACGAACAATTGCTAGGCACTTTTACACGCATGTAAGTGAAAAAAATTGAATTAAATAATATGAACAATAAAGTTAACAAAATAATTCATTAAAAGTTAATTTATTACTGAATTTTAAAAGCGTACTGCAATATATCTTCTTGATAAATTGTAATTGTAAACTTTTACTGTAATTATAGAACTACTCATGAAGATTGGTAAGTTGAGGATGTCAGGATTACTTACAGTTTCGTAACTAGTCATTTCACCTGTAGCGTTCTACATAACAGTTTTGACATCTGCACCACTTAACGTTGAGGTCGCTGGATTTTCAAGTATGTCTGTAAGAATACTGTTTCATACATTATTATTGTGCTACATTGTTATCAGAGAGAAGCCACTTCATACATGTCTAACTTTCCCTGTATATGTTCCTAAATGAAGCCACGTGACTTTAATCATTCATTAGTTTCACATATAAAACAACCCAACTTGTAATTTGAAACTTTTTTAGCTACATTCATGTCGTCTCCAACACAGATAGCGTCATCACTTCATAGGATTTTAGATCTATCTGAATTCAGAACACCGCCAGTCTCTACAAGATAATTAAAAACAGGTTCTTCGTAATCGACATTAATCCACTGAGCTACATTTGTTCCATTAACGCTTCTTACCACGTCCTTAGCAGCAGCTCTTCTAAAACATTTACATACTTAAGCATCACGCACACCTGTGTGGCTATTGCTGCTTAAAACATATAGATGTGTATTTGACGTTTTCACTATGTGTATTCGCTAACGTCAGTACTGACCACTATGCGCTACTCACAAGCAATGAAGAAAACACCATCTGTGATATAAAGACCGTTGGTTTACATAGGTAAATGCTTAATCGCTTTAACCTAATCTAATGTACGTTAAGGAACAGTGATCATTACGTCGCGGGGTGCGCATTATTTTTACTTATTTTCTAGTACTTGAATAAGCATTCCCCCAGAGTGGGTTGAGCCGGCGCAATTAATCGTTTTCATTACATCCCCTGCATAGGCCGACCAAGCCGGACAATTTTAACGATTGAGTGATCTCTATCAACTCGCTGTTCCAATAACGAACTCCATAGATTCGTGTGCACAGGTAAAGTCAAAGTCATATTAAACCTTCAGGTATAATTTTCTGAGTCCATTATATCGTTTTACCAAACCTGAAGGGGAGTTGGGGCAATTGCTTCGCATATTGAACTCTCCTGGTTGGCGGCGAAGATCATTATCAGTTATGTGCAGACAGCTTGTGAGTATGACTTAAATAAGCATACTGTGTTGTTTGAGAAAAAATGGTGACATCGGACACAGAGGATGCAACGCAAGCAGTGGTGACCAAACATTTCCAACCACCTAAGGTCTTTCACTCAGATTGGCAAGGACTCACTGCCATAAAAGAAGGATCGTTCGTGCTTACGTTTGGAAGATCCTTACTTTAGTGCTGCGCCTGATCTCATTTATTGAACAAAGCCGAGTAATTGAGTCGGAAAAAGGCATGTTCTACAGTTATGATGCACATTACCGCTATAATGTCATCTCTACCTTGACCCGAGACAGTGATGATGGCGCTAAAGTTTTTGAAACTTTTAACTCATTCAAAAACATCAACATAGAGGACGATCTGCATTTTGTATTTTGGGTCGAAGCCGACAGAAATTATTTTTAGTCTACAATCCGTTTAATTTCTATCACCATCTGCGATGCAACACGCTGAAGTCTATCAATAGAATACTGGACATCAGCAAATGTTTAACCGAGTAGCACGTCATCTGCCTAGTTTAAGTCCTTAATGGCAACGTTGGGACCAGCAGTGGCATCGGAAAACTATTTTATGGCATTCAAGAGAATTCGGTCAATGGCGTAATTGAAAAGTGTTGGCGAAAGAACACAGTCTTGTCGAACGCCAGATCGTATGTCGAAACGTGTCCGAAACCTCACCGTACATGCGTATGTAGGATCGTGTTGAGCAGTTGTATGCTTTCAGAAGACTGAGAAGTTTAGGCGGAATACCATCTGCTGTTATCACCTTCAAGAGAGTGCCACCGTGAACAGAGTCGAATGAAGCAGGTAAATCAATGAAACAGATAACTGTTATTTGTTGCCGATGTGCGATTATGTGTCTTAGGGTGTAGATTTTATCAGCAGAGGCACGGGCTGGAGAAAACAACATTTGGAATCGTAACAAAATAATCGAAGCTAATATATTAGCTAACCAGTTCATACAGACAGCATGGTAGTTTATGCAGCAGCGCTTATCGCCTTTTTTAATGAATGGCACT
>OY744524.1:27371402-27383902 GCA_963556195.1 Sepiola atlantica | reverse complement strand
ATATATATATATATATATATATATATATATATAATTTCATATTCATTTTAGTTCTTTATATTTTCTTCATTTATATAAAATGATATATATATGTATATATATATATATATATATATAGAGAGAGAGAGAGAGAGAGATCAAGGGAGATATAGAGAGGTATAAATAAAGTAGATGGAAAAAACTTAATTTAGAATTATATATATATATATATATATATATATATATATATAATTTAATTACTTTTCGTTACCTCTGATGTATTTAGCATGACACTACAGCAGAGTAACTGGTGCATATGTCTAACTTTTATAGGGTTTCAGTCCTTTGGTTTAGTAAATTACAGACATTAGAATATTGTTATTCGTTGTATAACTTCTAAATCTCGCCCTTTCCTTAGTTGATGTTTGCTCTTTTAATGTTTTTCCATTTCATGTAAGCCTTTTTCTAAGTGAATGTTGAATGTGACACATCAGTTGAACATGAATTATTTGATAGACAGAAATTGTATTTGTCGTAGCGCGTTTTCCACCTTAGGTTAACTCTACCGAATACACTTTTCTGTAGTTGTTATTGTCTTTTTGCATGTTGCGCATTGTAGACAATATACTCGATGGGATACTTACCACCTAAACACACAGTTGCTTTTGGCTAAACACTTAAAATTCATTCTGTTTGCATATTTCGTATTTTATATTTTATATAGTGTGTGTATATTATTTCTGCTGTATTTGATTCAACTGTAACTGAGTGTTAAATTATTTTAGATACACACCTTAAGTAGTAGGGTGGAGTTAGTGAACTGTGTATTTTGTAGATTCAGAAAAAGTTTGCTAATATTTTTTTGTGCAAATGCATTATAGTATAGGTAAACATGTTTTTAATATTTATCGTCTCTTTTTCTGCACATGTTTATAGTTGGTTATTTGTCACATTAATTTAAAATACCTTTTCATGGAAAATATTGACTCTGTTTAAATCTTCGTTTCCTGGATGTATTTATTATCTAAAAATACTTTCAATAACAGTTGGTGAGAACTTTTTTTATATATAATTGTTTGTTATTTTATTTCCGTGCATTGTTGGTAACTGTTGACTTCGGTTTAATGTGGCTTTTAGAAAAAATATGTCAGTTTTATATGTCTATTATGCCAATGATATTTAATTTTTCTACATGACTTTCTTCATTTTCATTATCGATTTCTACTCGTCTCTCTAAATATTATACATGTATTTTATGTATGTGAGGGTAATTTTCCAGCGCATTTAATTTTGTTTTTGATGTCGTTATACGCATTAGTCTGTGTTTTCGCTTCTTTCACTTGTTTATATTTAGTGTTGCCCTCAATCTATTAGAAATTAGTTTACGGTCTACGTGTGCAATACAGCCTAAATTATTTTCTTGCAGGTCAATTAGCTTGTAGTTAGGTTAATCCTGCATCTGCTATTGTGATCTTTTCATGTGATATACACTTTGGTATTTTGATAATTTAATCTTTACTGTTACGTGCGTGCCTTCGCAATATGTATTATTAATTCAGTTTCAGTTTACTTTTTTTACTTATTTATTAAGTTATCAATTTTTATTACATTCGTTAGTTGTTGTGTGATGTGCCTGCTCTGATGACCAAAGAAAAACGTGACATGTAAATAAAATATCGAACACAAAATAATATATGAACTTGTTTAATACCATTAAAAAAAAAGGTATCTACTTCTTGGTGCAGTTCTTCATTAATAATTATTACGCTTCCGTGACCGCCCAGAATAAGTTCCGCTTAGCAATGTGTATAGCTGGGTAAAAATGGAACTAGATGAAACATTTTATCGGATGATTTTATGGAGTAGAATTTGCACATATAGTAGGGTGTTTCTAGAATTTACACGCAACAAATCGAATAACGGACTTTCCTGAGACGATGGAATATTGATATTACATCATAAAGAAAAGTAGGATTATGTAAGTTATTCCTAAAAGAAAAAAAAGATTGTAATGAAATACGATGATCGTAATAACAAGGGCTGCTGACATGACGTCATCCTGAGTTTTTTTTTAAATCTTTAAGATTTATTTCGCTTATTTAATTATATCGTTTGCTTTTTTAATAAATTACTTCTAAAAAGAAGATTTTGAAAGATAATGTAATCATTACGATACAGTTTAATCATTAAATAATAAATTTAAAAAGTCGTTATGAGACTATAAATATGTTTAATGCAATATTGTTTTAATTTGTATTATATAAAAATTAGTGAATCGCTTCCAAACTTCTTATACTTTAAGGCATATATATTCTCGTTGATACCACACTTCCTGTAAGATCCCCAAAGTTAAGAGATATTGCACTCGGTAATAAAATAATAGGCACCACTTGGAAAAATCAGATGGTGTATGAAATAAAAGTATCATCGAATTCTAAATAAATTTACAGATCAATCGTATAGAAAATGGGTATTACTTCAGGATAAAACGACCTGACGAAGACTGACATGCAATATAAACTCACAACATGAGAGTGTGCTTAATATTTTAAAGCTAGAATATACTATGTGTATGACATGTTCAAATGATATCAAATGTCTATTAAATACCAGAGAGTCATCATGTAATACACTCCTGTTAAGAAATATTCGATATAATTTTAAATGCCTAACTTTTTTACGAAGATTTTGAAAGGTATTGAAGTAGATATAATGTCGTAATTAAATTTAAAAATAGGTATTTTGTTTATACACGCTGTTGCATTTTTAATTTCAGTTGAAATTCGATTGCACGAATGTTGATTTTCTAAATATTTCACTTTAATACATTCTAATCCGTGCGTAAAAGATGTTGTCAATTTTCTTACTTAAAAAAGCGCCAATTTGCGCATAACATCGCCAGGACTACACTTATTCTAACGACTTAAGTACTTTACGTCTCTTTCTGCTCATATCGTGATTCAACCCCTCGGGGTTAATACCATCAAAATGAGGAGGAAGAAAAGAAGAAAAAGAAACTATAAGACAGTCTCGCCTGACAAAGTTGTTCTACAATGAAAGCTTGCAAAAAAAATTAGATAAATGAATTTTTCATTTAAATTGCACGATCGTTGATTTTCAAAATATTTCACTTTAATACATTCTAATCCGTGCTTCAAAGATGTCGTCAATTTCCTTATATACAATTATAAGTAATATTGAGGCGTGAAACACACACCGACATACGTTAAAGTGTCGAACGAATTTAATAATATAAAGCAATATTCCGTATATTCAATTTCTTCTTACGACACCTCATTCTCACGACTAAAATTTGAGATATTTTCTAGATAAGAATATCATGTAATTGACATTGATCATAATGAAAAAAAAAATTCTAGACATAAGGTTTAGTATCATTATATCTTGAAATGGTCTTCGGAAGATGATAGTATCCAATTGCGAAAAAATGTTCCGTTCAGGGAATATATATATATATATATATATATATATATATATATATATATATATATATATATATATATATTGATGAAACCCAGAAGCCTCTGTGTACCTTAAATGCCATGAATATATTTTCATAGCTTATTACATAGCTCTACTTACGTATTGAGAACGGTTGAAGTAAATACTGAAAATTGATGCATAAAAAAGTATATATCCTTATAAAATGTTATGTGGATACATGAAACAGTATATATATATATATATATATAATTTTAAAGTAAATATGTTTACCTACATTAATCGATTCATCATGCTTACGCAATCTTCAGTGTAGGGATGTTAATTCACGTCAATCGGTGGGGTAAAACCTGGTCTTTACAAATCGCCACTGATTGCAGTCGGCTATCGTTCCCCTGGGCCGGCGAGACTTCGAATGACTATTAGGAGGGATTTGAATCTAAAAGCCAAATCAGGGAGTGATAGTGAGCAGTTGAAAGTGATTTTATAACAACAAACAATGCTGTCGAAATATCGCTTTTAAGCCATAGTATTACTGCTCGTATATAAATTCTCTCAGGGTGCACCGATCCTTGTAAAATTGGTTATAATAATATTTTTTAAGTAAATATTAATTATGTTTTACCTACATACATCGATGTTTTATGCTTCGCGATCTTCAGTGAAGGGATGTTAATTCACGTCTCTGTCTCTGTCTCTGTCTCTGTCTGTCTCTCTCTCACTCTCTCTCTATATATATATATTAATATATATATATATATATATATATATATATATATATATATATATATATTAATATACATATATATTTATATTAATATACATATTTATATATTAATATACATATATATATATATATATATATATATATAAATATATATATATATATAAATATATATGTATATATAAATATATATATATATATTTATATATATATATATATATATATATATATATATATATATATATATATATATTGTGGCCGGTGTAATTCCGTCATTTTTAATCACTTAATCTTTAAAATTGAACAACTCGTCTGTTTTTTCAACCTTTCTATTTTATTATGCATGCCTGCTTGCCCGATTATATCAAAATAATTAATGGGTGGAAACACGAATGCAGAAAATAAGGAGCAGATATTGCCTGAGTGAATCGACTCTAATGACCAACACAGATATTGCCTAAGACAATGCTTTTCCTTGCACCGAACCGAACCGAACAATTTCTCATTCAGAGAATAAGATCCAGGCACTCAGCGGAAAAATACGCTTGAATGTGACATTGTAACGCGGCTTAGGTAAGCATTACCTGTGCCTGGTAAGTTGGACTAAGCGGCACTATACTACATATTGGTAATCAGTAGAAGATTAGGTTTGACTGTTTCCTGGAATGGCAATCATTTTTAGGCCGTTCAATGCTGAAATAAATACCTATTCACAATGATTATGAGAAAGTGCGTAGGCGAAAGCGAATAAGTCGATGACGTAAATAAATAAATTATGTCAATAAAAATGAAAAGGAAAGCAGAGTAGCATTAGAGCATACGTTTGTAGATGAAAGGCGAATAAGATGAGAAGTGGTGCGAGGAGGAGAATAGACGGGGTAGTAGTAGGAGCATCGACGTAAGAAAACGAGAGTGAAGGGATGACGTAAATAAATAAATTATGTTAATAAAAAAGAAAAAGAAAGGAGAGTAGCATTACTAGCATACGTTTGTAGATGAAAGGTGATGAAGATGAGAAGTGGTGCGAGGAGGAGAATAGACGGGGTAGTAGTAGGAGCATCAACATAAGAAAATGAAGGTAAGGGAATGACGTAACCAAATAAATGTCGCAAATGAAAAAGAGAAGAAAAGGATAGTATATCTGAAAATACTGCGCAATCATCAAATAAATATATTTTTCTCTTCACTTAGTAATATATAGAATAAAAATGTGTGTTCTGAACTGTGGAGATTAGTATTGTTTTTTCTATTATTTATTTTTCGAACTAGTCTCTTCATCTTGGTCGTTATTTTTTCAACGTCTACATAGCCCCTTGGCGACACGGATAAAGGTGTTTAATAACACCATGCTTTCGTTATCGAAGATTTACTACTCACTACAGGCGATAATAAGTAACAATTAAAATTAATTAACACTTTTACCAATTCATGGCTGACAGAACGAGAACAATCTAACCCTGATTTCTAAAATAGGCACATGAAGAAGGTCAGAGGGTACGTTGTGTTAAATAGTGTGGAAATATCAAGCAGGATAAGAATACTAGTCTAAATAATTAAAATAATACTAATAAAAATGTAGTTCCTTCTCTATAAAACATTTATTATCTTGCTTGGCTTCTTGGTTGTGTTCACATGTAATGCTTTAGGTGATCAGAGGGGGAACAATACAAAATAAGAAGTGAAAAGGTGAAGGAAATAGTGGGAGAAGTAGCGGCAGCCTGGGGAAGAACAAGATTGCGTCAAAAATAAATTACGTAAATAAAGAAGAAAGGGAGGGAGCTAGCAGTAACAGCGTATGTTCGGAGATGAAAACCAAATGGGAGGAGAAATCGCAGGAGAATTGAATAGGAGTCGCATGAGTAGCAGCGCAGCAGGAAAAGCAAAGTAAAAATGATTAAGTAAAGAAGAAAATAGGAGAATACTAAAGGGAAGAAGTAAACTGAGGAAGTGACGAAAAAATGCGCAATTTGCCAACGTTGATTCTGAGAGAATCAAATTTGACTGAGACCTAACACATTATTAAATGAAGTAATTCGTTTGTGTGTTTGCATTTTTCAGAAAAATTATATCCTGTTCTTCGTTTACGATTCATATTTGGTTTGAGGTGTTGCTATAATTTCCATTAACATTCCTATGTATGTTTCAGAATTCTCTAGATAATTATTTGTAATTTTTATTATTTCGATTATTCAAACTAGATTTGTAATTGTGGATGTTTTTTAAACGGTACTTCGGCCGATGACACCTCCGACTTTCTTTAGATGCGTTTTGTTCTGATTCACTTGCGTCCCGCACGAGAGCAGAATTAGACACGTTCGTTTTTATGACATCGTGAAAATTCATTTTCTGTAAAAATGCGCACTCTGGATTGGGACGAAAATTTAAATTGGTTCAGTCTAGGAGTACTTCATTATAACTGACCGATGGAAAGTAGATGAGGTATCAGGAAGTCACTACATTTTCCTCCTATCTTACCTCTGATAATACGTACGGAAATACGAACTTAACCCGTTATAATTAACAGGTTTAGTTTGGATAGATTGTTCTCGTTCCGTCAGCCATGACCGGGTAAATGTTTGAGTGAGGATGGGCCAGTGACGCCGTATATAAAGTTGGTAGTGATAACAAATTCTAATTGACAGTCTGATGGTGATTGCGGGTTCTATCAAGATAAGACACACCTGAATAAAGTTGGATGATATATCGGCCAAAACGTTGTGAGAAAAACATGCAAAATGAGAACAGTAGTCCGAATAATCAAAATAATAGACATTCCTATTTATCTTACATTATTCGTTTTCGATTCTATATAATCCGATCGATTTTCCCACTTAATTATTGTTTTTTTAGAATAAGTCGATTACGTCATTTAATGGGAAATTCATGTTAAATAAATATTGTCGTTTTTTTTTTTTGGGGGGGGGGGGGGGAGCAATAAACAATTTAGAAGTATATGTCCGTTTATATAAACGAACACGTAATTGTAAAAATGGATGTGTTGTTTTATTGATCTAATAATAATGCGACTACATTCTGTTCAATAAGATAAATCATTGCATAGAAATTGAATTTCGATTTCGATAGTTTTATTTCACTTTGAATTTGTTTTATTTTCACTTTATTAACATCGATTGCATTTCCGTGTCTGATAGACTGTCTATTATATAATAATGTTGGAATATAAACGTGACTTTTATTGATTATTTTTATTATTATTGCTTACACAACCATGTTAAAAGAAATAAATTAACGTAAGGGCTTAGATAATGGAGTTTGTTATTTTCAAATTATAATTTTAGAATTCTAAAACTCAGGGAAATAGTCAATGTATTATAGTGACAAATTTAAAACACACTATGTGTATAATGTTGTAGATAGTTTAAGAAACTATGATGCTATTTACATAATAAAGCCAACACTAAAAAAATAATCTGGTTACATATCTCAAATCGTAACCATATAAGAAATAAATCAATACATATATATATATATATATATATATAAATATATATATATATATATATATATATATATATATATATATATATATATATATATATATATATATATATAGTCTAAAGAAGCTTTGAGTTATTTTAAACAAAAAGACAAAAAAAAGGAAAATGCAGTTTAAATTCCCAGAGAAACTAACTAAATTTAAAATAGTGTAGACTTAACATTTGTTGGAAAATTCATAAATAAATAATATATAATAGTAAGTAAATAAAATAACAAGGGGGATTAAGTATCTAACAGTGAAACAAAAGCAGGAGATCTTAACGTAAGCATCTAATATTAACACGGGGATCATCAGCTATATATATATATATATATATATATATATATATATATATATATATATATATATATATATATATTTATATATATATATATATATATATATATATTGTGAATTTTACCTAATAAATAACTAAAATGTTCGATTGTTGAAGTAAGTATTTTGATATGTTATATTCAATGTAATCATTGAATAAGAAAAAGTTGACGACCGACCGACAGCCTCATCCAAATTTACAGTTCGCGAAACCTCAGTCGTATTATGAGAAGAGGGTAATTTCATTAAATAAATGTATTTTAATGTCAAAGAAACAGTCACTCACATGCGTATGATTGCTTGAAAAAAGCGCAGAAGTCGGCTAACAATCCGTTGGTAAAAAAACACGGGAGGTGTTAGCATCACTATAATTCGGTATCAGTTTATATCTGAGTCTGCATATGTCAAGAAAGGATATGTTAGGCGCAGAACCGCAAATCCCGGATTGAGGGTAACAACGTTGTCTCTGCGCATTCGAGACCGCGATTCCTTAGCGTGTTTTTGCCTACACTATCCCCGACATGTTATGCAAGTGGGTGGTCTTGCTGATCTGGGTGTTTGCGCTTAACCTGCAACTTTGTAGATTTAATGAATAGCTACGGAATACGAGGAGACCTTCATGCTGACTAGACCATAGTGAGGCCCGATATCTTTTAGCTCTGTGCAGAAGTCACTCAACAACAAAAAACAATAAAAGCAACAGCGGTCGTGCTCGCTGGTCGGTGGTGTTTCATCGAGCAGTGTCAACGATACTAATATTATATTCAATAAATATATAACAAATGCTTACTTAAAGCGTAACGTGTGGTCTCGTAGTTTATAATACATACCCAAGTTATTTAATAAATGCATAAAATGTTATAAGGAGTTGTTTAATCCTCTGATTTTTATAGAAACTATTTACACATTTCACTTACGAATATAAATATCCGCATCATATTTGCGTATATCACATTGGGAAACTGGCGAGACTTTTCTTTCACGCTCTCGCTATCTCTATGTTTCTCCCTACCTCTCTATCTCTTCAAAAATTATATGCATTTTGCTAAGAGAAATTACATCAAGTACGAGTTTCTGTCTTCCTATCTGTTAATCCATCTCATTTTCTCTTTCTTTCTCTCTCTCTCACATTCTCTCTCTCTCTTTCTCTATCTGCTTATATCTTTTTTTTATATGCCTATATTCTATTCTCTCTGTATATCTCTCTTTTTATCTGTCTCACTTTCTGTCTTTATATCTGTCTGTTTGTTCGTCTATCTCTGTTTCTATCTTCGTCTATCTCTATTTCTGTATGCCTATACCCCTTGTCTCTTTGTATATGTCTGTCTCTGTGTACATATCTTTGTTTTAAACATCATATATTTTTTTCTAATCAAGAGTAAAATATATAGTCAGAGAGTTGTAAATAAGTTCATGCAGTTTTTCTGTGTCTATGTCTCTTATTGTCTGTTTATAACCCTTTCTATTGTTATGTGTATATCTCTTTCTCTCTGTCTGACTATCCCTATTTATGTCTGTCTATCTATCACTCTTTTGAAAAGGTTATAGACTTTTAGAAAGAGACGTGATAAACTCAGTAAAAGTGTTAAATCAGGCACTCACGATTATTAGGGTTGCGGGATTCGCTTAATGTATAACATCGTGGACAATGAAAACACATGATGATTGTTTACAAAGAATAATGCCCAATTTGTCACAACGTATCATAATTATGGTGCGAGTAGCCCAAACCTGCACCGACATTGGTTGTAACTATACACCTTACATATTGTACGCAAAATATTATTGTAAACGAATAATGCGATATTGATAGGGTTTATTCCTTAAAAAACGATATTTCATCATCGATATTTTTGACAGGCAATAAATTAAACGATTAGGAAAATAATATAATGAAGGAAAGAGACGGCGAAGATTTTATCGATTCGTGATTAACACATGAGGAACGGTCACATATGCAAGTCTTAAATAATCGAATATCTAAAAAAATTGCAATATTCATTTGATGCTAATCAGGTAACATCAAAGGGAATATTCAAGAATATTGTGAATAAGTCTGAAGTAAGTAGGCGTATTTTGTTACATTTTCATAAATGGGAAACGTTTTATATATTCTGCTTCCTGCAAAAAATTATGAATGCATGTATTAGAATATAATACATTCATTGTGAAAAAAATAACTATATATATATAGTTATACGTATATAGTGTAATAAACAAAAAGTGTTCACTGAGTAAAAACAGAAAAATGTATACGTTTTACATTACATTAGGGAAAGTAAATGTTTGCCGTTGTTGCTTATATGTGATATGTTTTCCAAACATTTAGAACTTATAAAACACTAACAAATATGTTATTATTGCTTGTTTTAAACGGTAAAATATAAAGAATATAAGATGTTGGAGATGATTTCTATTAGTAGTAGTCGCGTTGCGTCAATATATAAATAATGAACGTTGCAAAGTACAGAAACACACACACATAGGCATTAATGTGTATATATATGTGTATATATATGTATATATATATATATTATAATATACAATGTAGTAATAAAATAAGGTGTCAATCAGATTTTATTAGAATTCAAAGTTCAAGCAAAGTATCCTTAAGTCCTTAGCTCATGAGTTTTCAAGATAATTCTTCTCTTCAGAGGACCATTACCGCAGTTATACTACTACAGGTAATAAAATTACGCTTTGAAAATATATAAAATTATATACACAAATACATACATATAAATTACGCTTTGAAAATATATAAAATTATATACACAAATACATACATGTATTTGTGTATATAATTTTATATATTTTCAAAGCGTAATTTTATTACCTGTAGTAGTATAACTGCGGTAATGGTCCTCTGAAGAGAAGAATTATCTTTGAAAACTCATGAGCTAAGGACTTAAGGATACTTTGCTTGCACTTTGAATTCTAATAAAATTTGATTGACACCTTATTTTATTACTTTATTTTATATTATAATATTAATGCTCTATCCAGTATATTGAGCTTCAGTTTTTTATCCGGATGTTTCACTAATTATAAGATATTAGTTGACGCTTATATCTTTTGTTGGATTAATTTATATATATATATATATATATATATATATGTCTATATATATATATATATATATATATATACATACGTATATATATATATGTATGTGTATACATATATATATATACATGTATATGTATATATATGTACATATATATATGTGTATACATATATATATATATGTAAATATATACATATATATATATATATACATGTGTACACATATATATGTATACACATATGCATTATATATATATATATATATATATATACTGATAGTGGGTGAGTATCAGCTTCAACAGAAAATCACAATTTAGTTTCACACTTAAATACAAAGACATACACAGGTATAAAGTTGTGATACTTGATAACCAAAACAAGTGTTTAAATAAGTAGAGGACATTGCAAATAGTAAAATAGGAAAGTCTTTGGCTTTAAATTGGATGGCCAAGTGGACGGCATCAATTTAGTGACATCTGAGAGTTATCTGATAAACAGTTCACAGCTTGAATCCAATTGCCATGACAAATTAAAAGTCCATATTAACAATTATAGAGAATGCGCAATCCGTTTTTACGGAAACCTTTGCTGTTTCATATGGCGATTTGGCTTACCGCAGTCCTGCATTTATTTAGCCAGATAAGTGTGAATTTGAACGCTACGGAATATATTTACGAAATCGGTTATTTATGAATTGTGTTCCTAAATGGTGTAAGAGACACACTAAGAGAGAGAGAGGGATAGAGAGAGAGATAGAAAGAGTAAACGCACACATAAATAGAGAAAGAGACACACTGGTGGTGATGAAATCTATAACTAATATATAGCTAGATACGTCCGCACATATATAGTTTATGGATGGTATATTTTATGTTGTATTTGAGTTGGGAAAAATAAAATATATATATATCTATATATATATATATATATATCTATATATATATATATATATATATATATATATATATATATAATTATTATTGACAATATATGTATTAGCATATACTATCAGTCCCCTTTTACTTTGTAGTCTGTGTAAAAGATTCAGCTCGATGATTGTCAATTAGTGACAACAGAGCAAATATAAGTCAGGTTAATATTATATTCCAATAACCATGTTTTTATTTTATTTTTTAAAAATGTTATTGTTTCACATTTCCACACCCCTACTATTTCTGTGATGTATTTTTTACGGTCCGTTTCATTTGTCTTGTGCCAAACAACATTTTTATGACAATATCGTCTCTGCAACATTACAAAATCATCCGAAAAAATAACAAAGACTAAAAAGTTATTGGATTAAAGTGTCGTAAAAAAACTACACTATACAGTGTTCATTTTTAGGTGAAACCAAACAGAAAACAAATAAAAGAACAAACTCACACGTGTGAAACCCACTAATACACCATTTTGAGTTTTACGTTCAGAGCTAGT
>OY744524.1:27351402-27368902 GCA_963556195.1 Sepiola atlantica | reverse complement strand
ATGAGAGCGCAAGCTCGAAAGGCTAGCATGTGTAGGTAAAAATAATATAATGTTATTTACTTAAAATAAATATATATATATATAATTCATAAAGAGAGTCTAGTCGGATACTCGAATTTATAGCGTTGATATGTTATTCCGCATACTGCTTACTTTACCTTTATCATGGCAGAACCATGGGTAGAGACACAATACTAAATTCGGTTCTGCCTGTTTAAGATTATACTCATTTTAAGGGCGTTTGTTCGATTGAATGGATTTTTGCTTAGGACTCAAACAGCATCAGCTACTACAAAATTGAGAATAGGTAGTTCCGATATATCTTTTTCGTAACTGACATCGTACTAACAATTACATTTTAATATATATATTACCCTACTTATGTCTTATATTTAATGATAATACGCGCTAAAAACGTAAATAATAACAATTGTTTAAAGTTTTAAAATGCTCAGTTTTTCCTTAACGTGCCACATGCAATCATTTTATATAATACATACATGTTATTATAAAGGGCACACTTCTGCTCGAAATATAAAAAATAACATTAACACTTTTTAATGAATATATATTTTACAAACGTCAAGCGACATCATCCTATACATATACTCCTGTGTTCCTTTATGATATGTTATCATTCTCCATTTGTAATCTTTTTTGGAGTAACTGAGGAAAATTAGCTGAAATAAGTATGAAACTAAACATGTGTGCAAATCCGTTGCCAACATGTTAGTATAATTGTATAAATGAAAAGTCATACTATATATGTATCGATCTATACATATATTACTCTCTCTCTCTCCTTTACTCTCTGTATCTATCCATATCTCTCTTTCTCTCTCCCTCTCTCTCTCTGTCTCTGTCTCTGTCTCTCTCTCTCTTTCTCTCTCTCTCTCCCTCTTTATATATATATATATATATATATATATATATATATATATACATATGTGTGTGTGTGTATTGAATTAGTCTGATTCTTTGGATGTATGTGTGGGCTGTGTAATGTGTATAATTATGTATGTTATAAAGTGTATAATTGTATAAATGAAAATTCGTACTATATCTGTATCTCTCTCTCTCGCTCTCTCTCTCTATCTATCCATCCATCTCTCTCTCTTTCTCTCTCTCTCTCTATATATATATACATATATATATATATATATATATATATATATATATACATATATATTATACACGCGTCGTTGAAGACCACGTAGTTTTCTCTCTTCGCTATCTGTCTTGTTAATTTATCGACGCGGCGAGCGATTCGTCGGTTTTCTGGTGTTAATTGGTGGAGTATGGCACCTGACGTTGTATCGTGGGCCATTCCTCGAGCGCATTCGGTCTCTTGAACGTCTTCAGGAGGATGTGTCTTATTATTACTAAGACGCCTTACGCATTACTAAAATGAGACTAGTGCCATCCAGCGACACATTACCACAAACAAAAAAGCATAAAACCAACCGAACTAACACAAATATTAACAACTAACACTAAGATCATACATAAAAACAACTGCACCAACAGACTAAAAATCTTCGAAGCCCTACACATAAAAAATTACAACGCACAATTAATAAAATAGTATTCACCACCTGTACTAACGCCGTACTATTCTTCATCAATTAATACACAATAATAATAATAAAAATACTAATACTACTACTACTACTACTACTATAACTACTACTACTACTACTACTACTACTACTACTACTACTAATAATAATAATAATAATAATAACAATAATAATGTTAATAATAGATATAAAAAAAAATAAATAAATAAAATAAATTATAAATAAACGTTTAAAGATATATATATATATATATATATATATATATATATATATATATATATATATATATATATATATTTATTCTGGTACAAAAAAATTAGTACAACATTCGTACCGTCAGTTTCAAGCACGGAAGGTCTTACCCATCCGGCTCTCTTCAGCTTCTGTTGTCATCTGTTTTGGAAATGTGAGGTCACATGACACTCTCGTTGGGACGCGTTATTTGCTCAGTGTGTTGTGTGTGTTTGTTTAAATTTAAATTTAGTGTAATAAGACCGTTGAGATTTAAAACACGAGGGAATTCAAGATTAAAGGGAATAAACAATTAAAAATATATGAAAATATATATAAAAATATATATATATAAAAAAATATATATAAAACATTTCAATACGAAGAATAAAAAAAGAGAGAGAGAATAAAAAAGAAGAATAAAAAATATAGAGAATAAAAAAGAGAGAAATAAAGAATGAAAACATAATGAATAAAAAAAATTTAAAAAAATAAATAAATAAAAAAAATAATAATAATAAAAAAATAAAATTAAAAATTAAAAATTAAAAATTAAAAATTAAAAACAAAAATAATGAAAGGGTTTCTCTGAAATTCCCGTGAGCCAAATTATGAGTTTGTATCATTAGCCGTTATATTTTTGAAGGTATGCGTTCTAAAAGGAAAAACCGTTAACGTGTTAAAAATCTTTTACCCAGATTGGAGTGATTTTAATGAAGAAATTCGGATCTAAGGGAGGTAACTTAGTTGGAAATATGAAATGTTTGAGTTTGTTAAAATGGATTTGTAGATTAATCTAGTGGCTGATAAATAAATTAAATATTTTTGCATTTTTGTATTTTTGTGAAAGTCGAAGTTTTGGCTCTTGGAATTTATGTGGATATAGTTTGTTTAAATGGATTTGTAGAGTAATCTAGTGACTGATAAATAAATTAAATATTTTTGTATTTTTGTGAAGGTCGAAGTTTTTGCTCTTGAAATGTATGTATATATATATATATATATATATATATATATATATATATATATATATATATATATACATATGTAAATTAATAGATATATAACTAATAATAACACTATAAATACAGCTCTTAGTAATAATGAGACACAGCCCACTGATGACAGCTTGCGCTGGCTTATCTAATCCCACTTTCCCGACCTTGTGTCACATCTTACCTTGTGGGAGGTAGATAAATAACAAATAAATCAGCTTCTTGGCTATTTGGTCAAGATCAAAGTGTAGTATCTGTTCTGATTGATACTACACCTTATAGACCGGTATATTCTTGGCCTTGGGGCTTGATTCCGCCTGTCTATGAGTTTGTCCTGTGCAGTTCTAGGAGGCCCACCCTCTCAGGCTTTGCTTCCCCTTTTTTGGGGAGGAGTAAGTTTATAACTTACTGCCTAAGGCGCCCCTACCGGGGTATGCTGACGGGGCTGCCCAGGAATTTTTAATGGCTAGAGTGCTCACCTTCTCGTGCGCTGGCTTTTCAAATCCCATTTTCTGACCTTGTGTCACATACTCCTATTGTGGGTAGGCGTTAAATAAACAGGCTCCTGAATACGGTCGAGAGACCGAAAGCGCTCGACCAATGGCGCACGATACATCGTTAGGTGCCATACTCCACTAATTGACACGAAAGATAGTGTAGAGAAAACACTACGTAGTCTTCAATGACTTGCTACCAAAATATACATATATATATATATATATATATATATATATATATATATATATATATATGTGTGTGTGTGTTTATTTTTATATATATATATATATATATATATATATATATATATATATATATATATATATATAAATTGCACTAAAAGGGACGGTTAAAATCTTTAAAAGATCTGTAGGCTGGAGTGTCTGAAATAGCCGGTGAATGTCTGGCATCCGGTAGGATGCCCCATCTCCAGTAAAAACAGAAAGATAAGAAAAATAAAAAATAAAAAGATATATATATATATATATATATATGTGGGGGGTACCTGTGTGTGTGTGGGTGTGTCTGTGTGTGTGTGTTGAATTACTCTGATTTGGTGGGTGTGTGTGTGGGCAAAAATGTGTATATATAAACACAGTTCTTAAATATAAATCGATACATACAACGTCATGCATTTTTCTCAGGGAATAAACATATAGTGTCTGCGTAGCTTATATGCTGTATGAATAAATGTTATATGTTATAAATAAAGAAATGTGATTAGATAACAAGTTTGCTAGCTCGCTTGATAGGTAGATAGATAACAAACGATCGTTCTGTTTTAATTTGATTAGACAACATGTTTGCTAGCTAGCTAGCGAGCTACATTGATAGATAAACACGATCCTTCTGTTTTAATGTATTTGCGTGCTCTTATGTATAAGATGGTGTGTAGCCTCCTATGCAACACCCACATATATAGATGAAAGCCTTCTAATCCACAAAGGAACGTGTATGCATCTGAGAATTATGTACTTATTTATATCTATGAAGTTACAAAGCCGTTTCTTTGCCGTTTGTTTTTATTTTATTTTGGCACATATGCCTGCATTCAGCGCTTCCACGCTTGTTGGCTCGGTTATTTATGAGGCCATGTCTAGACACACATAAAAATATACACACGTGCGTTCATTGTTTTAACGTATGTGAGAAAGAAAAAAGAAAAAGAAGGCTCTGAATACGAAGTTTATGAATAACATTTTTCATGTGAAACAAATAAAGAATCTCCTCTTTTACGGGTGAAAGATGATTGTAACGTTACAGCAATAATATGCAACGGACACATACACTCAAACACCGTCTGATTGGTCAGTATTTTCTATATGTATACTTGTATATATACATTTTTCACTTTAAAATTGGTGGATATTTATGTTTTACAAGTATTATAAAATCGAAGTATTTCATAAAGTCAGAACATTTTGAGTTCCCGTAATATACCTTTTTCTCACCATCGCACTATTTGTTTTCCCCTCTTTCATAATTTAAATAGAGATTAAAAGAGACGAGAGATGAAACAGAAATGGAGAATACTCTCATTCTCTCTTTTTCTCTTTTTCTATTTTTCTCAATACTAGCTTTACTCTTTCGCTCTCTATTTAAATTATTAACATCATTCCATTCCTTTTAACAATGCTCATAATTCCTCCTTTATTTACATTGTTCGCCCTTTCTCTTATTCGTGTGAAGAAATACTGACCTAACTCATCACGGGTGGTGAAGTGTATGATACAATTAATCAAATATTGATAAAACAATACCACGTATAATTCGTAAACACCATGTGGTTCATAACTGTCTTTAAAGAAGCATAAGCGCACTAGCTGACTTGCAAAGCAACCCATTGTCTTATGAACGTAGGAATGCTTTATTCAACAATTCCTTTATTTTCTAAAAGATAATAATAATCCAGTCAAAATGTGGCTAGACCTAAAAAAATGATAACAAAGTTTTTTACTTGGATATTAGGCATGAATACCTTTTCTTTCAGAGAAAAAAAAGTTTACCAAAATTAGCCTTAAGGAAAGGGGTCAACGGACGACATCTTTAAAATCCAACTCAACAATATAAATATTTCGAGACATAATATTCCTGACATTTCCTGACAAGTGTGTCCATTATTCCTGACTATAATTGACAAAAATAAACGTTTTTCCTAACAAAAAAAAACTTTATTAAATTGGAAATAAAAAAATGTTTTGCATTAAAACCCACGCAGAGCCAACCCCAAGCCAGTTCGACATGTTCTTGGTGTTTTAAATTGTAATGATAGGTAGCTATATGCTTAATAATAAACTAACATCAGAAAATTGCTATCGTCTGCCATTGTTTTTATGTTTATTATTTCTTATACAAATATAAAAGGTACAAAATATACTAAGTAGCCTTTTTCAGTGCAACAGTTGTAACATTAATTCCTGACATTTCATAAAAAATAGGTACAAAATAAGTACAATTCACAATAAATGACTGGTCAGTTGGTAAAATGTTGGGGCAAAGCTCTTGCATAACCAGCACAGAACAAGTTCATGAAATGGCCAAATAACATTTCTTGTCAAGAACTAGTCAAAGGTAACTTCATCATTATCAAGATCTGGCTGTGGGGAGTTCCTGCTGTGGAGGCCTTTTCAATTACCACACAAGTTTGAAAAGTCAATGCTATGTTACCTGCAACTGCATCTTGTTGTAGTATACCCTGAAGTACAGTTACACACAATTATAGCCAACAAATTTAGAGGATCAGCTGGTAATCAATCTTGATTGGTTGTTATTTACCATCTGAAAGTTTCCATCCACACTCGTGAGGTTTTAGCTGTTTCTACATTTCTATTCCTGAATTTGGAAGTAAACTCGAAGGCTGTGGAATTTCGTAGCTGCTCTTGTTGGTGGCAATGATTTGGTCTTAACATACTTTGAGCTTTTTGCAACCTTTTCCTTAACGCGCCTCAGTCGGAGATGATTGATGTTTTCTCTATCATTGCCATTGTACAGGCACACTAAAGCGTTTTCCCTTGCTTCAATAAGCTCTTCAGCACTGCTATCCTTTCCAAACACGTCTGCCAGTTCGAGAAAGTTTTTATTGTTCATCACCTTTCGAAGGGATGCTGCCTTCCCAATTCCATAAACACTGGATATAGAATCACAACCCAGTAGAAGATCGATGAAAAAAATGTTCGAACACCCCACATCTCATAAAGGTTTCCTCGTCTCTTTGATGTTCCAGACTTTCACACTTTTTGCACTATCCTTTGGTTGTGGCGTGAAGAAGATGTTGTAACCATCATCTCTATTGGCATACTCACATAGAAGGACCTATAAGTCAGTGTCATCTGCTATAAAAATCGTTTCTCCTGTCTGTGCCAGTTCTAGGGCAGTATTTACAAACAATACGTAAGCGTCTCCAGATGTACGGACTACTTTACAACCTGCTCCCTCCAAACTCTTTCCCAGCAAGTTGATGAAAAATTGTTTGTTTTCTTGATTAGCTATGAAAACATCTTTTTTTTTTAAATTTGAACACCATAAAAGGAGGCAGTTACACATTGAGACCAACATAAACCCTTGCTCGGCGTCGGCGAGTCGCGTATTTAATGAATGGACCACTTTCATACCCATCAAAGACGATGCATGCGTTTCCATATCTAGTTGTGACATATCTGCGGTATTGTGCACAGATCTCATCAAATGGGTGACTTTTTTGCCATGGGAGGCGTTGAAGTAGTGCTCCACCATCTAAGAGATTCTGTGGGTCTGAAGACTGTAGACCAGATTGTACAGGGGAAGTCAGTTCCCATATTGTGTCTGCCAAAACCGTTTTTTTACCCTTCGCGGTAGTCCGAAAGAATCAAAAGGTGCAGGTGGGTAACCACACAGCTCATACTTGTAAAGTTGTTGCTGCTGCTAAGATGAGGATTCATTTGTAGATAACACACACAGTCTCTGGAAGTGGAGATGTAGATCAGTCTCAATTCTTTCATCTTTGCCGAGCGAAACTTTTGACTCAAGTGTAATTGACTGATCTTTTCTTTTAAAAGTGTACTCGTGGGCATTTTCATCTACTATTGACGCTATGATTGCCTCTTATATGGAGTTTGCTCTGTTTACATTCACCTTTTTGTCTCCTGTTACTCCACTTGAAATGCTGTGAATGGACGGATTTTCCGTGAAAGGGTCATATGTTTGGAGAACCCCAAGGAGCTTCCATATATCCCTCAGATCTCGCTCTTTTCTTGCTTAAGTAGCCTCTTTGTGCTGGCCACAAGTGCTATGACGAATTCCTGCTAGTGCTTGCATTGTACAAATGATATCAGCGCATGGTGGAAGTGATAGCGTCCAAACCAATCGTTGAATTTCGTCCATTTCTCTAACATGAGTAAGACATACAGACGCGTTCACGCTTCTCATTAGCACGTGCACAATAAGCAGATCCGTCGACAACCAGCCCAGTTACGATCACTACGTCTAATCACATAGTATCCCTCCGAAAATGCCTGCTACACTTCAGGATGGCTTTTTAGCAGCCCCTCCATTTACGTCAAGTAGAAGAGCAGCACTTCTTTCGAATTTCAGGACTTCCTAGTAAGATGAAGAGAAACCATGCTTATCCAGAGTGTCAATTAAGAACCTCGATCCAAAACTGCAAAGGAAAGTGCAAAGAAAACCCTGGGTCTAGCAGCCTGCATTATCACTTGACAACTGGTGCAAGTTTAAAATCATTGTTTTTGCCATTCGAATATCTTCCCGAGAAAGATCAACACAGTTTTAATAACATATTCAAGAATCGCATCCTATTCAAGATCATTCTTAGACGGGTAATAGTCTTAACTGTTTTATGTCCCTTTTGTGTTCAGGCAATCTTTTTTTTACATTCACGTTGTGTTTCTCCCACGTAAAATTGATGGCAGTTGTTGCATGGGACAGTGTATAAGCCGGCATGGGATGTTGATTTTTTTTGGAAGTGTCTTGATGTGTTTAATGTTTGTTTTATGGATTGTGATGTCGTTTGTACTGTTGGAATGCCTAGTTTGTTAAGTGTGTTGCAAATGGATGTGTTATTGGAATGCGTGGGTAAGAGAAGGGGTGTGTCTATGAGGTAGCAGAATCATCCTTACCGAACAAAAACTCCTGTAAGATCATACACATACACACACAAGCCCCCCTGACACACACACATATCTTCATTCACTCACATTCTTAACATAGTAAGCCGATCATACATTCCCACTTTTCAAAATATTTCAAATATCTCACACCTACCTTCCACTACTCTGCATACACGCTCCCCCACCCACACATCTTCATTCACCATGAACCCAAATGTTCCCTCCTACTCATCCCTAGTATTCTTGAAGTAGCTACCTGGTCAAACACTCGCCCCTCCTCTTTCCCCACCTCTCCACTTCTTAACTCACTGCCATCAACATTATTCCCGCTCACCCCCACCTCTCCACTTGTTCACTTACAACCCTCCACACTATCCCTGCTCACCCCCACCCTTCCACTTTTCTCAACCCAGAACATCAACTTTTTTTCATTCTACAAGACTGACTTCACCAAGCCCGGACACTGTTCCTACTGCTTCCAGTAGGGGCTACTATTTCCTCCCATCAACCATCATGTAAACCCAATATGTTCACGTACTTGCATGACATTTTTCTTAATATTATCATCATGAAGAAGTTTTACAAATAAAGGCGAAACGTTGATGAACACATAAAAAAACATCCTTTTTGGTTTTTCCTTTTTCATTTCCAATATATATATATATATATATATATATATATATATATATATATATATACATATCCATCCGCAAACAGGTATTTGGCCAGTGTGGCAAAATGTAGCAAGTGTGTTAATGCTTTTATTAGAACCCCAGATTACAGATGACTTCTAACTGTGAGCAGCAGTTTTATGTATCTTACTCTTGTGAAACGTCATTTGGCAGAGAGAAGTATAGCCCCCATGCATTTTCTTTGATCAGGTATGTTCCATTCTAAGCGTATTTTAGAGAAATCGATTTGAGGTGTATCAGATTTTGGGACTTACGAAATCACGGAAGTTATCAGATAGAACTTGGTGGGTTTCTCGGAGGCGTGGCACAATGTTTATTCCTGATTGCACACGTGTGGCTTTGTTTCAGACACACTCTTCCCACAACGTTTTACAACAGTGGACAGCAACTCATTGTAGCACTTTGAATTGGGTCTAAGTGCCTTTTTGACGATTCAGAGCGTCATGACGTGTCGTACGCTTCAGCGAGGAACACATCATGCCGCTCCAAATCTTCCAGATTTTAGATACAGAGAAAACGCATCACAATTTCACACGTGGGTATTTGTCCGAACTGTAGGCTACCCATCTGTTGTGCAACTGGCCCTGAGAATAAACGCGACTATGTTTGCCCTTATTAAGGAATTTCCTGACTTTTGTTAGGTAGTTCTTTTACATTTTGGCGATGAGCAGTTGACCGTTACGACGACTTGTATGAAAAGTAGCGAAACTCCTCATTTTATGCTAAATTAATATTCTCCACTCCGACATCATCTCTCACCAACATTTACAATACATTCCCTGAATCTAGCGACACATGTTTTACAGCTCCTCGAAACATTTCGTGGTACGAACACAGTCAAAACGCCTTTTATGGACTTCCCTGCCCAACATTTCTTGCACATTTCAATCGCTATTCCCAGCCCATATTTTCCGATGTCAAGGGGCACTGCGCTGCAGCTAATTTTCATGAATAATTTGATCCGACACTAATCATTATTATGCAGGTCACTCAAGCAATCTCTCAATCGTCTATTTTTTCTAACTCTCAGACCAACAAATAGCAAATAATGCACATAAACACTTATCAGTTCACCTTCATCACACTTACATACTTCAAATTCTTCTGAAATAAACGAATATAAAATAATTATTAAATGTGTCTTGAAACCACTATGTGTCTATTTTTATACTGAAGTTGATTTAATGAATGTTTGTTTACCGAAAGGAAACTATTTTAATAAACCTCAGTTCCAAGATTATGATATTAAAAATAACATATTTTAATTGTTTTAATTAGCCAGTATCTGTAATTAACTGACGAATGTCACCAACTCTTAATTTTACTACCGTTAACTTCTCACTTTACATTCAATCGTCAACTTTCTAAAATGTTCTAATGTCTCTAGGATTATTTTGAAAAAAGAGCGGCATTTTTAAGCATCGCTGTTGAATGTAAGTACATGTTGATGTACACAACTGAACACGTATGTAAATTAGATTGTAAAGTAATGAATCCCTCTACTTCTATATAAACGTTATAAAGAATAATGATATACTAATATATATTACTAACGCATTTTTTTATTTGTCTCTCTTAAGCCGAAAATATACTCTTACTTTTATTACTAGTCTTCTTATCTAATATATGGTGATTGCGTATCTGTATGTCTTAATCTGAAACTATATTATGTTCATTAATAATAATATTACCGTATCTATTACTTTTGTAGATTGTTTATAATGCTCTTTAAAGACGAAACTATCTTATAATTTATATTAATATAATATTTATAAAGCTCAATTCAGGGGTTAGTTTCGAATATGTTTCGACCCTACTCCGAAGCGCATGAATCGATCAAAATATTTTGGTTCAGCTTTAATGATGTGTTTCTGTCTTTATTTGTACTAATCTGTTACCATTATTATCCAGTATTCCTTATACAACTATTCCATATATTATAGCAGGTATGCTGCAACTCGTGTTCGGGCATTGTCATTGAAGATACATGCTTTCGAAGCTTTTAAACCGCGGAAAAAAATCTTGTGAGCGTCAAATCCCACTTTTTGAACAAAGAAATCATTTGGCCAGAAAGAAGATCTATTCCGCATGGTTGAACAAAAAAGAAGTCGCTGGTTTCACACCAGAAAAAAAACCTTCCGCCTTGAAAGATATCTTCACAAACACCAAGACACTCTCCGTTCCGCTGGTCGCACAGCGCGTCTGTACATCAAACCAGACGCGGATATTAAAATATTCAATCGTTGAAGTTTATTTGTGATCGAATTATTGGAAAAGCGGGACGTTTTAACACATACATTTCTATGATAATTTACGATGTGTGCAAGTATTCAGCGATGCATCAATGTATCAAACGATTCCTCAGTTTGAGGATGGATCGATATATTTCGTTTAACGATTCTTAGGATATCTTGATATAGTTTTGCGGAAAGAAATGTGATATCTTCCTGGATTTCTTACGATATATCCCGTATTTCGACTTTCCTTTTACGAAAAAAACAACACAAGATATATACTATACTCACGAAATAGACAGGTCAGGTCATACGTCGTTGTTTACTTTGCGTATTTTATGATTCTGGCATGCTTACAAAAGCTGCTTCAAGAATCGTATAGCTTAAGCAGCGAAGTGTGACAAAACACACTTCGTTTCTGAGTGTAAACTTAGAATTTTAACTTTAATCAAAATATTGATTGTTATGAATCAGCATGATCCACCCTTTTTGGCTGGCTCAATTCAGTTGTTGGCATTGATTTCCATAACGCTTTTTAGAAATAGATACTTGCAGAAGGGTCACGTGAAGAATGACAACGTTCATAATTAAAAGGGTGCAACACAACTGGCTGTATTCGAACTTGCACACCGAGGTGCTTCGTCCACGTCAGTATCTACTTGATAACTGCCACCTTCCTTTATTTTTATTTAAAAAGCGGATTAGTTTGCAAATAAACAATTTTCACAGAAATAAATAAGCTGATAAGGAGTTTAAGTAGTCATGTCTATAGCTTACACACGTGAAGATAACCAGCTTGGGATTTTGTTTACTGTTTCACGGCAAATAAGAAAAAAACATTACAAACTCACCAATCAATGTGTTACATGCATATTTTAATTAATCAAAAAACTTGCATATTTGAAACATGATAATAAGAGTCAAGACACTGCATACAAGCCGTTTGCCCACTTAAAGAAAGGTGAACATCTTATATGCGCTATACATGTCTATCTTGTATAAAGTATTCTCGAGGTTATACAATTAAAACATTGATAAAACAAACAACTGTTTATCTGATTCGTCTGAAATTTGTCTTGGTGGTGACTGTAATCAAAAAACATTATCAATGCACAACATCTTTTTGAAAGTTGAACGTTTGTAAAAATGTTTACTTTGATACCACGTTTCAAGAGCAAATATTAAGATCATATGTTATGCGGGATCTCATAGGCTACAATAGAGGCCAAGTAGCGCCTCTCTAACATGAAAATAACCGAAGTAATCGTCAAATGTATGTACACTTTTTCTGTGACCATGACTTCATTATTTGACTTAGATACCCGAAAATAAAATCAATTTTAAGTTAGACCATCGCCAATACTTTGGTAAAGTTTTGTCAAGTTCTGTAGACGCTAGGATGTACACCACAATCATAATGGATGACTCGATCAAAACAAAAACCTAAGCAGAGATAAATACTCTATATATCTATAATAGCTTCAAATTACTCTTGTTTCTCAATACATATCGAATTCTATTTCGTGATATGCATCGTAATGTAAAGATGTATTATTCATGCCAAGAAAGTTCATCTTAGAATTATTCAGTCATCAAAAGTAAATTAATAATGTGTTAATACACTTTCTTAAGGTGTACATTTTGGTTTCAGTGAATGTAATACATTTCATTTCAAATGTAATTAGTTCTTACACGACTCTTACTTAACTTTACAGAATTGTAAACCGGTTATGTAATATGGGTTATTGTTAGTAGACATAGATTAACGCGCACATATACGAGTATATATCAACTGAGGCGCGAGAGTGCTCTTCTCCCTTGATAGAGTTTCATCATGAAATTCATGTTATCTGTGTGTACCTACGTATGTACGTATGTACCACCATGTATCTCATCAACTATTAGATGGATTCAGCTGATTTTTGGCAGAGATAGAGGTTCTAGGATCTAGTTGATGGAATTTTAATTTCAGTTTAGCATATACTTTAGTTTTTCAGAAAATTCCAAACAACCTTATTAGAAGGCATTGTATTGAGGCATAGCCTTTACAAAAGTAGTGACATTCCATGAAAAATGCCAGTATACTTAAATCTTATGCCCTTAATAGGGTTAAGATGAAAATTAATATACACGAAATGTACAAAAGCAAGGAAATTCCCAAACTTTTACACTTTTATTGTCATTAAAGGTATGACTACATATCAACCAAACCATTTCATTATCACATCACTACAGTATAAATCTTTATCGCATGAGTGGATGAAATGTGTGAGGTGTGCTGAAGAAAAATTCATACCAGTAAAATACATAGCCCTGTTGTGCTCGCATAATACACTTAATGACAATAAAAGTGTAAACATTTGGGAATATCCTTGCTTTTGTACATTTAGTGTATATGAATATTCATCTTAAGCCTATTAATGGCATATGATTTCAGTATACTGGCATTTTTCATGGAATATATATACACATATATATATATATATATATATATATATATATATATATATATATATTTAATGCAACCGTAATTCTTATATAATTTTATTTCTAGCTACCATATCGTAGAATGGTTCGTAGGTGTAGTGTTTAGATAGTATTTTATTATTATTATTATTATTATTATTATTATTATTATTATTATTATTATTATGATTATTATTATTATTATTACTAGTATTACTATTGTTATAAATGATTTTATTTGATATGCAAATTACCATATCACACGGTAGTCTTAAGGGTAGTATATTATTATTATTATTATTATTATTATTATTATTTATTTATTTATTTATTTATTTATTTATGTATATATAAGTAACATTTTAAGCTGAATTATTTCGACACTCGATTATTGGGGAAATGGTAGTTGTATCTGTACCATTGGAGAGCCATGCATATAACTGTCCTGTTTTTAAATCTCCGAAACAGTTACATGGTAAACAGCTGAAGATCCCCGTGTTAATATTAGATGCTTACGTTAAGGTCTCCTGCTTTTGTTTCACTGTTAGATACTCAATACCCCTTTTTATTTTATTAAATTACTATTATATATTATTTATTTATGAATTTTCCAACAAATGTTAAGTCTACACTATTTTGGATTTAGTTAGTTTCTCTGGGAATTTAAACTGGATTTTCCTTCTTTTTTTTCTTTATTCTTTTTTTTGTCTATTTGTTTAAAATAACTCAAAGCTTCTTTAGACTATATATATATATATCGTCTATCGTTTTAGCTTGCTCGGCGAAATTTCGAAGAGATCGAAGTCATAAACAAATATATTAACTATAATTTATCGAATATAATTTATGAACGATGAGTTATTTGTACTAGTTAAGCTTGTTCTAACTGTGCAGTTCTTTAGTCAATGGTTATCAGACGACACGCGGAGCACAGATGTACATTCTGGATTTGATTGTGTATTCTAAGCCCCGACGAGTAAGACCGAAGTTTTCAGTGATCATTTGTTACTTAGGAGGACGTACTGACCAAAACGTTGGCCTGTCGACGTAAGTCAATCTACCCAAAGATATATGCCAGCTCTACTAATAAACATTTAGTATCAACCACTATTAGATAGGATATAAAACACTTGTTTTGTAAGGCCCCTCCAAGGCCTGCTACTATTTGATTATCTTCATTTTAATTTACGTCATTAATTTACTTATAGTTATTCACTTACTGCGTAATGATCATACAACTAGTGTGTATATTGAAACATACGATTATTTCCCCTGAAAAAAACCTAAAGAAAGAAAATAAATAAAGGGATATATATATATATATGTGTATATATATTTGTGTGTCTGTGGTTATATATATATATATGCATATGTATGTGTGTGTGTGTTCGTGATTTATTTAGTTGGCGTAAATCGGACAGAATGTATAATTAGTTAAGTAAAAAGAAAACGCAAAGCCAGCACAAAATGGTACAAGAGGAGTCAACAGAGAGGGATGTATGAATCGATGGTTCGCTAAAACCTTATTAAAGGTGTTTCCGAAATGCGTGATATAAGAAACAATTGAAGAATACAGCGCAAAACCGTGGATGTAAATATTCTAAAATGCCTAAAAGCGAAAGAGGAAAGCTTAAGAGAGTGAGGGAAAGTCATCTACATAGAAGAGCAGTAGTAATAGATTTCCTATCAATGTCTCTTTCTCTCATATATCTATTCATATCTCTCTCTCTCTCTCTCTCTCTCTCTCTCTCTATATATATATATATATATATATATATATATATATATAGAGAGAGAGAGAGAGAGAGGGGGAGGGAAGGAGGGTAAGAGAAAGTAATATAACCCTTTGAAGATATACATAATACCTCAAACCAGTAGACTATCAAGATAAAAACAAAGCTCAATATAGTGTATAGGGCAATAATATTAATTGAATAACATAATAAAGTGAGAAATTAATCAGATTGTATAAATTTGGATGAAGTGTATATATTTAACAAAACAGTGTTTTCAGCCAATATATCTAATGTTTTATATACTTTTATATATATTTATATATGTTTACATATTTTCAAAGCTTAGTTTTATTACCTGCAGTAATGTCATTGCGGTAATTGTCTTTTGAGGATAACATTTTCTTTGAAAACTCATGAGTTAAAGAGGCAATATCACTCCTTTTTATTGAAGTTTAATAAATTTAATTTCTCATTTTATTATGTCATTCAATTCATGTATATATATATATATATATATATATATATATATATATATATATATATATATATATATATATATATAAAGAGAATACCCGAACAGAAACATTTTGCCGAACTTTTCTGTCGCGTTATAATCGAAATCAAGATATGTAATGTCTAAAAAACGTTTTCAATTTTGATACAACTTTAATCTATTAATTTGATTAAACAATTATAAATTCAAGGCTTAATCTTAAGTAGTGTTAAAACGACATTTATATTCGAAGTTTGAAATGGGAGGGCGTTTAGCTTGTATTTATTAATTGAAGGCTAATACATCTTGTGAAATTTCACTTAAATAAGAGATATGTGAATTTTAACGGGGTCTGTCCACCCCTTTCTTTGTTGTGTTGCATAGCATAAAATATAACTACTTATAGCCCATAATTCACATTCATTATAATTGATTAATTTGTTAATGGATCAAGTGCATACATTTTAATATATAAACTTAAAACATACGTAACGTTATATATATATATATATATATATATATATATATATATATATATATATTGTTTTTTGCTTACTGTTATATCGATTGTCTCACTCCCTAAGTGATTAAGATGCAGAAAATTGCATTATTAGTCGCCCTTATCTTTATAGGACGTATTTTCCGTTAATATATATTTTTTTATTAATTTCATACGTACATAAAAGTAATCCATGGACACGTCTTTCTGGCTCACAGCCGCCATCAGCATGGCTAACTTAGACAATGATCGAACATTCGATATTGATGTTTATAGTACAGTGTCTTTTACCACTGGACCAAGACGCTTGTCTAGAAATATGTACGATGTTCATCATCAAAATATTTAATGTATTTTAATGTTATAATTTTTGTTGGTAATTGCAGCGTTAGTTTTAAAAAATGCATGCCACGGAGAATAAATACTTTCATGGTTCATTGCAAAGAGAACACACATATATATATATATATATATATATATATATATATATATATATATATATATATATATATATACATATATATATATATACATACATATATATATATATATATATATATATATACATATATATATATATATATAGAGAGAGAGAGAGAGAGAGAGAGAGACTGTTATAAATTTTATATTAAGTGTATTTAGAAATGAATTCTTTATTTCATCAAATCAATAGAGTTTTATACATGCGACACATACGTCTACCAATACTTATGAGAAGATGAGAACATACTAAATTTGTCCAACAGTTTGAAAACATGGAAATATTACTTCATGCTAATCACATGTTTTCGGTTAATATTCCCCTTAAAACGTAACCGAATAGTAAGGATAAGCGAAAATTCTTACAGAAATAGCAATAATTTTTCGCATGAAATTATAGAAACGAATCAATTTAGTTTAACAAAAGAAGTAGATTACAACATATATGTAACATTGAAATGAAAAATACATGAGAAATGACCCCGTATATATTT
>OY744524.1:27246402-27343902 GCA_963556195.1 Sepiola atlantica | reverse complement strand
GCTAGGTGGGAATATTTTTTCCTTTCAAGGATGTGCCTCGCCCGTTTTCTAATTTTAATTATCCACGGGAACGCGTTTCATCGTTTTACAACTCATAAGCTTGGCTACATCTAGCGAAATTCGAAACCGGAACACCAGAGGATGTATCACTTTTATAGATGTAATTTATATGTTTATTATATTTGTGATACTTTAAACGAGGTCAACTATTTATACGGAAAACCATTTTACCAAAATGCAAGGTGGGAATAATTGTTTCTCTATATAGGGGAATACATATATGTTTAAAATATACTTAACAACGGATACATATATATATATATGTGTCGCTCCCCATATGAGGTCATCACATTTGTAAAGGAGAAAATATTCCCACGTAGAATATAGGTAAATGTTACGTATAAATATTGTAATTCATTCAACGTGTTTCAAATAAATAAACTAATAACATTCATGAAAAACAATGCATATCATCCTCTAGCGTGATGTACCTCAGTGGTCGAACATCAGCTTCATTTCCCGCGGTCCTGGTTTCAAATCACTCTTAGCTCAGCAACGTGAATTATTATATTTAAAAGTATATGTCGTTTCCCTATTGGGAGCATCACGTTTGTGAATGAGAAAGAATTATTAACAACTCGCCTTTAAGTAAAATGGTGTTTTTTTTTTCATATAAACAGTTGAATTCGTTCAAATTATCGCAAGTGAATTACGTAATGTGTCACGAAACACGGTTTCCTGGGGAATTAAATTATATATATATATATATATATATATATATATATATATATATATATATATATATTAGTATTTCATTCATCCACATAGAATTTTATAAGGAGATATACTTTTTTATGTATCAATTTTCAGTATTTACTTCAACAGTGCTCGATACGTAAGTAGAGCTAGGTAGTAAGCTTTGAAAATATATTTATGGCAATTAAGCTATGCAGAGCCTGAACCCCCCCCCCCGGAATGAAACGCGGGAGCGTCTGTGTAGCTTTATTGCCATAAATATATGTTCATAGCTTACTACAACTTATTACCAACTAATATCTGACGAAAATTAATTCAACTTTCTCAAGATTGCCATTAAATACATTTTAAAAAATCCATATGCATTGTGTACCTTATTTATATAAATAAATTCAACTCATATTTTTAATGGGGTATACAGTAAAATATTTTGCTGTTTGTTTTCTCGATTTCATTAAGGACCTTGCTTTATAATGACATTTTATTAACATATTTATACGATTTGAATTATTCGGTCTACTATTTCAGAACGTTTTGGACGATATCACCCCTATTTCCTCGGGTGTATTGTTTTAAACTTGACAATTCTTGTAATTTCGTAAGCCCTAACCGAGTAGAATGTGAATTACTGATGTTTTCTAAGTTGTTATCACACAGAGTATATGTATATATACATGTATAGATATGCATATATCTATACATGTATATGTATAGACATATATATGTATATATATATATATATATATATATATATATATATATATATACTTGGAAAACTGTTTGATTCAATTTAGCTCAGGTTCGATTATTATTATATATATATATATATATATATATATATATATACATGTACGTATATATATATATACGTATGTCTATACACACATATATATACATATATATATATATGTAGATATACGTATATATACATATTTATATATATACATATATGCATACATGTATATACATATACATATATCTATCTATATATATATATATATATATATATATGCACACGCACACACACACACACACATATATATATATATATATATATATATATATATATATATATATATATATATGGGAAATGAAAAAGGAAAACCAAAAGATGTTTTTTTTTATGTATCAATTAACGTTTCGTCCTTATTTGTAAGACTTCTTCAGGATGATAATTTTAAGAAAAATGTAATGCAAGTACAGGAAAATATTGGTTTGACATGATGGGTGAATGAGAAGAAGTTGTAGCCACTACTGGGAGCGCAGGACCGAGGTCCGGGGTGAGAGAAGTCAGTGGTCGGGAATGAAATTAATGTGGATGGCTAGGCGTGAAAAAGTAGGGGGAAAAAAGGGGAGGGCTCTGTGTTTTTGGTGTGTAGGTAGTGTCATGGTTTTAGAAAAGATTTGAAGAAATTGAGGTGATTTGAAAGTGGAGGGGTTGGTAAGAGTGTGATATAAGTAGTCGAAAGGGTGAAATGGGTGAGGGAGAAAGGGGAGATTTTGTTGTGGTTAGGTGTGAAATTTTTGGAGAGTAGGAGTATTTGTACCAGCTGGCATATATATATATATATATATATATATATATATATATATATACATATATATATATATATATATATATATATATATATATATATATATATATACATATATATATATATATATATATATATATATATACATATATATATATATATATATATATATACATATATATATATATACATATATATATACATATATATATGTACATATATATATATACATATATATATATATATATATATGTACATATAAATACATATACATATATATTATATATATATATATATATATATATATATATATATATATACACATATATATGCATACATATATATACACATATAAATACATACATGTACATATACATATATAAGAGCGCTTAGGTTCAGTTAGACAATAGTTAGCCGGGATCGAAACACGACCGTATAGAGGCAGTCGACGTTTCTTAACCTTGGATTTCTTGCTGCTTCCGTAAGTAAGCGAAATCACAATGATCAATATTGTCAAAAGCCGTGAGGTATTTTTGTTTATACAAATGTCATTGTATTATACACTGGTGGCAGTATGCGATGTCACCTACAACTAAGTGCAACCGAAATATAGAGAGGGGAGGGGGTAAACATGAAAATGGCATGCAATACCTTTTTAAAACCCTCAAGGACCTTTTTATAGCATTAAATGTGTCTATAAAGCCAGAAATTTCTAAATATTATTTTAATCATGTTTATTTGCACATTACGGAAAATATTTGCTATATATTTGTATGAGTAAAACACTTATTGTCTACTCATTAATACATGTTTCAAAAAATGATCTGTATATTTATATGTCTCTTTTTAATATACACAAAAAATAAACAGAATTAAAGAGGAAAACTGCGGAGCGTATATGTATCTATCTATGTTTTTATTTGGGATGTTTTATGTAGATTCAAAAACAATCGAATATTTTTCAATATTTAATTGAATGTTTAGAAAAACGGTAAGTTACGCTTAATAACGTAATCATCTAATTAATATAGGTGTGTCTGTTCACACCACCATCACGCTGGTTCATTACATTGAAACACAGAACATAAACGGATGATTGAAAAAAAAAAACAGACCAGACAGAAACAAACCACTTTTAAAGCCAGATATGTGGACAAACTCAAGAATACAGCAAGAATGTCAAATGTGCTGAAAAAGAGTAAAGAAGAACTTCAAGAAAATAAAAAACAAACTGGAATAGGAATTAATGAAGAAGCACTCAAGACATCTCTAAGGAAAATAGGAAACAATCTACGCTGAAATACATGCATACTGGTTGTACAAATGTATGATACTACATGAACGAGTAACGCAAACACTGAGAAGATATATCTGCGAAACAGATGTACTAGAATGTATGGCCAAAGGAAAAACAATGTTAATATTAACTAAGGACATTCACATGGAATTTAGAATGAAAATGTGTGTACTGCTAGAAATTAAAAGGGGAAAACTGTAGACATCGGAGTGTCAGTCAAGATGAAATAGGTGCACTTGCTGAACATGATACCTACAACTATTTAGGAGTTCTGAAAGACGACACCATCAGATCTATGTGCATATAGAGAATATTTGAAGTGAATACCAGAGAAAGATAAGCAAACTCTTAGAAACAAAACTATATAGTAAGAATATAGTTAAAGGAATCAACACCTCGGACGTATCACTGATAATATACTATAGACATTCATCAGTTGGACAAAAGAAGAACTTAGCATCATGACCAGAAGACGAAGACACTAGTAACTATGCCAAATCCATTATACCCTAAAAATGATACCGACCGACTCTACGTAAACATGAGCGAAGAGGGAAGAGAACTGGTAAGTAATAGAAGACTGTTTCGAAAACACAAACAGACTTTGAAAAATGCATAACTGCTAAACACACAAACACTGATCATCGTAGCAAGGGACACCGTATGAATAGTACAGGAGATAGCGAACAAAAAAAAACAAATAGTCAAGAAAAGAAACGTGGACAGAGAAACAGCTACATGGACGATTGATAAAGATGACAAGAGAAGAGAATAGTGAAAACACCCAGGCATGGCGAGATAAAAAAAAAGTCATATCTCGGACATTGTGCGATTAAACATGAATGTGCAAATGGTAAAAGACTTATCAACTTTTCTGCAGCAAACACAATGACCGTGTGTAACACGCGTTTTAAACATCCAGCGATACTTACTAACGTGGTAATTCAATGACGGCGTCACATCTAACTAAATTGACCATTCGCTTGTTTAACGCCGCTGGCCGTCAAGCTTCCTGGATTGCCTAGTGTTCTGAGGCGCAGACACTCGAAATGCATTTCGTGCGAGCAATGTATTAGGACAGACAAAACAACATCTTCATCTCAAGTCGTCAAGTTCCATGCTTATATTTTCAAGTACGACATTTATTAACAAAAAAAAACAACAACCGATAATGAATTCCGCATAGAACTATCCAATCGCTTCAGCTGGCTCGAGGTACACCGATCTGAAGATGCTACCTCATATGAGCTTTTGAAAATTGTCAAAGGTAATCATCAACCCGTGATGTTTGAAACACTCGGAACAACTAAACGAAAATACAATTATTAGATCTCAGATTGCACAAGCAATTAACGCCCGTTGCAACATATTTGAATACTTATGACAACTATTCCGTGAAATTACCTGTTCCGATCGCACTTTTCGAATTACATTCCTGACGAAAGTGGCAAAATGCATAGAACGTGCATCAGCTGTTGCTGACTTCCGTAAACTTTACAGCCTCCTACGTTCGGCACACAATCAGGCATGGATGGTAAGCAAACAATCTTGAACCAAAATGATAAGCCGATCCCTAATATCAATGAGCGTTTCATTCGCTGGAGTGATCACTTCGCCAATCTGGTAAACCATGACGAAGAGCCTACATGAATTACTTCTCTGAACGATGCCTATCTAACTCTTTATGACTTCTAAACAACTCGTCTACGCTTGAAGTGAGTGTTGATGTGATCAAAAGTGTAAAAAATAACAAAGCTGAAGACGTAAAATACATTACTGCTGAGATCCTCAAACACAGCGTAAATATACAAGGGTCTGCCATCAATCACAATATTAAATGGGTCTGTAAGACTGTAATACCCCCTTTCCTTAAAAACAAATATCTGGAGCGATGCAACACTGGTACCATTTCTTAAGAAATGTGATAAACGCTGATGCAGCAACTACTGTGGTATCAGCCTAATAGACGTGTCTGCTAAAATATCCGCTTCGATTCTTTTGAGACGATTACAATGAGAACACAATTCCAGAACGATGCTAAACCAATGCGGTTTTTGTTCAAGCTGTGAATGCACCAGTCAAGTATACACTTTAATAAGAAACAATCGAACACTGTTGGTGCTTCTAGCAAAGGACAGTCATCTGCTTTACTGATTCTGCTGCAGCAGCTGACTCTGTCGACCGGCGATCCTTCTGGAAAGTTTTGCAATCAGATGGTATTACGTCTAAACTTAAAGCATACTACTACTCAACAATACCCCGCACACGCATTTACGATGACGTTTTGGCACCTTTCGAAAGACAGGCTGCCGTTCGTCAAATATTTACTTTCGGCAACTCTTTCGAATGGCTTCTCGGTCCCACTGTTAGAAGATACTTCGTCTGTCAAGGACTTAGATTACGCAAATGATATCGCGCTACTCGGTGCAACATTTCCTAGTATCCAGTTTGCTATTAATGAACTTCAGCATTTAGCATCACAGATTGAGATCAAAATAAATGCCTCAAAAGAAAAATACTCGCTGTCGGCTTCGCCCAACGGACATATCACCCATTACACTCAATAGTAATGTTCTTGGAGAGGTTTAAGTTTCAAATATTTGGCGCCATTACTACAGCTATGCGTCAAGGTAGAGATGGCATCAAAGCACGAATTAACCTTGCACGTCATGTTTTCTGTCGAATTAATTCCGTGCTCTAGTCAAGATCTGAGATAAGGCGCAGCACCAAAGTAAGGATCTACAAATCGTTGGTGCAAACGACCTTGATTTATGGAAAGGAGTGCGGGCCAATGAGAGCTGAAGACGTTGGGCGATTGGAAACGTTCGATCACCACGTCTTGCGTCGCATCATACGTGACCGATGCAAATACTTCCTCTATAACCACGCAATAGGTTTTTGCTTCAAAATTAAATCCCCCCCAAAAAGTAATCTACGCGAAACGTCTACGCTGGTTTTATAATTCTTTTTACCATAAATCAGGAAGATTAATCTACAAAGTGATTGCCTCTACCCTACAAGTTTAGAAAAAGCGATATGGTAGACAAAGTAAAACCTGGCTCATGATTATTAAAACTGACCTGGAAGTCAACCTGGGCCGTTGAATCTTTGGAGTTTCGCGTTGGAACAGTCAGTGGCAATATATCAGCTTATCGTTGACTTTAAATCGCTAGACTTGGCCAGTCTTCGCGAAGGACGCAGTGGCAATGATGGATGGAGCTGGCTAAACTTACTCAAAATTAATGCTGTTTCAAGTACACGTAGACCTCATGGAACACCATGTGTTATTGTTAATGAGAAATCATGGATAATAACTTGTGTTTAATACCCTAATTTGTAAATAATAATACTAATAACCATAATACTACTACTATTAATAATAATAATAATAAGGATGAAGATGAGTAGACCGAGAAAAGACAGCACCAACCAGACCTCCACTGGAAGTGCAGAGAGTGCTGGGCACTTGGGGAGGTTTATTGGCAGCCATAACTTAGAGAAGACCAATGGGCCTTACCAGCGAGAAATCAACGGTAAACGGATGTTGCGATACTGCAAGGGGAATGGGCAGAATACTGGAAATATTAGGAGACTTGTTTTCACTCAGACTCTAGGGAATACCACCGGTTGTCAGTGAGCAATTACTGATGACCTGTTTGAGAACTCCTAGTGAGTACAAATAATAATAATAATAATAATAATAATAATAATAATAATAATAATAATAATAATAATAATAATAATGATAATAAGAATAACAACATTTTGAAAAATGTATTATCTTAGCATCTGTATGTTATGAAGGCATCGTTCGAAGTTCCGTACATATTCTAGAGTTTGGCATAAGAATCACATGCTCTACAAAACACATTGATGAAGGTCGAAGATTACATTGGGCGAGAAGTTGTGAGAAAAACATCGTAGATGAGAACAGTAATTCGCAAAATCCAAATGATACAAACTAAAAACTAATACTAAAAATAATAAGTAATGAAAAAGTGAAACGTCACAATAATATATAATATTCAGACAAACAAAAGGAATGAAAGTTAAAGTGCAGATAATGGTTTACAAAAATATTAATTATATAAAAATTAAGTAAATATTAATAATAACAAAATATTTAATAAATTAATTACACGCTTAATAGAAGTGATAAAAAAATAATTTTAAAAATATCTGATGAAAATAAAGTTTATATCGTCCAGCTTCTGTGTTAATATTACAATGAAAAAGTCACACCAAGTGTGGCCGTTTTCCAATCAGCAATATGAAAGGAAAGTAAATAATCGCTCTATTTAAATTAGCTTCCACGCAAACAAACATTTTCTGTTAGAAAACGAAATCAATTAGACAATTACGTTTGAAGTTCATCTAGAAAATAGGAATGCAACCAAGAAAACAAATATGTTCTGGGTTATCTTCACGACGAAAGTTTGTCAACGGAAAATAAGGAAGAAAACGATAATGGAATGAATTTTAGCCGCAAACAAATCTCGGAAAATATTGCAACAAATGAAAACAGAGAAAGCAAATATATTTGAACGCTTCCAACAATGTGAATTCACCGGGCAATTCAAATAAATATTTGCATGATCTATTAATGTATCGACTATGTTTTATCGTATTGCTGTCTAATAGAAACTAGCAAGCGGCGGTGTTGAAGCAGATAAAAATCCTCTCGGTTTAAGAGCACCGCTTTCGCTCTAGATGTTGGCAACCCGTAGTGATCCTTACTTAAGTAGTTGAGTTTATATAGAACAGCGGGAACCAATGGCAACAACGCGCAACTACTTTTATGGTAGCGATATTTTTTTTCCTTTTCGGCATCTTCTACAATACATATGAGAGTTTAATTAGCACCTCTCTTAACATTGACTCTATAGCTCACATGAGACATGAGCACGATATGCCAACCCATTGCAAATATACATGCATAGGTTGAGATATATTTTTCTGAACTAAAGTAAATGATCAACTATAAAGATAAATAGTCAGAGTAAAATGTATACCTATAAATCCGGAATGAAAGTTTAAATAAAGTAGTTTTTCAAGATCAAAGTAAAGGTGAACCCGTCTCAATGCAAAACTAAAAATAAATCAAAAAGATATATGTAATATCGCAGTATCTGGCGTCATTTAGACAATATCTCCTGATGATATAGCAAATACGTGTCCGACAACAAAGCAGGGCCAAAAAGGTGATCAGTAGTGTAATCAGTGCACTTGCCTTGAAAGTTAATCGACAAACGTGGGATCTCACAAAACAAAAAACACTTCATCACAATTCTATGGCTTACATCGAACAGATGATTTTTGGCGAAAAGTACGTTATACTAAAGTATATTATAAATTATACATTGTAATCATATTTATTGCTTAGATTTATTTATCTTAAGATTTATAATTTAGTTTAGTTTGTAAAATAAAGTTTGGCCTAAAATGTGGGTTTCCATGTCTAACTAATACTAGCCAAATCTGAATGATAGTGGTTTCGGATCACTTTCTCTCAAACACAAAAAAGTAAAGCATGAAATATCTCTCATTGTGAACCCAACTTCTTTAATAATATAAGCAGTCATTAGTCACACAGCCGGTGGCGTTTGTGGAAAAAGAAAATGATGAATGTATTCTCACTTTCTGGGGTAGAAGTTTTTCAGTTTTCATATAGAGAAACTCGAGGCTTTTTTGTACAACTATTATTTGTGCGATACTAAATATACCATTACGAATTACTTCAGAATTGTACCTGATGATGGCTGACGGAACGAGAACAAGCTACTCCAGTTTATTAAATATAGCGTTCTGTTTAAAAATCTTTACACATTCCCGAGTTCGACATAAAGATTCACAAGACGCGCTAGAAAAAATGTATGAAGTTTCATCGGTCGAAACATGGTAAGAATAACATGTAAGATGAGAAAATTAGACCGAAAAATACAAATAATGTTTGTAAGATTTTAGATGTAGTCTCCGTTACAGACGCATACTATTTTGAATAAAGTAAAATGGTAAACGTTTAGTATCAGTATTACATTGTTATAGAGAAAATGCCCCTGTAAATAATAGGCGGTTGAAGCAGTGTTTTTTTTTAATAACACATTACGTTCACTCTTTTGAACAGCAATTTCTTTATGAATATAATAAACATTTTAAATTAACTATGTTTGTATGCATTATGTGTAGAAAGCGAGGAATATTCTAATATTATCATGGGAGAATAATTACACATGCGAGCCATCTTTTGAATCTCAAAACAGACAATGGATACACGCTGTAAGCTTGACTACAAAGAGAGCGAATAATAAAGTAAGTGTTGCGCAATCAATAACCGCACATCTAATCTACCGACATTACTTGTATCTGGAGGAAGAGACAAACCAGTCTGACTAGAAACAGTGTCCAGTATCAGAATAGACGGACTGGTACTATTTCTGAGTGGCCCGCCTCGTAGATGAATTGCATAGCAAAGGTATAAGTGATACAATAGTAGAAACAGAAGTCTACCCCGGCACGCTGAGCCAACATTCCTCGTCTATCAACACAACGCCAATTCTACATACTATTTAGACAACCAATGCAAACATGATTAAATATTTTTCTTAATGATTGACGTAAGTAGTTAACATTATTAAATTAAAATGTTTTCTTTTTTAATTTATTGATAGTAATATTTATGCTTTGTTTCGACCAATATGACTTTGAGCCGTTTTTGTACGTGAGTTTTGTCACCATATGTCAACATCATCTTAAATTAACAATGCGCATGGGAAAGATTGAATGTGTTAGGCCAACATAGAAACTTCAACGCTATGAACAATAGTTTGTAGAAAAATAATGTGAATAAAGTTGCAACATATCTTAAAATTCTGACGTAGTCTCTATCAAATGTCTCCCCACGAGGATAGAGATAGACACAAGGTATTTTTCTGAATCTTAAGAAAATAAAGCTCCCGAGAAAGGGGCACTCAATAGGGGAAAAGCATCCCTATATGATCTCGGCAGTCCCCACTCAAAGATAAGGGAAGGGGGTCATGCGAAAGACAATGGGCAAATGTAGTTTCAGAATGAGATCATGAATGAGGGGATGGCCAGAATAGAGCATAGCAAGACAAACTCTAACTTTATGATTGTTCAATATATATATACATACATACACACACACACACACAGACACACACACATATATATATATATATATATATATATATATATATATATATATATATATAGTGTGTCAGGTTATATATATGGACAAGAAAAACATAAAGTGATCAATCGAAGAGGAGTGAAAGCTAATATAATATATTTGAAGACTATATGTTACATATTTCAGAAACGTACCGCGATTTCATTCACATGGCCGGTTTTGACATTCTTTAAAACATTCTATGCCCAGTGGAATCGTAAGCGTTCTAAATTAGATCAAATAACGATGAGAAATCGCGTTATATCAATCACAAAACCGGTGCATTCCTGGAAAGTCTTTCTGGAAAAAATATGTATCGGTTGGGAATTAATTTAGTTTCATTTTATTTATTATTTATAGTGTTTTTTTTTGTTTTAAGAAGGTTTATTATTTTTATTCCACTGTGTGTTATATTTATGTTTTTTTTGTTGTAGGTTGGTATTTTCATTCTTATTTAAGGTGTTGTTTATAGATCGTAGGAGAATACTGGTGCCATGAAAAATCAAAATACAAAATAGAGGGTGGCGTTAGAATACATCGTTCAAAAGTTGTAATATTGAAGTCTCTTTTTGATGGTGATACCGTGTTTTAATTTGTGCATTAGATTTATTATTTATTTTATTTTCACATTTGTGTTTTAAAGGTTTCATTGTGATTGCTGTTTTATTAAGATGTTTCGTATTTTAAAAAAATCATCTCAGAAAAAAAGGAAAACATGGAGCTGGCGTCTCAATATACCGTTAAAACGTAGCGGTGTTGAGGTATCCCTTTTCAAATACGTACTGGGCTAGGGTTGAAATAATATATGGGTCTTAATCGTAATTGAGTTACATTAAATTTATTTAATTATTTATGATGAGTGGTGTCTGTTTTACTGCGTTAAAAGTGTGTGTTATATTAAGGGATACCTGAGTGGCATCATTTGTTTATTAGACTATGGGTGGGATTCGTACAAATATTTTATTAATTTATGTATTTATTATTTTTATTTAATATTTTGTTTGGTTATTGTTAATAGTTTAATATATATATATATATATATATATATATATATATATATATATATATATATATATATATATATATATATATATATATATGGAGGAGAAATTGTTATGTAATAATTGGACTTAGATGGAGGATATATTTTGTCAGTTAAAAGTGTATCTAGAGATATCTAATGTTTAAACTATGATTACCATATGCATTCGTATTGCGTTTATATATGTAGTTAATTATATTATAAAAAAATACGTTCTTAAATTCTGTGGGAATCGATTGTTATATTTGTGTGTGTTTAATTAGTGGGATTCATGTATTTACCATGTTAGAAAATTTAAGAAAAATGGGGTATTTATTGATCACTGGTTTATCGATCGTGGGTAGGGATAAAGTTGTATTAGGATTGGTAGGGGTGATGCAGTTGTTGTTGTAGTATGTGACATATATATATCCTGGGTGTTGTGTAGTACATAAAATATGTATATACACACACACACATATATATATATATATATATATATATATACAAGTAAATATATATATATATGTATATATATGTGTATATATATATATATACATATATATATATATATATATATATATATATATATATATATATATATATATATATATATATATATATATATCCTTCTCGCAAGATGCCCAGCAGCAATTTAAAATAGACGTTTCGGCGTAATTTACCTATACTAGACATTTTTTTAATACTACTAAAACTAAAATTAATAAACCCTACTTTCGTATTGAGCACTGTTACAGTAAGTACTGAAAATCATACTCTATGTGTATGCTATATTACATACTAACATTATATGTGTATATACATGAACCAATAATATTATATATATATATATATATACATATATATATATATATATATATATATATATATATGTATATATACATATATATAGAGAGAGAGATAGAGAGATAGATAGAGAGATAGATAGGTAGATAGATAGATAGATAGATAGATAGATAGATAGCTGGATAGATAGCTAGCTAGCTAGCTAGCTAGCTGGCTAGCTAGCTAGCTAGCTAGCTAGATAGATAGATATGTAGATAGGTAGATAGATAGAAAGATAGATAGAGGCAGAGATAGAGAGAGAAGGATACATCTATACAGATTGATTTAAAGTAAAAGAAAGGTAATTGCATAAATAAGAATATAAATATAATAAAAAAGAGCATAATTCAAATTAAAAAAAAAAAAGTTACTTATATCCGGCAGTGTAAGGTTGGTCTCCTTTTATGTTAATCGGATCCCGAACAATGCCCCAGCAAATGTATAAAAGGCTATTCATCAAGTAAATTCTATATAACTGGCGAGATTGAAGCAAAACATATAGCTGAACAATCCTATGAAATTACTCCATCACTAACATTATGGACAAATAGTTTTACGCATACTTATCTATCTACACACTCACACACACCCATATATATATATATATATATATATATATATATATATATATATATATATATATATATATATATATATACATAGAGAGAGAGATTATATATGCATATATGTATACATACACACATATATGTGTATATATGCACGTATATATATATATATATGTCCACACACACACATATATATACATATATATATATATATATATATATATATATATATATATACACACACACATATATACATATATATATACATATATATATATGCACACACATATGTGTATTATCATATATGTATACCCACACGCATATATATATATATATATATATATATATATATATATATACAGATATATACTCATATATATATATATATATATATATATATATATATACATATATATATATATATATATATATGTATATATATATATATATATATATATATATATATATATATATATATAGTGTGTCAGGTTGTATATGAAAACAAATCAAATAAAGTTTTAGATCATATAAGAGAGCTAATATAATTTATTTAGATACTGTATATTACATCCCTTTTGGATGAAACCGCGGTACAATGTGAATTATGTAATATACAGTATCTAAATAAATTATATATATATATATATATATATATATATATATATATATATATATATATATATATATATATATATATGAGTGAGATAAGCTTAACCCACTGCTGTATGTCGGTAATACTAATTTAATATTTATTCATAAATATGTTACAAATCCATTTTAAGAAATTAAAGTAGAGCACTGTTAGGAAATGTCAAAAATAGGCTGTCACTTAGATTTAAGCCGTGTTCCGAACCCGCTCGACAGTCTTTTTTTCTGTCGTCTGCTTTCTCGAGCCACACGCAGATAAATAGTACGAACAACACGAAAAGTATACGCAACATTTAGGAATATTTAAGAAATTTGTCACAAAAAATGGTTTCTTATAATTAATATGTTCATGAGAAAAAATAGAAAAAATATTCGGAATAACAAATATCTTAATTATCAAAATAATGTGTGTTTTTATAACATGTGTTTTAAAAATATAGCAATCGCAAATATCGATTTAATTGAAGCATTAGAATGGGTGAATGTCGCTTGATATTCGCCTTAATTCAGGCTAAAATGGATCCTTGTTTTAAACGATACATTTGGTGCGGACATTATTTCATAACGTATCTTAAATTAGAACTTTTAGAAAAAATACTTGCCGGTCTGCCTAAAAAAAATGACGGTATGTTTCTTATAATAGAAACATCAACGTATGGTTAAGCTTCTTCATTTTTCTTTTAAATTCGGTAAATTGCATTAAGACGTTTTATTTTAAATCTTCATGATGTTCATTTTATGTCGAACAGTTTGTTTCTGTGTGCAATACAATTTAAAACAATGAAAACATTTTTGGTCTAGAAAAAAAAACACTTAACAAATTGATTAATAATTTTATGCCAGTGTGTTAGTTAAACATGTCATTCATAAGAGAAAAACAAAAATTACAGAATATAATTTTTGAAACTGCAATAATAATAATAATAATAATAATAATAATAATAATAATAATAATAATACTAATAATAATAACAATAATAATAATAGTAATAATAATAAGACTCACTAGCACCACCACTGTTGATAATAGCCATGATTCCACTCAACTACTTACTCAGGAAATGTGATGGCGTATACAAGTTCACAGACAGAGAACAAAGAATAGACCATCTTATGTACATGGACGAACTGAAGCTTTTTGCAAAAAAGCAAAGAGGAACTGGAAAAGTTGATAAACACTATATTGGGTGTGTTGGAAGCAGACACAATCAAATTAACAGAAATGAAAATGAAGATTGGAGAAGAATACCTGAGAAGAACATAACATCTCTTAGAAACAACATTATATAGCAGAAATTTAATCAAAGGAATACACACATGTGCAGTATAACTAATAAGATATGCTGGACCATTCATAAGCTGCACTAAAGTAGAACTCATGCACCTTGACCAGAGGACTAGAAAATTAATGTCTATGCACAACGCACTACATCCAAAAGTCGATACAGACAAACTCTACGTGAAGAGAAACGAAGGGGGGAAAGGACTGGTAAGTATAGAAGACTGTGTGGAGGACACTAAAAAAGAGCTGGAGAAATACATAAACCTAAACACAGAAAATCTGATCACCGCGGCAAGAGAACCGTCCAAACTAAAAACGCAGTAAACTTCGAAACTGGAAACAAACAGACAATAAAAAGAAAATGGGAAGAAAAACAACTACATGGACGCTTCATAAGACTCACAATAGAAAAAACCAACGCAAATAGCTGTACATGGCTAAGAAAAGGAAACTTGAACAGAGAAACGGAATCTTTACTGATGGCTGTACAGAACAATGCGAGTAGGGCAAACTACATTAAAGCTAAAATAGATAAAACACAGGAAACAGTAAATGCAGACTGTGTGGACAAATATACGAAACAGTAAATCATATAATAACTAAATGTAGCAAACTTGCCCAGAATGAATACAAGAACATACATGACTGTGTTGGGAAAGTAATATACTGGGAACTGTGCAAACAATTGAATTTCGAATACGCAGACAAATGGTACAAACATCATCCAGAAACAGTACTGGATAACGAAAAACACAAACTCCTCTGAGATATCGATATACAAACATATAAACTCATACAAGGAAGGATACCTGATATTATTATAATCGACAAGAAGGAAACATCTTGTAAAATCGTAGACTTCTCGTTTTAGCAGACCACAGAGTCAAAATCAAGACACGGAAACACGTAGTAAATACACAGAACTAGCCAGAGAACTGAAAGGAATATGAAGCATGAAGAAGGTTAGTATAATACCAATAATCGTAGGAGCACTGGGAACAATCCCCGAACACTGTGAGTAAAGACTGGGAGAAATTGGAATCAAAGGGACCATCGAAACCATACAAAGGACGGCAATGATCAAAACAGCTGCAATCTTAAGGAAAATCCGCGAATGCGGAAACCAACACGCATGAGATACAAAGAGTAACCAAGGAATTTACAACAAAGAGAAAACAAAACCACACGAAGAACAGCACAACACGAACCAAATAACAGACACTACAAGACACATAATTTCATAATCCCTCCAATAAATTGCAACCACCTCAGCTATCACTACACAAAAATGAACCAAGGAACAGAAATTACAACACTATGAGCTCCCCCTCTCTCTCTACCCTACCCCACCCCCCAAAAAAAATTAAACGTGTAAAAACATTACAAAATTTTTAAAAAATTGAAAAGTAAAAAAAATTAAAGATTATTATTTTTGTTTTAATTAATTTTTTTGAAAATGGTGCCGGCCTAGGCTGACACCAGTCAAAATATTTGTGGAGGGTCGGGGAGGATGAGAAGACCGAGGAGGGACAGCACAAACCAGACCTCCACTGGAAAAGTGCAGAGAATGCTGGAACCTTGGGAAGGCTTATTGCCACCCAAATCCCAGAGAAGACCAATTCTCCTTACCAGCGAGAAATCAATGATAAGTGGCTGTTGCGATACCGCATCGTTATCGAAAAGAGGTGAAGAATACTGGAAATCTGGAGAGACTTGTTGTCACTCAGACTCCAGGAAATACCACTGGTTTTTGTCGGTGAGCAATCACTGACGATGATCTTTGTGAGAACTCGTAGTGAGTATAAATAATAATTATAATGATGCCACAATAAGATACATGTATATTGGTTTTGAAAATTTCACGACACTACATGAAATGCTAGCGTAAAATCTGAGAAGATATGTCCACGAAACAGACATACCAGATTGGATGCCCAAACGAAAACACACATTAATACAAAAAAAGCAGTGATACCAACTACAGATCAATAACATGTAAAGCAACGATGTGGAGAATCATAACATCACATCTCAGAGAACAGATCTACTACTCAGAAAATAAGTGTGGACTACTTACTGAAGAACAGAAAGGATGCTGGAAAGGGAAAAGAGGGGCGCATAACAGGCTATACATAGATTAATAGATCCAGAAGGAAGAAAAATCAAGAAAAAATAAGCATTAAATAAACAACTACAAAGAAAGCCTGCGACAGAAACACATCAAGCATGAATAACTGAGTGCAAACTATTCAACAAGCTTACCAATCCTAAAATGAAAGCAATAGAAATATGGAAATTGAAACTGACACCTAACTGAAAATACAGAGATGTATCCTCCAAAAACACGCTCTATTACAACTATTGTTTAGCATAGCCAGGATGCCACTTAACAATATACTCAGGTAATATGATGACATATACCAGTTTACTAACACAGAACAAATAATAAACTACATCATGTATACTGATGACCTGAAGCTATTTACAAAAAGTTAAAGAATTTACAAAGTTGATAAACACGACTCTAGGATTGTCAGCCAGGAGATTCAAATGGAATTGAAAATAAATAATAGTACACTGCTATAAATGAAAATGGTAAAACTGGAGACATCGAATATCAAGGAACTCCTTAATCAAAAAAAGATAAGGGCACTTGGCGAACATGATGCTTATAACTACTTAAGTTTTCTGGAAGCAACAAAAATAAATGAGAAGATTTGAAAAGAATACCTTGGAAGAACAAGGAAACTCCTAGAAACTAAATTATAAAGCGGAAATCTAGTAAAAGAAAATAAACACTCACGCAGTATCACTTGAATCATATTCTTGACCATCAACAGGCTGAACCAAAGAAAAACTGAGACATATTGACCAATACACTATGACACTAATGAGCATGCATACTGCACTGAGTCTGAAGAATGATACTTACAAATTTTACGTAAAAAGGAAAAGATGGGTAAAGATGAATGGTGAGTATGACATACTTTGATAATGACACAAAAAGAAATTAGAAAATGCATAATCGAGAACACAGCAATGCTAACCATCGCAGAAAAAGACCTCGTCAAAATGAAAAATACAGGGAACTGAGAAACGAAAAACTAGACGAGAAATGTAAAAATAAGAAGAAAAACAGCTAAACAATTAATGCATAGGAATGACAAGAGAAGAGACTCACGAATAAACCTGGACATGATGGGAAAACATATCTAAACAAATACGGAATCACTACCAGCAGCACAGAACAATGGTATTAGAACTGACTATATACAAGCTAAGATAAACAAAACACAGGAAAACAGCCAATGTAGACTCTGTGTACAAAAAAACGAAACGGTAAATCTAATAATAAGTGAATGCTGCAAATTAGCCAACAGAGAAATATAAGAACATACACACATTTATGCGGAAGACAGTACACTTATAATTATGCTAATAACTGCATTTTGAACACGTAGACACATGGTGCATACACAAAAAGGAAGCACTACTGCAAAACGAAATCACAAACTCTTTGAGACATGAAGGTGCAAACAGATCAACTCATTCAAACAAGGATACTGGATGTCATAATAGTCAACATTAAGGAACAATCCTGCGAAATAGTAGAATTTGGCGTCCAAGCATGCTACATGAGTATGAACAAGGAGACCAACATTAAAGCAAATACATAGAACTTGCAAAGAAGTGAAAAGGGATATAAAACATGAAAAAGTCAATATAATACCAATAATACTATGAACACTATGAATAGTCCCAGAAACACATGGAAAAAGAACTAGGAAAAATTTGAATCAAATGAAAGACTGAGACAATACAATAGACGGCAATGATGAAAACAGCGAAAATATAAAAAAAAACACCTCGAATGCGGAAAACAACCCACACACACTGTGAAAACTCACCAGTCACACGGAAGTGGCAATAGAATTTAAAAAAACATAAAACACACCAACACATAACTCCAAAAGACCTACAACTTTAAGAATGTTTATAAACTGTACCTCCCTACAAAAGGTGATGGTACAAATATCAACTTATACTACACAAAAAAGCCGTGAGAGAGTCAAGGAGGATAACAAAACTGAGGATAGATACTTTTACTGGACGAGTGCGAAAAGTACTTCCGTCTTGGTGAAGCTTATTGCAAATTAAATCTCAGAGAATGTCAATGGCCGTTGTTAGAGATATATTAATGGTAAGCGGTTGTTGCAATAGTGCAAAATAATTTGCAATGGTTATCGAAAGCGGTTGAGAGTACCTGAAGTCTGCGAGGCTTTTATCACTCAGACCCTAGGAAAAACAACTGGTTATTATCAGGAAGCAATCACTAATGATGACCTGTGTGAGAACTCTTACGAAATACTGAACATTCATAATCAGAAAAAGAAGAACAACAAGAAGAAAAATAACAAGAAGCCGAAAAATGTAATTTATTAACAATGTTTTTTTATTATCCTAAAATGAATGTCGGAATTTAAATCCAGTAAACTGAATTTTATAATTTTACAACAAAGTGATTTTTAAATTAGATATGGACTTACTAAGATAGAATGGAGAGAACAGAATATGATAATAACGCGGGCATGGCCATTTACGCAGACACGCGCGCTCTTAAGGAAAATCATTCTCGTAACGGAATGATATCAGTCATGTCAGTTGCCTCTTCTTGTTATCGGCGTCCAGGGAAAGATTTGACATTTTATCTTCTTCTCATGGGTTAACGCGGCGACTTCTTTGTATTTTTTAAAAACTACAAATGGGAGATATATTTGACTGTGGAACGGAAAAAAGAGAGATACAGATTCGAGATAGCGAGTGGGTGATTGACGTATTTATTTTGATTTCAGGCAGAGGCAAACATGAAAGAAATAAACAATGAGAAAAATAATAATAACGAAATTGAAAGCATTATTATATTTTCATTAATCGTGCTATCCTTTGTATTAAGAGTGATAAAAGGAAAACAAAACGTGCGAACAAGTTTGTTTTAAATGGTGAAAGAATGTGAAACATTTGTGTGTATGTTTCAGAAAACAAAAGGGAAATAGCAAAAATCGAGAAATGTGTCTATGTTTAAAAGATAAAATAACTGTATTATTTGTTTAAGTTTCAATTTTGTTGAACATTTCCTTTTTTCGTTCTCGTATTTTATCAAATCTGCCATCTGTGTTAAAAAAACTTGTCTTATTTTTGCTAATTCAGACATTGGTATTCTTGTATATTTATTAAGCTATTTAAAATAATGCATTAACATCTGGCATTTTGTTTTATGTTGAACTAAGGGACGAAAGAGTGATTTTAGTGTTTTATTTAAACATTTTGTTTTAAATATCTATTTAGAAAATTACAACAGATAAGTAAGATTCATCGACTATTTGAACTCGTAATCAGGGGAATAATTAAGTCAGTCTACAACATGCCAAAACAGATATTTCGATTTTGAGCGATAATTTGTGTTTTCGAGGCTTAGAAATAATGTTTTTAGGGTTGATCGGGATTAACATAAACTCTGACGATGGTTTATTTTAGATGTTTCGTAATGCACCATATCAGAGCGGTCTGAATGAGCTAATAAGATATTCTAGGTCCAGCTGGTATGAAAGCTGAGAGCGGCTTTATTGTGGATACCAACTTGGATGAGAACATACAAACTTCCCTTACATACAGATAAGGCGAACATAATCTTATATGGCTTGGGGATAAGTTTACCCTCCGAAATGCCACAGAGTTCTATTTATGATTGGTGTTAATGGGCTTCTAAATAAAGTTGTGAATTGTGGTCCTGTCTTAAAATATTGACGCTCACTGAGGTGTGCTGGGGCAGATTTCCATACCCACCGCGCATATATACTCATAGGGAAGGGTATGGTTAGACATAACTGCAGCTTCTGTTAGCTTCGAGGATTTTGTTCTCACGTGAACTGGGTCATGGTAATATTAAGTGTGGAGTGCTTCACTGTATACATCGAAAAACAAATGGATTTAATAGATGGGTTTTAGAATAAAAAAGGTACGAGAATTATGTAATTCTAAATAGTATGTAAGTGAGGCGTGGACCTGTTTTCGCCATCTGATGCGTTGGAAATAACCTGTCACTTTTTGCCGTGTAGTTAGAGATTGGTCAATTATACCGAGTTTGGAGTTAGTGTTTTCTCCGATCAAAGGGGTTGGGAGTTAGATGACGGGGTCATACTTTTCGAAAACCAATGCCGGGTTCGGATGTAGTGGTTGTGTATAGAAGCGGTACACGATATAAAACTTGTGGTCTGACAACATGAGGTATTATCAAAAGAAGAGTTTCTGCTTTCCCTGTATGTCTACGTGATACGCATTATGTGTGTGCGTGTGCATAATGCATGCCTGAGAATAACGTAGAAGGACTCCGTAAGGCAAATAGCTATGGTGTTATGAGGCAATGTATATCTGGGTGTACACTATGAATTGGTTAAACTTCAGAGGAATTTAGGTCACTCCGGAAAGTTTATGGTGTCAAACCAGGGCGAAGGACGTCCCATGATTGATAGCTGACATGGGATGTTCAGTGCCACCGACATAGATCGCAAGACAATTTTACTTACATCCCAAAGAAAGTTCATATGAAGCAGACGAGAAATTCCGGCCAGGTGAACACTTAGGATAATGATAATATAAATGACTGGCCCCATTTGGTCATGGGATGGTGAGGTTGCGGCATGGCTTGACTTTTCAGATAAAAGAGGACGATTTTTCAGATACAGAAAGGAGTGTTTAAGTATGGGTGGTATATGTTTTAGTATAGCTTTTAACACAGGTAAATAAGTGCGGTTCCAATGACCTGGCCCATGCATGAAAGAAAACAAAATTCCACAAAGTGTATTTTAGCATAATTTGACACCAGAATGAGATTTGACGGGTAGGACCAAAAAAGGCTGAGACTCAGAACTATATGCGGGGAAAAACACACGAATATGACGTCACGTTGGACGAAAGCGGGGAAGAACAATTACATCTGAAAACAGAACGAGTTTTGGACATTGACGGGTACGGTCGCTGAAACAAATTCCTTAACGTGATACAACTGCCAAGGACCGCACACGGCCATATACGCTAGCTATCTGATTGTATGCCAGTCTATCCATCTATATGTCTATCTATCCACCAATCTATAGTTACTTAGCTTAGTATTTCTGTGTGTATCTTTCATAATAAGATGTAAATGGCACTTCTGATTATTTAACCTTTTACTCTCTATAAAACTAAATTACCAAACTCTGTTATCTATCGATTATTCACACTATAACGGAATCGAGAACTTATATGCACAATGAAACGACAGCACAGAACACGAGGAAACAAAAACGACGGTACGTGACTCGAGAAAGAATGAAATTCAACATTTCATTCAAAAACACATCGATTTATTTATTTCCAGTAAATGTTTTGCTTACCGTTTATGAATGAGTAATTAGATGAAGTTCAGAAGAAAACACACCACCTATTTTTTCTCTAATTATTTGAGATTCCTACATTTGATCGTGTCATTTCTCTTCCGCATTGCAAACATCATCATTAAATCCTTACATGCTTATTCACTAGCAATGCAGTATTACTGAAATATATTAGAATACTTTATCTATTTGGTGCATTTTCAAAATGTTATTGATGTCATTTTCTGATAAAGATCACACTATTTTCTCTAGACCACAAATATAAAAATTTAATTAAATAATATAACGGATACCACGTAAGCATTTCATTGATGTATTATTATTATTATTATTATTATTATTATTATTATTATTATTATTATTATTATTATTATTATTATTTGGGCCGATTGTAACTAATTTAACAACCAGCTTGTTTAAGCGTGGGCGTATCTTGTAACGATTATATGAATACTTGCATTTTGTTTTACTCCATCTTGCGTAGGCACAATATCAGTATTTACGAAGACAAATTAAGTTAAGAAATATTGTTATTCGCAAGATAAATAGCCACATTCCATAAAGCTTTGTAAGCGTTAGTATCTACCAACGCAGAAAACAAAATATATTCTTTGTTGATACGAATAGTGGCAGTATTGATTCGTTTATTTCTTTTGTTACCGTAATCGAATATTTGTCACGTTGACATTTCTACTAATTGAGTTTGCAAACTTCAGTCTCAATTCCTATATTTTTATATTTTTCTACTAGACAGATTACACATCCCACTCGGTTTTGTTATACTGAGACACCGCTCTACCATTACATACAGGCGAAACAGTTAATTAGTTCGAACCAGCTAGAACTATGACTTAACTGAAGATACACTTTCACTGCGGAATTCAATAATACTGATTTCTTACCACGTCATATTAAGCGCTGTTTAAATGGATAAAATATGCTGAAGTTCTGTCAGTCTTTATAATGTGATATGTGAAATAGAATGTCAATGCCCCAATATGTCACTGCTGGTGCATTCTGCATCAAGTTACATATTACATATTGAGACATGTATAATGTAACACATCACTCAATAACTTTCGGAACTCCCATATATATGACAAACATAATAGAAATTCCGTATAATTTGTATAAAGTACTACCCTTGATATGGTACGTGTCAAGATGTAAGACGAATCGGATGATCAGTTTACGAATTACATGTGATTACGTCATTTATACGAAGCAAATACATGAAATTGTTTTGTACTCTACTCCATCAGTCTAAGATCAAAGTGTAGTATCTGTTCCGATGGATACTGCACCCCATAGACTGGTATTGTCTTGGCCTCCGGGGCTTGATTTACGCCGGTCTATGGGTCTGTCCTGTGCAGTTCTAGGAGGTCCACCCTCCCAGACTTGCCCCCCCCCCCCTCGTTGAAGGGTAGTAAGTTTATTGCTTACTGTCTGAGGCGTCCCTACCGGGAATGCCGACGAAGCTGCCAAGGCAATTTTTAAACCCCACTTTCCCGACCCGACCTTGGGTAACATCTTAATTGTGGGAGTAAGATAAAACTGGCCTTGTGCCTAACTCCTGGAGAGGAATAAATCAATACTCCATCAGAAACAACAATTGAGTGACGGTATACTGACTGGAAACCCTGTCAAATAAAGACACATGCGGATGACTCAGATTCTGCTGTTGCCCTGGAAATATAAAAACAAGTTTACGAATTCGGTTTGGCCGATCGTAAATTTAAGTTGTGTACGTTTAGGGACAAGTTAAACATATAAAAAGACAATGGATTTATTATTGCGCAAACATATTTGTAAATGAGAAAGTTGCTGCGTGTGCTCACATACGCTCAAAAGCAACAACGCGTTGACAGCTCACATCGTTATTTTCCTAAGTTTCCTTGCAACAAAATGTAAACCATCATTTTGAGTCTAGAGCCAAATTCACAGCGTCCCTCCAGTTTATTCCCGTTGCGATCAAATCTCTCTCGATTGTTTGCTTTCAATTAATTTTTGGTCTTCCTCTGGTTCTTTTTCCATCAGGTATCCACTTGGTTTGCAAATCTATCTGGGGCCAAGCTTAGGGCATGTCCAAGCCATGCAAGACGTCGTTTGCAGATTATTGACGATGCCACCTGTTGGTTAGTGCAGTCTCTGACTTCTTGGTTGGTAATTCCATCACTTCAATCAAATAAATAAACGAATTGTTTAAAATTATCAATAGCGTTGGAAATTCTTTTAATAGTCCAAAACAATTTAACTATGTGTTGGAGTTAAAACCTATTTAATATATAATATATACTAGAATTTTGGCCTATATATATATATATATATATATATATATATATATATATATATATATATATATATATTCAATTATTTATACTTACAGACGCTAGCGTTTCAAGCTTATTGCTCTTATCAATGCAGGAAAGTAACAATTTCAGATGGTCGTAAGGCGTGAACCCGGTTCACAGAGTCAGCCTAGAATTTGCAAGCAGTCGCCATATCTATTCTCTCACCAGACACTGTCACGTAATTAAGGAAAATTAAGATCTATATGTACCTAGAAGCAGGTACAGATAAAGAAAACTAGTCGAGAGTGTTCTACGAACTTGAGATTTATCTTCCTCCTACAGTGGTAAGATATGACACAAGGTCAAGAAAGCAGTTACATAGTGGGGCATTGAAATTCTATTTCACATATCGTCATTTATACGTCCGAGAAGGTGAATACTGTGACCTACAAAAAATGCTTGGGTAGCCCTATCGACATTCGTCGGTAGGGGCGTCTCAGGCAGTAAACGATAAACTTATTCAACCCCAAAGAGGGGAGGCAAAGCCTGGGAGGGTGGACCTCCTATAACTGCACAGGACAAACCCACAGACCGGAAGAATCAAGACTTGAAGGCCAAGACGATACCGGTTTATAGGGTGTAGTATCCATCAGAACAGGTACTACACTTTTATCCGGGCCTTTTGGCCCAGAAAGAACGTATTCTGAACTTTGCATTAGAGCTTATTGATAGTCTATTATTAACATCCCCGAGAGTACTTAACTTTAATTTCTTAAAGGGCTTATTATCATAATATATATATATATATATATATATATATATATATATATATATATATATATATATATATATTAGACAAACTGGAGGGTCTGGTCTATTATTTATAATTAATGGTTCCCGTATTGTATTAAATTCTATATATGTGCTGCTTCTTAAAGTCGTCTTACTCTCCACCGTACTTCTCTGCCTATAGCTTTTATTTAGTCCTATATAAGTAGATGATAATGATGATGATGATGATGATGATCCTCCTCCTCCTCGTCCTCAAAGAAAACTCCAATGGTGTCTTTAGATTCCTTGAAAAAAAATTGAACCTTTATTGAAACTTATTTGAATATTCAAATTGTTAACAAATCGATTTCTACAACACACACACAAACATTGAGTTTTATATATATGGAAGATGACTGGAAATAATATTCTGACATGAAATTATTCAGTCCATATTCTGTTTGAGTATATTATATACATTCTTTAGCCAAAAGTAAAACGAAAATGACGTTTTCACAATAGAGAAAGCATTACACATGAATCAAGAAACGTAATAGACAGGGAAAAGAAAGAGAATACAGAGTGTTTCAATTAAATTTACCCTAGAAAAAAAGTTTCATTCTTGCACGTGAAAATGGGGTAACAATTGTTCAGATAAGTACTGAAATAGTAACAGGGCGACAGCTTTTGTGAGAAGGAACAACATTGTGAGGAAGAACACCACAAATTGTGAGAAGGAACACAACAAATTGTGAGAAGGAACACAATAAATTGTGAGAAAGAACACACAACATTTTGAGAAGAAACACAACATTGTGAATAGGAACACAACAAATTGTGAGAAGGAACACAACATTGTGAGGAAGAACACAATAAAATGTGAGATGGAATACAATAAATTGTGAGAAAGAACACAAAAAATGTGAGAATGAACACAACATTGTGAGAAGGAACACAACAAATTGTAAGAAGGAACACAACATTGTGAGAGGAAACACAACAAATTCTGAGTAAGAACAAAACAACATGTGAGAAAGAACACAACATTGTGAGAAGGAACACAACAAATAGTGAGAAGGAACACAACAAATTGTGAGAAGGAACACAGTAAATTGTGAGGAAGAACACAACAAATTGTGAGGAAGAACACAACATTGTGAGAAAGAACACAACAAATGTTGAGAAAGAACACAACATTGTGAGCAGAACACAACAAATTGTGAGAAGGACCACAACATTGTTAGACGGAACACAACAAATGTTGAGAAAGAACACCACAAATGTTGAGAAGGAACACATCAAATGTTGAGAAAGAACAACACAAATGTTAAGAAAGAACACAACATTGTGAGAAGGAACACAACAAATGTTGAGAAGGAACAAAACGAATTGTGAGAAGGAACATAACACATTGTTAGAAAGAAAACAAACAATTGTGAGAAGGAATAAAACAACAACAAATTGTGAAAAGAACACACAAAATTGTGAGAAGGTATACAACAAATTGTAAGAAATAACACAACATTGTGAGAAGGAACACAACACATGTTGAGAAAGAACACAACATTTTGAGAAGGACTACAACAAATTGTGAGAAGGAACATAACAAATTGTGAGAAGGAACACAACATTGTGAGAATGAACACAACAAATGTTGAGAAAGAACACAACATTGTGAGAAAGAACACACCAAATTGTAGAAGGAACACCCCATTGTGAGAAGGAACACAACACATTGTGAAAATGGACACAACAAATGTGGAGAAAGAACACAACATTATGAGAAGGAACAGAGCCAATTGTGAGAAACAACACAACATTGTGAGAAGGAATACAACAAATTGTGAGAAGGAACACAATAAATGTTGAGAAAGAACACAACCCTGTGAGTAGGAACACAGCAAATTGTGAGAAGGAACACAACAAATGTTGAAAAAGAACACAACATTGTGAGAAGGAGCACAACAAATGTAGAGAAAAAACACAACAATGTGAGAAGGAAAACAACAAATTGTGAGAAAGAAAACAACATTGTGAGAAGGAACACAAAAAATTGTGAGAAGGAACACAACAAATTGTGAGAAGGAACGCAACAAATTGTGAGAAAGAACACAACATTGTGAGATGGAACACAACAAATTGTGAGAAGTAACACAACAAATTGTGAGAAAGAGCACAACAAATTGTGAGATAGAACAGAACATTGTGAGAAGGAACACAACAAATTGTGAGAAAGAAAACAACATTGTGAGAAGGAACCCAACAAATTGTGAGAAGGAACACAAAAAATTGTGAGAAGGAACGCAACAAATTGTGAGAAAGAACACAACATTGTGAGATCGAACACAACAAATTGTGAGAAGTAACACAACAAATTGTGAGAAGTAACACAACAAATTATGAGAAAGAACACAACAAATTGTGAGATGGAATAGAACATTGTGAGAAGGAACACAACAGATTTTGAGAAAGAACACAACAACACATGTATATAATTTTAATGCAGTTTTACTTGGTGAGAAAAATGAAGGCATATATATATATATATATATATATATATATATATATATATATATATATATATATATATATATATATATATATATATATATATACACAACAAGACAGTGAGTTCTGAGTTCAGAAAAGAGGTAAGTTAAGATTAGTATGCGAAAACGTCGTTCGCGAGAACTTATCTTGTTAACGGGGTGCACGTGTACGCGCATCAATTCTGGCTCTTATCATTGGAGGAGAAAAGGTATTTTGCTGGTGCCATCTTTGAGGAATGTTGTTGCCATGCAAGCGGGCCGATAATAACCTATCTCTGACCAGGTCTTTATTTATTTCACTTACTCTCAGGTCCATCCTTATCATTGTCTCCCATGTATTTCCTGACCTTCTTTTGCTAACTGACCCTGCTACCTCAACTATTTTACATCTACCAACCCAAGCATTCGCATCCATTCTCTCTCCAGTTTTACTCACATCTCCCTATACAGTCCCCATACAGGGGAATGCTGATGATTTTATTCAGTCGTCGTCGTTATTGTGATGATCATCATCATCATCGGTTAATCATTTTTTTTACATGCTGGCATCTATTCTTTCCACGTGACCAAACCCACGAAGTCTCCTGTTCTGCACACATCTTCCTATACTGTCCAGATTTAATCTTTTTCTGAGGTCATCAGAACTAAGCCTGTCTTTAAGATGAAAACCCCCTTTCAAAAAAGCTCTGTCTGTGGAAATTTCGACTGATTGTAGGCACTCGGAGGAAGAAAGGAACTTCTTTTTTTGTTGCGATAGAAAATGTCTTACAAGGAGAAACTAGAGATTGGAGCTCAATCGAGCACCTACCACGGAAATAACGATAGAGTAGAGAGAGACTAGCAACGTCGCTTCTATGAGAAGATTGTGAAATCAGCTATTGTGGTTATCTATGCACTTATTGGGAAAGGTATGAACGACCAATTACCCCCAAGATATGGGTAAAATAACAACTTATGTTCAATTAAACATATACAAGGAATTGTTTACAATATGCATTTATTGTTTTAGGCATTAAATAACCTAAAGTCGTACTGTTACATATTTAAGCGGTCGTCTCTGTGTTGACCCCTAGGAAATCATATCATATATATCTTCTATATATAAACAAATCAATGTTTGTTTATGTGTAGTAAAAATCGATACATTGTATGTATGAACCAATCATCGATCAATTTATTCTGGATTAAAATCATCTAACTGCTGATTTGCCAGCAGCAGGTTACAGCTGTTCGAATATAGCAAAGACACAGTAATCTAAAATTAAGATTTGCTCTCCATATTCTGAAACGCCCAAATAGTTTTATTTTATTGATTATCTTGAGAAAAGAAAACATGTTAGTAGCGAATATTAAACAACATTATTGATACTTTGGAAGGAGGACATCGCCAAAAACACAGTCACAAATGAAGAAGAAAAATGCTAACTCACCAAGACGATGCACCGTGTCACAAGTTAGTCTGGACGGTAGCTAAGCTACATTAATTGCGCTTAAAATTTCTTCCGCACCCAGCCTATTATCTGGATGTGGCCCACAGCAACTGCTTTTTACATACCTCGAGAACAAGCTTCAGAGAAAGAATTACAAAGTGATATCGGAAACTCAGGCGTATTTTGAGGCGAAAGACAAATAGTTTTACAAAGATACATCGAATCTTTAAAGAGGGTTGGAATCAGTGTATTGTCCTGAGACCATACTATGCTTATGAATAACATGTTTGGGTCTGAATAGCGTATAATTATTTTAATATATTTTTGCATATATATATATATATATATATATATATATATATATATATATGTATATATATATATATATATACATATATATATATATATATATATATATATATTAACACCACTATACGCTATTCAGACCTATACATGCTTTACATATGGTATAATATTAGCATTACAAATAACATTTAATTTTTTTTAGAATATATTTCTCTGTTCTCAATGCGAAAAGTGAAAGAGATTGTAAATAATGTATATATATATATATATATATATATATATATTCAAATATGGATTTACTGCATTATGTAATGATTTAAATACGTTAATACTAACACTAATTTCAGTTACTATACGAATATATTCACATTTATTCATAGAAAACTCTCATTTATATTTACAGATAATCTACGTCGCCGTATGTGGAAAAAAGCAACACTTCCCTGCAAAAATATGCGGCAACTACTGTAATCATCTCCCATGATTGAGATACACAAGCAACTGGATATCGCTTGTTATTCTTGTATTCTCTTCAAAGGAAGCCAATTATATTCGCTCTGACTGAATGTCGCAATGAGTATGCATAACTAACGTAACTTGCACTTATTTATTATCTGCTTTGAATACATAGTCTACAAGCTCTGACAATATAAATAAATGCCTATAATATAAAATATATTCTAGATAATTGATACCAACGCTAGTGTCCGTATATTCGTCGGATTGATAAAAGAGGATTAAAATCGGCAGGTGCGAAGAGGAAGCCGAAAATCAACATAAAATATAGAGAAAAACGTGTTAGGCAACACATGCAAAAGACAGATAGGGCATCGGGATATGCATCTATACATTGTTGTCACTAAGAAAAGGAAAGCATACTTTCTCATAGCTTCACCGCATGCTTGCTGCGTTATGGCAACACTTGTGTGGATTAGCACCTTCTATTTACGTACTTGATGAAGTCGCCTTCAGGGACATGTTTTGGCAGGGTAATTTCCAAACGGCCAACTATTTTGGTCTGGCAAAGCTAAACATCGTTTCACATTTATAAGATAGCTAGCGTTTCAATATAAATATTATTATCAATTAGTATTATTTGAATAGAATAGAGCACAGGCGAGATAAATAAACGTACACATGCATATGTTATTTGGTCGTTTGAGAGAAAGAGAGGGGGTATTTGGCATACAACGATCAAGTCCAAATTCTCATTTGGTATGTTATGCCTATTTATAAATTGTTAATATATATTTTCTGTATATTGTAATATTATTTTATTTACAACTTCGTGTTTTTCAAATTTGATGTGTTATTGCTAATGTATTTATGTAAATAAGTGTGCAAATATAGCCCCTCTTATTTTATCTGTTTCATATTTATCTTAATGTAAGACACTCAGTATATATATATATACATATATATATATATATATATATATATATATATATGTATATATATATATGTACCATCAATATATATTGTGCCAACATTTTAGACGACATATCAATATAAATAGTTGTGCTTCATTTTTGTGCCACAGATACACTAGTATATATATATATATATATATATATATATATATATATATATATATACATATAATATGTATATATATATTATATATATATATATAATATATATAATATATATATATATATAATATATATATATATATATATATATATATATATATATATATATATATATATATATATATATATATATATATATATAATATATGTGTGTTCGTATCGGGTCAAAGTCAGGAATGAACATTAACTGATCCGTATCCAAATACAAGGCGTTTTCTGGGGACTCCAATCCGGAAGCGAAGTAAGGCTGACCGGCAAATAGATGGGTAGTTCTTTTCGGTTACCGGGAATTAAAGAGAATTTCACATAATGGTCGGTGGTCAGCTTCAAAATGTCTTAGTTCGCCATTAATGGCTTGTGTTCTGTTTATATTTCTTTTCCGTTTCATTCCATTGGAAAAATCTGGAAAACTGGTTTCTGTAAAAAGACATCTAAGGAATATTTGGGAGATTTTAATGGCCATTTTCTTGTAAAGATCACCCATCTTTGTTATTTTTCTTAGAAGGGACACACACAAAGGGTCATGAACGCTCAAGGGTCAAGAAAAAAGTCAGGAACTGTTTAACTGTAATAGTCATAAAGAGGTTTCTGTTTCGTATATGTTTTCCTTGGTCATATTGAGTGCTTCTATTTAAACGAGTAATCACTATTAAAACACAGACTCATGACAAGTAAGTTTAGCAGACTCGTATAGGAAATATACACACACACACACATATATAAATATATATATATATATATGCATGGATGCATTTCTTATCCCAGTATTAGTTAAACAGTGAATACTACATGAGTAGATCGTAGTAGTAATAATAGTATACGGTCTATATATTGCATACAAGCTACATTGCATTTTTATTTCTCTTTTTGCATTCCTTCGATTGAACAAAACACACACGTGAATTTCTTGCAGCTTTTTAGTTATATATATATATTTATATATATATATATATATATATATATATATATATATATATATATATATATATATATATATATATATATATATATATATATATCACCATTACCGTCAGGGTTTTTGATCACTCTTGGAGGAGGAATCCCTTCCATGTTTCCATCCACTTTATTGGTGACTGTCACTTAGGGTGTTTGCCATAGACGCCACGCTAGTCACTGCGGGTTGACAACAGTATTTTCCTATAGGTAGGTGTCTACATACAGCGCCCGATATTCCAAAATGGTCACACATCTTGTACAGACTAGGCTCAACGTTGCTTAACTTCGATGATCTAACGGAAACCAGTGTGTCAACGTGATTATGTCGTTCATATATATATATATATATATATATATATATATATATATATATACAGAGAGAGAGAGAGAGAGAAAGAGAGACATACAGACAAACAGACATACAGAGTGACAGAGACAGAGAGAAGGAGTGAAGAAAAAGTTTCGTTTTATGTGTATGTGAGCGAGTGTAGAAAAACAATTAAATCCAACCAAATGGATGTGCGTTGACTATGGTTGTGAGTAAAGTAACTTGCAGCATTAAACTCAAATAAAAATAAAAGAAATTTAACATGAGAATAGAGCCATTTACTGCCCATCAACCATTTTTATTCCACTTCCGGTGCTAATGATTACCTAGAAAGCTGTTTAGATCGATACAAAGTCACTAATGGTCATCTTCGCTCTGATTTAATACGGATACATACATACACGTACGTATACATACATTCATACATCCATACACGTACGTATACATACATTCATACATACATACACCTACGTATACATACATTCATACATACATACACGTACGTATACATACATTCATACATCAATACACGTACGTATACATACATTCATACATACATACACGTACGTATACATACATTCATACATACATATAGTATGTTCGAAAAATCGATGGCATAACTTCGGAACTATATTCTATATGTTTAAATCAGCCTCTGTTTTCATTGGTTGTTTCTGTAATAACACTCGATATTAGTCTAATATTTTATGTGGTCTGTTTCTTTCTTTGTTTTTACTTTTGTTTGTGCTGATGATATTTATTTTCCTTTATTTGGTATTTTGTGTCCGTTTACCTAAAACAAGAACCGCCAACCTTCGCAGGATGCTAACCGGGTCCTACTTCTAAGCTATATCGACGCTCATCTCTTTTCTCTGAGTCCAACGAATTTTATTTTTGATTAGTGACATCTTTCATGGTTTTGTCATAGGGATAGTGTTTATTTTGCTATATGTAGAATTATCAGTGCAGTATCACAATGTACGTGGAACATGTTTACATTAAATAATGCTGACCAGTTATTGTGAATGGGGTATAGATCGGAATGAGGCGTTTGTTTAACAATATAAACGTATATAACCTAATCCTGGAACTATGCAATCGATTTTAATAACACTGTATATATATATATATATATATATATATATATATATATATATATATATATATATATATATATATATATATATCACTTAAAATATAACACACAATCAGCAATAAAAGTCGAGCACAACATGTGGCAGACCATTATAGTCTAGGGGTAACACGCTAGACTACGAAAATTTACATGGAGGTTTCGATATCTTCGCAGATGAGTCATGCTGGTGACGGCTTATAACCATAAACACGTGCCCATTTATTACTTTTGGGCACGCAAATATTGATTAAAGATATATATATATATATATATATATATATATATATATATATATTAAGCATATAAGTACCATGGCACAAACAGATTTATTGATGATCTATGTGCCATTAATGATAGGTTAAGCACTAGAACTGAAGGTGGAACATGATGGTAATTATGCTACCTTCCTGGACTTTATTATCACTATCGCAAGAATCAGTAGTTCTTGCTCGTCAGTCAATAGAATTTTACTTACATCCTGTAAATACTTCATGTATACATTTTAAAGATTCCAAAGTATAGGCGGTAGAACTATGCTTAGGTAGTCATACCATTTTGACTGTATTGCCTTCAAATCCCCGAAACAGTCGCTCTGTTAGTCAACTGACGAACCCTCACTACTCTAACTAATTGATACTACAAAAACTCTAAGAAATATTTTTGGTATTCTTTGAAATTTTTTTAATTCCCCTCTCTTTTTACCATTTTTATATACAATTTAGTTTCATGTTGTGTCTATATAAACATTGTTTTGTGTTTTACAAAGATCTTGACAAAATTGTTTTCTTCATACTATTATACATATTTTGTTTCTCCAGGTCCCATTATTGACTTTGTTCATGGTTTGATTGTTGTTTCATTAACATATACCTATATTATTACTCCACTTACATCTCCAATCTAACCTGCCCACCATTTACTGATATGTGCACCATAGAATAATTGAATTACATTGTGAAAAAAAATCAAATTTAAAAAAAAACCCACCCCAAATATGTTTTGTCTGTCCTACATGAAAGATAGTACTATCTTCACTATATGTATATATATATAAATATATATATATATATATATATATATATATATATATATATATATATATATATATATATATATATATCAACATTACCGTCAGGGTTTTTGATCACTCTTGGAGGAGGAATCCCTCCCTGGTTTCCATCCACTTTATTGGTGACTGTCACTTAGGGTGTTTGCCATAGACGCCACGCTAGGCACTGCGGGTTGACAACGGTATTTTCCTATAGGTAGGTGTCTACACACAGCGCCCGATATTCGAAAATGGTCACACATCTTGTACAGACTAGGCTCAACGTTGCTTAACTTCGATGATCTAACGGAAACCAGTGTGCCAACGTGATTATGGCATATATATATATATATATATATATATATATATATATATATATATATATATATATATATATAATAAATACACAGGCGAATACATGCATGGCGGCACACCCACCTACGCACACTTATATGAACGCGCATACAGATACACACACAATCAGAAAAGTGTACGTACACGCATACATTACCATACACACATTACGAGTTAATCATCTTAACAGATCGGTTCCGTGAGATCACCAATGTTTAGCTACAACCAGCGTTGTTAATACTTGTGACCATTTAGAATTATCAGCTGATGTATTTTAGACATTCTACTCAAGTCTGTATATCGATATCATCCTTTCTGAGTATAAACACAAGGGCCAGACTACCGTCCTGTCTCAGTATATCTCGGCCATCCCACATCGCTTAGCACGATATGACTCAAGACGTAAAAGCATTTAAGGCTGAGAAAGTGACTACTTCAAATACGTTCACATAAGCGCACCCATATATAAGGTAGGTTATAATTTCCTACTAGACACCACCCCAGGGTGTGTTCGGCTTCTCTGTAAAATGGTGTGGCAGCACAACATGGTATGAGCATACTTTCCGTGTAAAGTAAACATTGATTAAATATTCGAAATAACATAGTATTTGAAGCCCAAATAAGATCCCTCGATACGGATATTCACTGGCTCACACGAGGAATGGTGCCACTTTCTACGATGTAACCTCAAGTAACTTAATGGATACTCCACCAGAATAGATGTATTGTTGTACTGGAATCCGGTAAGACCAACAGACCATACAAATGATATACTATAAGATAGGTAATTGGTTACGTCAGGAGAGGAATATTTACGTGATTCACTTCTTTACTAACTCAACATTTAAGAGGTAAGGGATAACTTTAGTTGAAGACTCAAATATCTATGTATTTCATATACAGATTAAATGTTAGCCCCAGGGACACTTTACACTGAAGTAACATGAACAATAAAAATAGACGAACAACATATATGACACACATACACACATGATAGGATAAACTAATCTTTATGATTAGTAATTTATTTCATTCACATTTATAGACATGCGTTTGAAAATAGGAATCGGTTTAGTACAAGTCTAAAACATCCTATAAGTTTACTTATCGAATGTCCATACATTTTGATGGAGTAATAGACACTTCAAAAATAAGTACATCTGTAGGCTATAGAATTTTCGTTTTTATTTCAATTTCAATCGAAGTTTATGAATTCCTTATTCTCAATAATGTCAATTAAAATAAAGAATATATATATATATATATATGTATATATATATATATGCATATATATATATATATTTATATATATATGTATATTTATATGTATATATATGTATATATATGTGTATATATATGTATATGTATATATATAGGTATATATATATGTATATATATATGTATATATATATATATGTATATATATATATGTATATATATATATGTATATATACATATATATGTATATATATATGTATATATATATGTATATATATATATGTATATATATATGTATATATGTATATATATATGTATATATATATGTATATATATATATATATATATATATACTAGGTGTTGACTATCCAAACTAGGTGTACAAAATATGTAATTGGAGAAGTGGTGTGCAAACTTGACACAGAAACGCATCTTGAAAAAAACCCAACAACATAGCGTGATTGATTGTCGAAAACAAAATGACCAGTTGTTGAAGTCAAGCTACCTGGTCGGGAAAGACAAGATTGTGGAACTTCAAAAATAAAACACTTGTTGATTGAAACAACCTGCAGAAGTCAGCGTGGAAGAAAATACTCCGTTTCCGAATACACACCTCAGGGAGTTGTTTCATTGACAGCAAAGTACCACAGTGGGGGTTTGCAGGTGTAGAGGTGGGTATCAGAAATTGCTGAAAAATATGAACCCGAAATTTATATAGTCAGCCAATTAGCGATTTGCCGCCACAAACAATAAGCATATATCATTATATCTTTATATCAGTACGTCATCGTATTTTAAGCACAGTTGAAATACAACAACTCTACATGCTATGGAAACTTGTGGAAAAAAAGTAAGTGTTATAATATATTGTTCTAATAAAATTGATCGCAAGTTAACAACATATCATCAATTGTATTCCTATTAATGTTGAATATTTTGTTTAATATAGGGTATATTCCTATGTAAATGTAATAAATACATACACTCTACTAGGAATGTTTACGGAATTGGCAAGCCGAATGAAATTCCTTTTAGATCAAGTTGAGTCTTTATAATCATGAACACAGGGTTTCCCTCGAACTATAGTTAAAACAGTAGTTGGGCTTTTATTAATATTGTTCAATAGAGTGGTTCAGATATTGTGTATCAGCATACATATAGATTCTTACTTAAACCTAGTAAGACATAAGAGTGGAGTAAAAAGAGTGATCGCGACGAATACCTCTGGAGAAATTAACACATTGCCTGGTAGTCAAGTCTGAGGATAAATTGATTAATGTATACACCATGTGTAAAATAACATGGAATATGTATGATCAACCGACTCGTTTGGCATACGCATAAGAATATAATGTCATACCATTAACTCGTCCTAACATTCTATTACAAAACAAAAAGTAATCCTAAACAAATGAATTAACGAATAAATAAACACTTTAACAGAAGTAGTAATTATTATATATTCATGAGATTGATTAATTTTTCTGTGAGCCGCGTGTTTGGCTTAGTAGACACACACACGGATTATGCTATCCATAATGCAAATTAGAATTCGAACTTTATTCAATTATGTCCTAACGGAGTTAACAGAAATATGGGTGTATAATTTGTATTATTCTTATAGCAATTGTTATATCTGTTAAATAAATCGTTCACAAGTGTTATTTAATTTCAGCATTAATTAATTCTAAAACACTTGATGTGCCGTAAAATATACAAAACAAAATGTGTCTTATGTTGGTGTATTATTTATCTTATCTTTTCAGAAACATCAATGATATTTCAAAAACAACTTAAACAATGTAGTTAAAAGTTACTATTACAGAATAGGATCTACGATTCATTGGTGAATTTTTTAATCTGTTTACAAAAACTTAAAGAAATAATGGGGTTTCCTTTCTGTTTAGATCGACTTTGGTAAGTCGGAATTAGAGTTTGGGAGGGCATTACTTACCTGTCCCTTTATTTTATTGTATTTGATTATTTATATTTCTTTTTTTGGGGAGTGAGGTGTTTTTTAAATGTTGATCTCACCTACTAGCCTCCTTCATTAACTTTGTTATTTTTGTAAATAAAATACATTTAATAAATGCCAGGGATATTCTAAGTTGTACTAGCGAATGCTGTATTATGCTGATTTAATCTAGTTTGGAGTAAGTTTGTAAAAAATAGTCAGAGAAAATGTATATAACTATCTAAACCTCAATAGTTTCTGGCCTTTTGCCTAATTTGTAATTTGTCGTTATTGTGAATTTTGTCGCAAATAAAATTATTATAAGTCGCCTACATTCAAAAGAAAATAGCCTCAAACAAAATGAGCCAAAGAGAAGTCAATGCTTTATGAGATAGCACACGTGTACGGGACTGTATTGAACCGCTCTGAGTCGACGGGGGCCACGACCTAAGAAAAGCGCTAAGAAAGAAGGATTCCTATTAAAAGTACATCAAAGGGCTGAAAAGGCACTAGCGCCAATTAGGAAATATCTATTTCGGATCATGTTGAAAGATGTGGAAAGAAATGAAGAGGAAATGCGGTAAAATAACAGGAACTTTAGACACTTATATAACAGGATTTATGTCTAAACTGACATTTTGGACATGTCCGTTTAAACCAACGGTACAACATACGTCTAGTCTATACACTTAAAAATATATTGTTTCCGTTGTTATGTTTAATTAAGAATACTATTTAATTGATATATTACCATTGGAGATTTTAAATATGTCTATCTGAAGGCAGGACTATACTATTACTTTTTTTAATGCACTATTTCACTTATCTGTTACTAAGGACGAGTTGATACCTGTTTGGCTGAAGCCTACACTATATAAATCCTTCCATTAAATTTACTATGGACGGATTACTCACTTAACATTCACTTTTAAAAGGCAGAACAAACGTCACTCGGGGTTTGTGCCCTAGGTATGTTCAAATTTACGACCCCTGATATATGTGACCAATGCTATAAACCACTGAGCTTTAGGGACAGGGGCGACTTTTACACGTTCATTTACATCAATGATACATTGACCACTTTATTCTGGCTGGAGCAAAATAGTAGCCATTGTAATCTCTGTCTAATAGAGGTTTAGTATATATTTGTCTGAAAACAAAACCATACTATTACTTTGATTCATTATACTAGTTTTATATCTTTCAATGGGTAATTAAGTAGAAAGAGTGCATCATATGCTCTGTTGTAATACTATCACCCTCCCTCGTACTAACTCTACTTAAAAAGGATATTTAGCGTACATCAACAACACATTGCCACACTCAGCAGTTAATTAGTAAACTCAGAACATACATTATATATACTAGATAAAATATGCGACCGTTGGATATAATAAACTAATATTCCAATTTTCAAACTTCAATACAGTAAACCAAACAGTGGGAACACTCTTATTACTTATTCAACCTCATACATACAAGAGCATACATTACTGGTAAGGACACGCATATCCTGCATCTTCAAAAAGAACAAGCCGTGGTCTCTCCATGTATGTGACTCAATGTGGCGAGTGTGAAATGCAATACATTTGGGCAATTTGGGGCATATTGACACCCCTTGGACCTCCTGGGGGTGGGAACCAAAATTTTTCTGAGGTCGAGGATGCTCATTTTATATCTAGAACAATTGCCTCTACATTTCGGCCAAGTTTCAGATAAATTGAATGGATGGATCACACGTTATGGGAGAAAAGGGTAATTTTTTGCAATTCTGGGGGCTTTTGACGCCCTGGTGGCACGAACTAGATTGTTTCCAAGGTCAGCGATACTTATTTTCTATTAGGAAAAATTGCCTCCACATTTTGGCCGAGTTTCAAAGAAATTGAATGGATGGATGAAAAGTTATGGGGCAAAAAATGTCATTTTTTGCCATTTCGGGGCCTTTTGACACCCTGCGGGGCTAACCAGCTTTTTATTAAAAAATTGGAGAATGTCACTTTCTAACCTGACCAAAGTTACAACTTTATCCAACATTTCAGAGAAATTCAATGGATGGTTGCGGAGAAAAATCGGGAGGGAGGGAGGGAGGGACGGACGGACGGACGGACGGACGGACGGACGGACGGACATGCCTGTTCTGCATTTTCATGACGAGGCGCTGTTATGGACCGAAAAGAATAATTTAAATAAGTTGATATATTTATTTATAAAATATTAATGGATACATTTATTTATTAAAAAAATCTTCATCATAACTGTTTTTAAACCATTATAATTTTCAAACTCCAATGCATTAAAAAAACAGTGAACATACTCTAACTACTTAAACTAACAATTATAAATTAATACATTATTTTAAAGTTAAGAGTAACTAATACTTAATTACAAACAACATTGTTCAATAGATTTTAAAAAAAAATAATGAGTTATAAGTAATAATGTAAATGAAAGTGTATTGGATGTTTTCGATTTTTTCATGTTTCGTTTTTATATAATCGTTACTTCTGAAGTTTCTAATCATTTCATAAAAAATTACCGAACAATCGCGAATCTTATTCTGTGTACGTACCAATTAAATGATTGCCTCATGATAGATCTCATAACGGATGTGTTTCATCTTCAGACGAAATTGATTAATCACGTAAGGGCAACTCTGTTTTGCCTCGCCAAAGTAATGGTCGAATCACCACCTGTCATTTGTTTATTACACCTGAGAAGACTTGACCGTTATCAATATCCCATTTCTTTGTACAGCTGTTTGTTAATTTGATTTCTTTCTAAATTTTATGGCTATCATTTTGCGACCGATCAAAGTTCCGCTAATGTACTTACATTCCCTCTACGTCCCAATGGGGTGCGTGCCCCTTACTCTAATTGTTCCGGTTCAGAGGTTAACGGCCTGGTGCCTGACAGACGCTGTCGATATATAGTATCTATTAAGTACAAGATAAACCTTTTTTTTCTCACTTCGATGTTTTTAAAATGATCTTTCTATATGATCTGAGGTTTGCTTTAGTAAATACTAATAAGCCATGCGTGTATCTGTCTGTCCGTGTGTGAGCTAACTAAACTGATGCTTCATTTTACGAAACAAAACTAGAAATATCAATTACTAATAGAGATTTTGTACCGTTATGTTTAATGTCGAACGATTACTTATATTAACGCACTATTCTAATATATTTTAATGCTCAATTAGTTAACTATAATATTTCACACCAATATACTTCAATTCTCAATTCAGTTTACCATAATATTTAAAACAAATATACTTCAATTTTCTATTCAATGGGAATGTTTACTAACTGTTAAGTTTTTATTATACTTCCGGCTCGGGTATTATCTCCACTTTTTGATGCATAAAGTAGTGGCGTATCTGTTCGTTGTCATATGACCACCCTCAAAGGCATACCATCCTATTTATCGGCAGGGTAGGGTGGTATATTTATTTTGTCATGAAACTATCATCCAGTAATTACATTCTCTTTGCGCGAGTAGTCTAGTTTATGTTTGTTTAACATTATACCATCCTCCAAGGCATTCCGTCTTCTTTGGCGGGGGTGTATACTATATGTTCCTTCGTCCTCTCAGACATTACCTACTATTTTTTAGAGTGTAGTGCAGTAACTGTTAGTTGGGCATGCACTCATCCTCGCAGAGATTACCTTCTACTTTAATTATGGGGTTCGGACTCGCATGTATTTGTAAGCTGTAGTAATTATCTGATAACGCAAATTGTTGTATATTTATCTTTTCCATCTCATGATGTATCAATAAAGTAGCATATACGATTCCACTGAATCATATTTACTCCTGATTTTAATGGTAGTTCACTTAAAGTTTTAGTCTTTATTTAATTACCCACCCACGAGGGCAGAGTCAGACACAAGATCGGAGTCATTAGTGACGCAGTTACTGGGGGTTGTATGAGAAGATGTATGAAATAGATGTTATTTTCTCCAAGAAAATAACTCACAAATACAAGCAACATATCATGTTTTGGAATCCCTTTCATGTCTAATTTAAAACAATATAATAATAATAATGATAATAATAATAATAATAATAATAATGATAATAATAATAATAATGATAATAATAATAATAATAATAATAATAATAATAATAATAATAATAATAATAATAATAATAATAATAGATATGCAAATAAGACTAGACATTGGGGCAACTGTCAATTTCTATTAATTCAAATAAATGTATCAATATGATACAATACCTCGTTGTATATATAGAATTTAGCGTGACCAAAACGTGTAATCATTGATTATATATCGTAAGAAACATATTTGAATCATGAGTAAAGAAAATTAAATGAATTTCGTAATAATAAAATGTTGATAATCAAACAATTATAAGAACTTATAAAAGATTATTTTTATTATTTATTAAATTAATTTATAAATTAACTGTTTTACGCGGAAAGATATCAAACTTGTTAATTTAATGTTCATGCGTACGTTGTATATTGATACAATGCAATCTATGAATAAAACATTCCTAATAAAATGTTACACAATGATAATTAAATTAATTACTTAATTTCATTTGAATAATAATTTTCATGATCCATTGAGAATTTAAAATTAGTGAATTTATTTTTTTAATCAAGGGAGGCGCGAGAGCGCTCTATCCTTTAATAGACTTCACGAATATCCTATGCTGGAAATCTCATTTCTTTGATCAATCATAACTTAACAACCAATACACCAAATTAGTTAAAACGTTGCACACCGTTTTTATTTGATAGGTTCTGTAAGTGTGTAGAATTTCAGCATCGTTACTCAAGGCAACCCAGAGATCCAGAAAGTTCAATCATGAAATCATGTTATCTGTGTGTACTTACGTACGTACGTACGTGCGTGCCACCCTGTATCTCATCAACTATTTCATGGATTCAGCTGATTTTTGGCAGAGATAGAGGTTCTAGGGTCTAGTTGATGGCATCTTAATTTCAGTTTACCATATACCTTAATTTTCCAGAAAATTCTAAAAAACCTTATGAGAAGGCATTGTATTGAAGCATAGCCTTCACAAAAGTAGTGACATTCTATGATAAATGCCAGTATACTGAAATCATATGCAATTAATAGGGTTAAGATGAACATTCATATACACTAAATGTACAAAAGCAAGGAAATTCTCAATTTTTTACACTTTTATGTTCATTAAGAGTATGACTACATATCAACCAAACCATTTCATTATCACATCACTACAGTATAAATCTCTATGCATGAGTGGATGAAGTGCGTGAGGTGCGCTGAAGAAAAATTTCCTACCAGTAAAATACATAGTCCTGCTGTGCTCGCATACCCTTAATGACAATAAAAGTGTAAACATTTGGGAATTTCTTTGCTTTTGTACATTTAGTGTATATGAATGTTCATCTTAACCCTATTAAGGGCATATGATTTCAGTATACTGGCATTTTTCATGGAATAAACACTTATACTTGCTATTTTTTGTTCATGCCTCTTAATACAAATACACTTTGTATTAGATCATTAACAAATATGTAGTATGCTTTAACATTAGATATACAATTCGTATGTATTAGATGTGTACAACTTTGTTGACCTGCTTGATTCTGTTGATAGTGTTTAAGTAGATTACGATGCTAACTCACGACATGGTGTGCCAAATTCGGATCCAGTCGATTTCATAGAAAAACATTCACTAAGGGGTGTAGGCAACCATTTACATGGTCCCTCCTGAAAAATACCAACAACAGAATCAAGGCAGCGAACACAGTTGTAGCGTGTTGATTAATACGAATTTACTATTTTACACAAACTGAAAGCAAACATTACTAAGTTAAAGACAACTTTCCTGAGATTAATTTTCATGGTGGTGTAATATAAGTTATTATTCATTCTTGGTTCAAGGAAATATCCATTGTTAATTACAAGTAAACAAGGCGTAACTTTTTTTACATTTGCATCGTACGACGATTTTGACAGCGATTATTCTGTTGGGTGGATTACTTTCCTAAATTATGTCTAGATGCAGCTACTTAAAAGAGAGACTTGTGAGCGTGTACTACGTCTATAAGTGAAAGCGCTATCACGGAACCAACTGAGTGTTAACTTGACCCAATCAGATCACCAATCTACATCGTTTTCCACTTAATCACGGCCACCTCATAATTATTGGTAGAACATTAGAAACACTGAAACAAAATAAACAATTTTGCATTTCTTCTCGTTTTTTTTCTTTGTATGATCATGTTATTTAAAAAGAAACATATAATTAACCTTACATTGTTTTTTTTCTGGGTTCTCTCTTTGCTGTGTTTTACGATAATTTTAGCCATTTTTTATGAATTCTCTAAATAATTATGTTTGACTAATGTGTCACTTCTTATCCAGGTCAAAGTCACACCAGGATAAGGCTTAACGACAGGGGTGGATTTTCATTTGAATGACAAAAATATTTTGAAGAATATTGATTATGGTGAATGGAATGAAAATACTTTGTTTACTCGTAGGGAACATTCCTGATAAATATGTGATGACATTAACTTGAAGACAGTCATGATGTTGTATACAAGGAAGCAATTCATGGGATTATAATTTGTTGCACATATGTGAGTTTTCGCACAAAACTATGTTTTTGGAAATTCCGCCTGGTGCTAGACACAAGGGAAAGCACGGAAAGTTATTTCAGTTAGATATACAAGTTCTTGTTGATAATGTAGAACATGGGGTAACAAGAGATTGTTGATAAGGCGAGCATCTTCCATGGAAATCATTATAGAGTTGATAAATACTAGCAAGGTATCTTCTGTGTAAAATGGGGCCTAAGTGCTAAATGGATTTAATACTCTGTCAAAGCAAGAACGAAGGAGACAGGTATATTGTGTGAAACTTCAAATAACGAACTTGTTAATTCGCTTGAACATTCAAAACACATTTAAATAGCTGTCAAATGAGGAAGCGAAGCTTCACAAATTGTGTACGGTTAAGAGGCATAGCACAGGCACATTATAACAAAACCATCTTGCCACAAAATAAGAGGTTGATTTACTTAAAAGATACATTATTTCTAATAAATTACTTATTTAACAACATAAGTGCACATGGTACAGTCGGTGTTTATGATCTGTTAAAAGCTCGATGGTTATTTAAATAAGTTAGACCCCCCCCCCTTCCGACTCCTGGGATTTCAAATATGCCGACCGTGACTCCTAGAATTCTACAAACTGCAGATCCAACTCGTAGATCCCAAAGATTCTGAGTTCGACTTCTAGGATTCCAACATATCCGACTCCGACAACAAGGATTTCAATATTTCCGATGCCTAGAATACTAATATAAACAGATCAGATTTCAATATATCCGACTCCATCCCTTATTATTGTGTTATATACTTGTATATTTAAAAAAAAATAACTATGATTGAATAATGTAAAAGCCTGAGTACGTAATAAGTTTTTGTAATATTTTACAATTTTTAACTGTGATTTTGTTTAGATTAATTATTTAAAAAGTTATATTTTGATACATATTAACGTAGGATTTGTCTTTGGAACTAATTGTTCCTAAGAAAAATCCTACGTTTATACGTTATTTTGTAAATGCATATTTTAAAACTAAATAAATTGTTATTTTTCAAGTTTAACACGAACTTTTCCGACCTGTTCTGATCACACAAAACTCTAGCTTTCAGCAGCAAATATGTGTTGATTTTCGAAAACTAACGGATAAGTCTGTCTTAATCTCTCACTAGTAAAAACTGGTGGTATTTACTTGAGGGTTAATAACAACAAATCTCTCCATATTTTTGTTCAACATATTTCACTCAAAACAAGGCAGGCCGCCACTGTAGACGTAAAGGGTTACTGAGAATATTGGTGTGAGTTTTGGGTGTCACCCCAAGTTGGGAGCAGTGTAGCGAAATGTCTGTTTACATTAGTTTTAAACCTCTGCATGTCGTTACTGTTGGGGAAACAGTGAGCAGGGAGGGGGTTCCAGAGGCCAGCAGCACACAGCTATTTGAGTAGAAGGCTCTCCGGCATCTGAGGACCTCCATAGTGAATGGATGGGATTTAACTGATTGTCGAGTTGGTCTAGTGAATTTACGTCGATGGCGCACCAAAGTATCTAGTTCATCGGAGCACAATCCATTAACCAGTGAACTTTATCTAATTACCATCGGCAATTGTATCCGAAAGTTCAGCCTCAATCTGTATTCCAGAACACTCCGTAGTCTTCCATGTAAGTCGGTATTCTCCAATACCTAGTCGACCATTACATACTTTCAGACACCCTAGACGTAATTACGTTGCTACAACACAGTATTTCGGATTACTAAATTTGAGGGGGATGGCAGATTATCGTATTTTTTATATATATATTCAAGCAGTTTCTGTTTCTCTCGTTCCATCTGCATATATTCCGTGCTTCTGTGGTACAGTTTTATTTCAACGTAACTGTGCTTGGCCAGTCTCAGGGTACCATGTCAGTTGCTTTCCGTGCTAAGAAGTGTTTCTTAATAGGGCGATTGTTTCTCTATTACCGTAGAGTGTATAGCGCCATTCCCCCTTTTATGGTTCCAATCCTGTCAATTTTTAATAGGTTTTCTTCCGATCGTTCGGACCTGTTGATAATCCCCATACAATTATCATTATTACGGCATTTTACATGTTACATAATCGCTTCTTCGGAGAGTTCCATATATTTACTTAATTGTGTTGTCTCCTTCAGTATCACTCCATCATCTTCTGCGATGACTAAACTTACCATTTTGGAAGGGGGAATATTTTAATTTGTATTTCCATCTTGTGGAGGGTTATATATTTCGTTTCCAATACTAGTTACGGTTATTTTCTGGTACATTATCTGTATATTCATGTCGTCGTTTGTACAATTCCATATGGATTACATTCTCAACTTAATCATGATTATTTCTAGATTTCATTTAGAATAGCGTTTTACATTTCCATTTCATTTATCTTCCTCCCACAAGGTAAGATATGACACAAGGTCGGGAAAGTGGGAATTGAAAAAACCAGCGCCCGAGAATTTGAGCGCTGGGGCCATTAAAAATTGTCTAAGCAGCCCCGTCGGCATTTCCCGGTAGTGGCGCCTCAGGCGATTAGCAATAAATTAACCCCTTCTCAAAGGGTGAGAAGGCAAAGCCTAGGAGGGTGCACCTCCTGGAACTGCACAGGACAGACCAACCAATAGACCGGCGTAAATCAAGACCCGAAGGCCAAGACAATACCGGTCTATGGAGTGTAGTATCCATCGGAACAGATACCAACCCCCGGCTGAACCTACATTTCAATATAATATGGTTTATGGTTACGTCTCTTTATTTACAGAGTCTATATTTGCTGTTCTCAGGTGTTTTGTCTATATTGCTCTGACTGCGTTGTTTTGTAACGCCGGTAATACCGGGTCCGTTTCATTTTTTAAATGTATTTTCAGTAGCCATGTATGATTCATCTTTTTATTTACTTGCCTACCCAAAAGGGATCGATGAATGAAATGTAAGGCTGAGCTACATTATATGATTTTCTCTATGTTATTCTACTCTTGTGGTATCAGGTTCCTTGCTTTCGTGTAATGTTCCTTTATGTTTCTATTTATGTTACACAGTGAAATTCTATATTAGTTAATACGCAATTGTTAAGCATTATCTGGTTATGTGAATTAGCTTTCACACTCAAAATTTCAACTGTTATCATCAGTGTCGTGCTTGATATGGTAGCTATCCTCCCCTCCATTCCAATTTCCACTAGTCTGAATTCCACGATCTTTGAGAACAGTTCCTAGTGCTCCTACTACTATTGGTATGATCGTGGCTTTCTTCATGTTCCATATTCCCGTTCGCTCTCTGGCATGCTAGATTTAGTTTTTTGTCTTGTTCTTCCTATTTGGTTTCTACCCTGTGAACTGCTGGGACGGTGAATTTACGATTTCGCAGGGATTTTACTTCTCAATCATAATAATGTCCTAATAGCTTGTGTGAATTTGTGAATTTGTCCGTTCGTATTTTTATATATAATGATATTTCACGCCTTTCATCTTAAATACTCTCTCCGGTGTATGCTTGTGTCATTTGTCGAGTGGTCAAAGTAAAATGTGTTCATAGTTCCAAGTGGTTAATCTTAACTATGAATTTGTACTTTTTTCGATAATTTGTTGCATTCACTTATGATGCAGTTTACCGCTTCGTCTCTTTAGTAGCGATTATGTTTCTCTGTTCAAGTGTTATTTTCGTAACCATGCCCATGTGATTTCGTGCGCCTTTTCATTCGTTAGTCTTATATAGTATATACAATTGTTTTTCTTACCATTTTACTTACATCGCTTTTTTACCAGTTTCATACTAAATTGTATTGTTCGAATTTACGGTAATTTTTGCAGCAGTATTTATAATTCATGTATGTTAGATAATGAATTTTTCTAATTTAACCAGTTTTTCTTTCACTTAGAAAAGGTTGTTCCCTTTCTGTCCTTTGCGATCAGTAATATCCTTCTGGTTCAATGGACTTTTCATGACCATTAGTTACTTACTCCGGGTGTCCGATACTTCTTTTGTCAACATATGCATGATTGCGAGCATCTGACTAGAAAAAATGAATTGGTATTTGTTACTTTTTATTATGTTCCTGTTATATAATTTAGTTTACATGAGTTATCTCGTTTCTTAATTTTTTTAGATGGGGATTGATAATTTGTATTATTTGTATTATTCGAAGTACTGTTCTAATCTTGATTTTTATACTAACAACATTATTTTGAGAATAACAACCAAGATGAGAACAATAGTCAGAATAATCGAAATAATACAAAATACTAATCCTCATCTAAAAAAATCAGAAATATAATATCAAATAGGTACGGACCCGAATTAATACGAACTGTACGATAAACGTTGTGAGAATAACAGTCACGATGAGAACAGTAGTCCGAATAATCCAACTAATGCGAGCTATTCTCGTTTTTTTTTTATTCTAGTCTGCTTTATCATTGTTGCTGTTTTGATTGTGTCCGCTTTTAGATCTAACAGATATTTACAGGGATCATTTTCACAAAAGACTCCCATCGCCTGTCGGTTGGCCACTTCTATGCTTTCTAATGTTTTCAGTGTTCTCCCCTCCATCTTAAATAGTGCACAGTTTTTCATTCCGAATTCCATTCACATGGCTTGTTTTTTTGGAGATAGTTCAAGTCGTCTATATACATGAGGTGGTTTATTTTTTATTTTGTGAACTTTTATCCGGTATTGCGCTCACTATGTATGTTGTCTGTGAATTTGTATCCGGCATTGTTTCATTTCATTTTTGCTCTTTACCGATTTCCGCCAGAATTTTAAGCATTAAATAAAGGTCATGCAAGGCGCCATAATATTCCCTGTAAATGATTGTTACGCGTTCCGAACACTCTTACACACAGACAAGACTATTTACAAATCTCCACACATGTAGGGGTTTTAGATAGACGAAGCATTTCATACCGTGTGATATACGATTTTTAAAAAAAATTGTTCAATTTCTTCAATACATGAACTACTAGTGATTATTTTAATTCCTTTAAAGAATGTCTTGTTCAATTAAACTCAATATTCAAACAAGGATATGCATGATTGGCGTTTTCGTGTTTGACATTCCTAAATGTTACATTTCATGATGTTAATATTTTGTTATATGTTTGGAACAACAGGAACACTGCCGTAGATTCGCTAACAACCTTTATCTCAATGATAAAGTTAATTACTTTTTTTATGTATTAAAATATCTATGATGTGTGTATAGCACCCAACTTATATCTCTATGACAAGTTCATTATTTTTTTATGGGCTTTACTCCCTAAATAACGTGTATAAAAAATTACATTAAAACGGAAAGTGAATATTTATAACTTGGTTTGGGTGATGCATTTATATTTGATTGTACTCTCCGTCATTTCATATTTTCCACCGTAAATCCTATTAATTTTTCAACTGTGAATTTTGACAAATTGATGTCTTCCAATGTGTATGGAATCGGTTATATTTAATCAAACTCGAACCATATATATTATTGTCATTTCTGTAATAAAAGAATATGTGTAAAAGTGAGACGGAACTTGCTTCCGAAGTATGGGTAAACAGCAATTTATTCTCCTGGAAATGGGATCGCCGACAAGACAAGTCTCTAGGGAATAATTATTAACATGCAACCCTGAGTCGCATGTATTTCAGGATCATAAGTGTGGATTTTGATATGTTCGTAGGCAGCTGTCGTTGTTCTGTTAGACATGCACATCCCGATTAGTGTTTAAACTATTATACACACATCTAATATAGTAAACACAAGTTCTTTTTGTTTGCTGTGTAAATTACTTGGACATCAATGCTTATACAAATGGTGTATTTACAAATACAGTACCAGAAAGAAAACCTTAGACAGGTAACTAGTATACGCGTGTGTGAGGGAGAGAGAGCGAGAGCGAGAGCGAGAGAGAGAGAAAGAGAGAGAGAGAGAGAGAAAGAGAAAGAAAGACTGACAGATAAACGGATAGCCACACCAGCCATGCTTGTCCAGATTGAGAAAAGCGTCCCAGACACGTATGTCTCCTTGAATTCTCGCCAGCTAAGAGGGAGACATTTTCCTGTCAGGAGTTATGTGGCTTCGTTATGTAGAACTTTGATCTTTAAATGTGTAATTCAAACACTTTTATCTGCACAGGGTCCTCATTATGTAACAGTCATCCAACATATATCACCCGCGCTGCTAAAATGGGCAACCATCTTGTATTGACCACGATTAAAGTTATTTAACTTCGTTAATCTAAAGAGATCCGGCGTGTCAACATTATTAGTAAATCGTAACTTATGTTCAATTAATCGTATATACTGAATTGTTTAGAATATCTGCTTCGGCAGTAAATGATACACACGGAGTTAATTTTCCGTAGAACCAAAAAAAAACACACAACCTAATACAATCAAACAATGGCGTGGTTTCATGAGCACTTGTTTCTCTGAAAGTATTGGCAACACTGTACGTGTGTTGAAGCGACGAGTAGAAGATTTGTTGAATGGGTTATCTGGACAATGATAACCGAGCAAACAACCAGACTCGCTGATAGAGGGCAGTTGTTTTAACCATGCTGGCATCAAGTTCACTAGTCGCGTTAGAAAGATGGTGAAATTTCGGACAAATACTCAACGCTGATAAACTACAGGATCAGCCGATGGATAAACATTGCACATATACTTACATGATTTACGCTTACGTTTAATATATATATATATATATATATATATATATATATATATATATATATATATATATAAAGATAGATAGAAAGAAGAGGGATAAACATGTACGAATGATACATTTATTTCAACTGCGATTGTTCAATGCAAAGTGTACTCGGTGAAAACATGTTTATAATTCTTTCCTTAAGACAAGGCTTTTCTAAGATTAAAATCTTATCATCAGAGGAATTACATACAAAGATAAGTTGGCAGTGGAAACCATTTCACTATAGGTTCTATCTACTAAAAGTATACTTTTAGTTTCATACTATACATATATATATATATATATATATATATATATATCTTCTCATGGGTATCTTTATATATTTATATAATATGTGTAAATGTCTTGCACACTAAATTAAATTATATTTAGGTTATGTTTTATTTTGTCTATCAAATTAAAACCGATTCAATTAAAATCGCTAGTAAATAAACATATACTATTTCATTTAGCGAATGCAAGCCAACGTAATATGTCAGTAATTTATTTAAAAAATATAACATTTCTATGAAATTGTTTTAATAATCTTTCATGTTTATATATATATATATATATATATATATATATGCGTAAAGGAGGTACGCGTGTTATATCAGTTATAGAGTAAAGGGAGATAAAGCGAGAGTAAAAGAGAGTGTGAGAGAGTGACATCTAAGAAAGTGTTGTGTGTTTTGCATGTACTTGACAACTGGTGTGACACTGATTTACCTCTCTTCTTCCCCCTCCCGCTCTCCCTGTCTATCTATATTATCCCTCTCTATATACACACATATATAGGTATGTGTAAATAGTTATTATGTGGATTACTATATATATATATATATATATATATATATATATATATATATATATATATATATATTTAAAAAAAAGAAAGATGAAGATGAAAAATTGTACATTACGTAAAGTTACATAAATTAATAGAAATGTTATTACGCCGAAAGTTTAGATGCGAGGAGTTACATTAATCCTTAAACCATGTTTTTTCAAAGATAACACTCTTCTCGTCAGAGAATAACATCTGGTGATATGGTATTTATAACAATTAAATATCACCTAGTTCCATTTAACTTTGAAAAATTGAAGAATAGAAAAACAAAAAAGGTTGAGGATAAAGAAATAAAAGGCTGGGAAGTAAAAAATAGCCGTATTGCGAAGTGATGTTTGAAGACGAAAGGGACGTTATGGTGTAGATAGTTAATAGTAAAAGTAACAATTTGTAGAATTGAAGAAAGTTTTTTTAACAATTTACAAGTAAAAGGTGGAGGGTTAAAATATCTCACTTGGTCCGTATGGATTCGTACTCCGTTATATGTATATTTCCGTGGAGTTACAAGTAAAAATCCTGGATTGGTATTTTAAATATCCAATTCGGCAAATCCGAGGTTAAGATTGTCTGTTGAAAGGCGTTATGTGGAAAAGTTCATATCTGCCTTTAATTCCTGGCTTCCCTGGCAGAGAAATGTTTCAAAAGTTGTATATATCATCTTAAATATTCTGCTTAGGGTAGGAAGCTTTGCCGACTAAAGAGAATAGAACCGGATCCACCGAGGTCAAAAAGGAATAATCCGTGCGGCTAATATTTTATGGGTAGTGTGAAGGAGTGGGTGGGCTTGGGGGATTAGTGAAGTCTATAAATTCAAGTTTGAGTGGTCAACTAAGGTGTGGCTGTGGGGTGGGGGAATTCAGTTTTGAGGTTAAAGGGGGTTTCTAAGTGCGGTGAAGCTATCAGATAGGGAGATATGTGAGCGGGATTAATATGTAGCCGTAATTGATATTCTTATTGCTGTTGTTATTATTATTATTATTTTGGGAATTTCCTTGCTTTTCTACATTTAGCGTATATGAATGTTCATCGTAACCCTATTAAGGGCATATGATTTCAGTATACTGGCATTTTTCATGGAATGCCACTACTTTTGTGAAGGCTATGCCTCAATACAATGCCTTCTCATAAGGTTTTTTAGATTTTTCTGGAAAACTAAGGTATATGGTAAACTGAAATTACAATGCCATCAACTAGACCCTAGAACCTCTATTTCTGCCTAAAATCAGCTGAATCCATCAAATAGTTGATGAGATACAGGGTGGCACATACGTGCGTACGTACGTACACACAGATAACATGATTCTATGATTGAACTTTCTGGATCTCTGGGTTGCCTTGACTAATGATGCTGAAATTCTACACACTTATAGAACCTATCAAATAAAATAAATTGTGAAAAGTTTTAACTAATTAGGTTTATTGTTTTTGAGTTATGATTGATCAAAGAAATGCGATCTTCAGCATAGGCCATTCGTGTATTCTATTAAAGGATAGAGCGCTCTGGCGCTTCCTTTGATTCATATATATTTTTTAAAATTATTCTATCACTAATAGACAATTTTCTATCCTATAATTATTACTTATTTATTTTTTTTGTATTTATTTTATTTAATTTGTTCTTATATATATAATTACATAATTAGTTCTCTAATCGTCAATTAGTTTTTGGTTGTATTATATATCATATGTTTGTTTCTATTAATGTGACACCTTACGAGGTCATGGTTTGGCAGAAGGTCGTTTTTAATCTAGAAAAATATAGCTCCAAAAAGGGTCACTCGGAATTGGAAAATTAAGAAGCACTACAATCTAGACGGCTTTCTTTTATCTTCCTCCACAAGGTAAGATGTGGCACAAGGTCAGGAAAGTGGGAAAAAACCAGCGCTCGAGAATTTGAGCACTCTGGTCATTTAAAAATTGCCTGGGCAGCCTCGTCGGCATTCCCCGGTAGGGGCGATTTAGGCGATTAGCAATAAACTAACCCCTTCTAAAAGGGTGAGAAGGCAAAGCCTTGGAGGTTGCACCTCCTAGAACTGCACAGGACGGACAACCGATAGACCGGCGTAAATCCAAAACGACGGCTTTCTAGTCAACTAATTTATAACACAATTGATGAAGTGTAGTATCAGAACAGATACTACATTTCGCTCTGAGCTAGAAAGTTAAAACATGCGTTAGTATCGTTTAAACATTTTTTTTACATTTGGTATTTCATTCTATAGGTTTTAGTTTTATTTTCTATTACTTTATCTATGAATATAACGTTACAGTTTATCTAGATCTATCCATCCACTATATATATATATATATATATATATATATATATATATATATATATATATATATATATATATATATATATATATATATTGAAATATATGTATGTACGCACCATTCTCATCTATCCTTAACTCATTTCCAACACCATGTAATATGTTTACTGCTCACGAGCGTCTGCAGCTTAACAACAAAACACTTGGGTTTCGCACGATTATACAGCAAGACCATTCGGTGCGCATGGCATTTTACACGCATTGCTAGACAAATGGCCGATTAATTATCACCAGCTGATACGGGTCTGACATAAAATACGCCCTATTTCTGGTTCACGTAAATGTTTTGTTCTCTTTATATTTGCATCTGCATATAGATATAGAGAGAGATATAGACATGTTGCACGTTTTGTTGTAAACGTTTGAAGTCTTTGATCGACCATTTTACATGTTTTTACGGCGTCTTTCTTTGGTATAATCTTGAAGTTGGTGCTGCTTTGTCCCTCTATCGAAAGTGGCTAATTATAATAAATTGGATTACCTGCGATACCCCATGATTCTTCCAGAATAATGTTTTAAGACATGTTGTTCCGGAATTGTCACTACATCATAGAATGATGTGACAAATAATATATATATATATATATATATATATATATATATATATATATATATATATATATAAATTTACAGATATATCTCGCCTCAAGCAAGGATTGAATCCTGATGCTTTATCAACAGCCGTTTCTTCTAACTGTTACGCTATTTGCACAATGCCACAAGAAAATTAAATCAGACCGTTTATATGAATACTGTTATCACCGTATAGTTAGCAATTCGTTTGTATGGTAAACTATGTATTGTCGCTAATGGTGGCTTGTAAATTTACTTACTACATTGTTCGGGTCACGAAAGGCCACACGTGCTCGTTCGCTACCTAGTTCGTTCTCTCTTTTTTTGTACCCTCGCACCTTTCGGCTATGATTATTAAACACAGATTGTTTTTCCTTGATTTTCTTGTTCTGGTTTCTATTTTTCTATATATTCGTGCACTAAGTGCAAAAAGTGTGTAATAATTGAAGATCCACTTTATTGCAATTCGTATTTCTATCTTTCTCCATCTATTTTTATTTTTTCACTATTATGTGTATCCATGATATTTTTGTAAACATAAAAAAATAATATCATGACTAGTTTCGAAGGAATTATATTGACAGTACTATCGAGATATCGAAAACTTCATGTTATGACTTAATTTGAGTCGTTTGGTTCTTGTGCTTTCTTACATTCTCCTCACAAACGCGCACATAGACATATATGTATAATTCTGTTTAAATAGTATACATTACGTTGTCTGCTGGGAACACCCGAGTATCGTCTATCTCGTAATTTAGGTGAAAATCGGGCTTGCCTTTATTTCACAGAATTTGTTCGAAAATTTTCTTATCAGTAGATATTGTAAACAGTTATTTTCGGAGAGTGCTCAACAGTCTCGCCAATCATTGTAACATGAATTGGAACGACTAATATAAGATATAGCCACGTCTACTTGAAAGAAGATTGGCTCGCTCTACCGGCTAGAAATATTCTCAAACCTGACAGTATCAATATCCGGGCAAAGCCACCATTCACTCATGCATAAAGTATTGTTGTCACAGTTAGAATGGGACACTAACCACGAGTCTCTTCTTCTTAGACAGCATCCCCAAAAAGTCTCTAACCTTATAGGTACCACAATGTCTACGAAATTCCAGCCACTGTCCCATCGGCGGAAGGTTGCACTCCTGTATACACTATTTGCGCTGGGGCTTTATAACATGCATAATGCTAGAAGACAGATAGTTCGAAGTGACCAACTGTAAAACTTTAGCTTATATTATTAATTTTCAAAATTACTATACATTAGTGTGTCGGTTTGGGATACATGGGTTTCGTCTAGCTGGTCGTCTCATATTTATCATATAAAAGTTTGAGAATAAGGAGTTGTGATTTTCGGTATCATTGGACAAATTCCCTCAAATAATACCGAAAATCACAACTAACAAAATTCTGCTTAGAAAAGACAGTTACTTACTTACTGTAAAAATACTGTATGTGATAAGCTGCAGTAAATCGAAAAAAAAGAAGAAGAATGTAAAAAAAAACCCTCTTATATTTTACTACACAGATCACCGGTCCATTTCTAAATAAAGGAATTGCATATTTTTAGATATTTTTTTAATGACAATATTCGTAATACACATCGATTTTTAAGTGAATGCAAATGTTGATTAATTGGATGATCTGAATATGCAAATTATGTTTTATTTTACTTACTTCATAAAATGTAAGAAATAATTCTCTAAAAATGAGTCCATAATTATTTTTGTTATCGGTTCATCAGGGTTTATAATGTATGATTAAAAGAACGGAATTACAAAATTGTGTCATCTTTTAATCGATAAGACTTTTCAGTCACTTTCTACTTCATACACATCGTAGTTTACCGCTAAAAACAATCAAATGCTACTTTTCGGGGAGTATATATTATGCTTACAGTGCGAGATCACTCCCCTTTATAAATTTAACGTAAAATGAACAGCCACTTTCTTGTAATTTAGCGGTAATTGGAAACATGTAAGGTCTAGTTTATTTCGTTATGCTTTAAAAATATATAAAAAAGTCTGAATAAATAAAAATAAAAAGATTATTTTATCGGTCAAAAAATAACTTTTTTAGATTGGGGGGTCAACCACAGATACATTGTAAATATATCTAACCTAACCGTAACCTAACCCTAATCCCAACTCTAAACTAACCCTAACCTCACCCTAAACTAAATCTTACCTAACACTGAATTAAACATAACCTAACCCTAAAAAGTAGTAGAAAACATCGCTGTAGTCGAAAGTGGTAAACGGTTTTTTTTTCTTTAAGCGGGAACAATTCATGAATTTGTTTAAAAATATTTTTGAGAGAAACATTTAAAAAAGATGATATCTCCATTTACTGATTACTGATCAGGAAGTTGGTGCTCAATTTATGTGAAATTAATATAGGAAAGTGATCCAACATTCTGAGATACTTTTTTTGATTTCTTTTTATGCAAATATGTTTACATGTTATCTACCCTCAAGAGTAGAATGTTAGGGTTTGGCGAAGGGATAACTCATATGTGTGTGATAGTAAAACAAACACAATTTTCATCATAGAGGAAAATTAAATAAAATTCTGTACTGGTATTCTTTCTTATTTTTCTTTTTTATTCAGGTTCTGCGATTAAACCGGAAATGTTCTTAAACGTTTATAGTTGAAATGATTGATGGGATTCTTGTTTACTTTTATGTTTCCATTCCATTTAATTTAATTTTCTATTCCAAAATGTTAATATAATATACATCTCAACATAAAACAGGAAAATCAAAAGTGTATTTATAACTATATTAAAGGAGAATAGAAAAAAACACCTAATTTAATTTCGACAGGCTCGTAACTCTACCTGGTGTGTTTGCCCTCAAATACCATGATTGAACGTTTCTCATAGTGTTGGAAGAATTTCTGTTTTCTGGGTCGGTTCTGATTTTAGGATGGTTGTATGTGCACATTTATAAACAACTCATGTTATTCACCATGTTTTGACTTTCAGTATATTCATCTCATTAACTCTTAATCGCGAGTGGATTTTAGTCTGTCATTTTAGTACAACAATACAAATGAAATAAATTAATCTAGGTAGATTTTTAAAATTCTATACAATATTTGCAGTGAGTATACATTTTAAATAAAAAGTCATCATCATGATCACCATCATATACAAAACATTGTATTTTTTTATAATTATTAATAATTTAAAATGTTACGAACAACAAGCCCTATACGCCAGTGCCCGAAATTATATAGCAATTTCGAGTTAATTATAGCGTGATATACACACACTATTTCTATGTATAGTTTCTGGCTCAATGTGACACGTTCACCTGGACAGATGAATGTACCGAGTTACCGAATTTTGGGTTTTCTACATATAGTTTTACATTATTTAGGTGCAGCACTTGTGTAATCGATACTTACGCAACATTTGGAATCGGATTAACCAGTATCAAATTCAGTCGGATGTATCTAATTTACTTTAATACTTATATCACTTGGAAATGTATGAGTATCCAAACAACCTATAGATAAGGAACCCTTATATGTTAAATAAATCGTCTATAAGGAATTGTATTTTTACAGATGAGTCACTACGTTTAAATGGTAAAATCCACTCAAATTTAACAGTTAATAAGATGGATAGATTGCCCCTTGAACAATGAAGACTATTACGAGAGAATTAAACATGATGAATGAAAAGGACGTGTATTGACTCCTTATTGATACGGTTTATGACAAGTACTTGTTGACATTGCATCGAACACGACTATGTTGTAGTCTCTGCAATCAGTATTGCGATACTGTGTTCGTAAGATATAACAGTATTGAGAAATAGCATGGCTCGTCTAAATTCCATTTTATGCCAGGAGGAAGAATGCAAAGTCCTTTGCAGTTGAAGAAGAGCCACACGTTTCTGCTGTAATTTTCTTACAACGACGATAAGAGATTAGAGATCAGTGGTGCACTTCCTACATGATTAAAGATGGGGTAGAGAAAGGCAAGCAACGTCTATATTCTGAAGGTTAGTCTTGATTAAAAAAACATCAATGTGCCATGTGCATCAATGTGCCATGAAACAGATATAGAACAAATGTGTTAATTTGCATCATAATTGTGGATTTTATTCTTTATTTTTTCTATTGTTCTTAGATATACATTATATTTATCGTTTATTTTTCTCTTTTCATATTCATGCTATTTCATTTTTTTTTAATTTTTGTCTCCTTACAGAAGATTGCAAGAGACAGCTTTGAAGAAAACCAAATCAAAAACAAGTTCTTTCTTCGTGGTTAACAAATAGCGTTGAAAATATTTCTACCAATTCTCATGGAACGACTTCCCAGCATTCAACGGATGAACTGGCATTAAACACATTTATTTCAATCCAACTATTGAAAACAATGAAGCAATCGCACTCTGTGCTTGCTGTCGTTATTTTAGCACTTATAACACTTTTTTTTATTTCAATTCTCATTAATGTAATATTGCATAACGAAAACTATTCGCTTTTCAGTAATGTTTGAAACACGGTTAGCAACCTATAAGTGAAATGAAAAAAATAGTTAATCGTGATGACTTAATAGAACAATTGCTGAATAATCTAGTACATAGAAGATACTGCCTGTTTGCTGCAAACAAGGCTCCCTCTATCGGACTAAAAAAACTTCTCACACCTATCTGTATCCTATAGTTGTATGAAACCACGATTCGCATGTGAAAAGTGTATTGATCCCCCTCTTACATTGACAGAGTGCAAAAATAGGTCCCACACTGTCTGCCAATAACCAGTTACAGGGTCCAATCGCCGCAGTTTTACATATATGTGCTTGTTTTACAAGTACTTCTAGGTAATGTGCTCCGAGTGTGCTGCACTCGTAGCTCCAAAACGTAAGTACCCCCGTTCAACTAGACTAGCAGTAAAATCACACGTTTTTGCTGTAGGCGTCCATAGATGCCGGAAAATGTCATAGCTAAGAGGTGCTTTCCTCGGAGCTCTTGCTTTTGGAATCCCCTTCGTGCTATCTGTTTTCTCGACTGTACCAACGTGCAGACATCTTCCAGCCCAACTAACTACCCAGGTTTCGCCTATACACCTTTCCTATATTACAGTATCGTCTTATGTATTACTGCCAATCTATCCCTGTTTAGGATGAACACAAGGAAAATATAATTGTTCGCTATAGTTTTAGGTGTGTGATAAGGCTATATTTATGTTCTCTCTTTAGGTGAACTCAATACCGAGAACACTGTAGAATATTTATAATATTAATTCGTTATTTCTATTTTGTTTCGTTTCAACCTAAATTCTATGAGATACATTGTATATGTGTTCGGGTTGTTGCTAAATTTAACACATAATTTGGTGTAAGTTTATCAATTGGACCTAGAAAAATCCCAGTCAATGTGTTTAACAATCTGCAACCGGAAACTGTTAAATCGTTCAATTGAATAGAAATGTTTTCTATATCCTTGGGAAATGTTGTCGGTCTGCTCAGTATTTAATCGCAATACAAACCAATCAGTAATGTGTAGGTGTTTTTAATCTGTGATAGATCAAGAAGTTGTAAATCACCTAAACAAATGCTATCTACTTAGTCACAATGTATTTAGACTTCGTTTTACAAGATAAACATCTGACTTGCTGACTGTACTATCGGAGAGGATTAGTCAATAACATCATCGACATTATCGACATGGTATTCCGTCCTAGAGAGATGGCTATTGGCATATCAAAGGCATGTGATATCGTATGGAGGAAAGAGTTGTTGCACGCACTTGCTAGCTATAAAATATTTGGAAATATATTCTAAACCATGAAATACTTTATTCGTTATAGAGCTCTAAATGTAGTGTTTGGTGGACAGCAGTCGGACGCACATGAAATTACCACCGACCTTTATCGTTTTTCAACCCTCTCATATCATAATTTAGCATCAACCTGAAAATCTCATCAATGCTTATCCTCTAGTGAGTTAGTAGTATATCGAATCACCGTTTCCTTTGTTCATGTTCCCAATAAGGACAACTTTTTCCGGACCACTTAGCTGTTTGCGTTCGATCTAACTGCTTACCTTTGACTTTTGTAAGAAAGCCTTTCAACAACTTATAGTTAATTGATGCACACATTTTTTCTTCGAAAGCTTTATTGAGTAATTGATATGTAAATCCACAACACCATTGAGAATACGCCTGCAAAGTGTATCAACATTGACTCAATTTAAACTTGCATTATGAAAACAAACATATCACATCAAGAACTTCATTGAAAAGTTGCAAGACTACCCGATATCGAATCGGGTCCAAATTTTGGTAAATTCTGGGCAGATAGAAGTAAAGCAAAACAATTTTTTTTTAATATTAGAATTTAAAATATCAGAGCTTTTTTTAGGACGAAAGCAGACTAAAATACGTGTGCCCCTGCTAATGTTCGAACTCATAGTTGTCTTTTAGTAGGCTGAACTAACCATTCACCACGTCTGCCACAGAAGAAAAACAGAGAACCGATATTAATTCCAAGTGTTTATATAGTTATGCTAGCCATCCGAGATTCGCCTAAGAAATGTCACTGATTAGTCAAGCCAAGGAGGAAGTAGATTGCTTGAACCGATCAACGGGCAGCTAAGAAGTCATTGCTATTTAAACAATATGGTGTTATGTAGGAAACTGCTACAATATTTTAACTTCATGAGAATGTCGAAATATCTTGAGTTCTATTAGTCTTTAGGTGAGAAGCCTTGCCTTTTCCCTCCCTTTCTATCTCTATTTGTCACTCCCCTTCTTTAGAATAGGACGTCTGTCAGAAAAAGGAAACTAATAAAAAGAAAATATAAAGTGTACTCTTTTTCACCAGTGAGTAAAAAAGAAATAATATATTATTAAATTAGTACTGGGTGTATTGAGATAGAGGCGTTAGGACTTCTTAGAGTTCGAGGGTTAGCTCTTTCAGCTACCTCTATGATATTATAAATTTAAAGTATTACTATTAATCGGATTAAATATAAAATTCGATGAAATTTAGTGGATATGATTTTTTTAAACACACACAAATAGTCGTCTTATATGACTGACAACACTTATGTTTTCTGTCTTGTAGTGAAATAGTTATTAATCACAAAAGTTCGCAGGAAACGTGATTTTAGTTTATATATAATTTATACTATATAGTGTTACGTTACGCATAGTTACAATAATTTATACTATATAGTGTTACGTTACGCATAGTTACAATAATTTATACTATATAGCGTTACGTTACGCATAGTTACTACAATGCCTCCTTGAATGACATAGATATTATGTGTATAAAAATGAAAGCCACTGATTTATTGTTTTAGTTCTGATCACAATTTTTTAACATTAACAAGCATGTGTTACTATATTGTTTTTTGCTGTTTTTTTTATTATTAGAGAATGAGAGTATTTTTGGAGAATCTTGACCATTTTTTTTACTCATTTACATAATGTTAAATCAGGTCGATATTTATTCGTTTATTTTGAACGCGTACATAAGTTGAATATATTTTTAACGCTTAAAAAATTACGTATCCTCAATATTGTTTTTCTTACGTAAAGTTCCACCCTAGATAGATTAAATAAAAAGTCATACTGATAGTTTTTTTTATTAATTAGAAATAATAACCGGATCATTATGTTTCAGTCGGACACGTATATTTGAACGAATGCAAGTTTCATAACTTAAGTAAGCGTTTATAAGTAATGGAGTTGTTTTTCTAATGCATGCCAAATTTATTCTTTTACTCCTAAAAGCGAGTAAAAGAAAATGAAGACTATGTTTTTTTTCATGGTGCAAAACGTGTTGGACGGCGATTAATAAACAACGCAGTAAGTAGCAGTTTCCTGTATATAATTGGTGTTGTTTTCTGATTCATCATCATAAGATATATATATATATATATATATATATATATGTGTGTGTGTGTGTGTGTGTGTGTATGTATGTATACATATATATATATATATATATATATATATATATATATATATATATATAATGAAAGAAGAAAGATAAATATGTACGAATGACAAATCTATTTTTACTTCGATTGTTCAATGCAAGGTGTACTCGGTAAAACATATGTATCGTTCTTTCCTTAAGCCAAGGCTTGTCAAATATTAAAATCTTATCATCAGAGGAATTACATAGATGGATAAGTTGGTAATGGAAAAGTCAAAATTCAAAATTCAAAATTTGAAAAAGTATAAAGTAATGGAGAGTAAGAGTGTGCTTGTAAAAAATATCTTATCTTCTCCACTTATCAATTTTAACTTAACTTTTGCCCAGAACTTGAACATACAAACCCAAAACATTCTCGATACTATAATTAGCACACATTCTATAATAAAAACCCTATACAAAATAAAAACTTACATTGGGTCAAGTGCCTGCCCCATCAAGATCCAAATCTGAAACCATATCTACTCTTTCAAACATAAAAATAACAATGCCACTGGCACTTCTCTATATAATCTAATAAAATGTTTTAAGAGTAAACTACTCCCTACATTGTGAAATATAAAAAAGTTCTAAATCCTACACTCCAGGATCCGCTTTCTGCCAACTATGTACATTAGAAACATTTATTATAGCTACAGCAGCTAAAAGAAAAAATATTATTAACTCTAAAAATAACTTATCTCAAATTGCAGGCACACACGAAAATTTAAATACATACATTTCATTACTCAATCTGACACACGTCCTCCCAGTCAACACCCCTCTTTCTAACATTAGACTAATTCTTTAATTCTATCATTTCTTAATTTTTCTTACAAATAACCATCCCAATAACATAGCATACCCTTTCCTGTACACAGAATAACTCTATTACCACATAACCCTTAATGTAAATTGAGAACTAATATAATTCTCCTCCACTCCACTAATCCTTAACCGTCTCTACTTAAACACTCTGATTCCTATACTCTTTTTTCAATGATTGACCAACCCTCGCAAACACTCATTCATTTTTTTTCTCCCTTGTATTCGATCCATCGACTCTGTATACGCTTCGCTCTACCGACAATATTTTTCTCATAGATTCCATAACTCTCACCTTTAAACTACGTTTCCTGGTTACCCCTATAATGGTCCATTTTCCCCTAAAAATCTATTTATAATTTCAACACACTAGTGCATCACTTAGGTTACAAAATTCAACCCAATCCTACTCCATAATCCTAATACTAGAACTCAATTGTTGCAAACAGACTTACATTGTCCCCAATCCTTACTTCAGTTATACATTAAAGTGTCTTATTTAGTCATGCATTTTATATTTAACTAACTGAGAATTCTTTAAAGTCTTTATACATTAAACTCTGAAATATTAGTTTTTTGTACGAATTATTACATATTAACCACGTAAATTCGAGATGTTCTATTCATCTGAACCCTAATTTCCCAATTGGAACCCTTTTAACTTTTCTGAATTATATATAAGTTTGTATAAAAATCCGTTTAATTACGGGACCCCTCCCTTTCAGAATTATTTACTTACTGACCTGAATTCACGTTTGTTTTTAGCTTATGATAACGCCACCAAACTCGCATCTGGTCTATAGCTTACTAGCAATGGACAGTAACCAAACAAACCCTTCCCCTTGTAATCTCCCAGCATCAGTCATAACTGATTTCACTAACCTTATCCCCCACCTTCTTTATATTTTATCTTTACTACTTTTCACTACTTAAATTCCCGACTGGCTGTGTTTAATATACACAGCTCATTCTCAACCTCTGATAAATTACTTTCATTCTCGGTCCACGGAAGTATTTTAAAATGGCCCTAATTCTCAAAATTACATACGAATAAGTGCGTTCCATCTACGATTGAACAACACATCTTTCTATTGGATTAAATTAATTTTTGAACATTTTCAACGCTGCCTACACGAAACCCTTTTTTTATCTTTAAATCTCCTTTCACCGGACCCCTCATCTACGGCCATTCACCAACTGGACAGACGTCATATTTCTTTACACACACGCTCTTACTCTCCATTACTTTATATTATTTCAAATTTTGAATTTTGGCTTTTTCCATTGCCAACTTATCCATCTATGAAATTACTCTGATGATAAGATTATAATCTGTGTAAAGCCTTGGCTTAAAGAAAGAAAAATGCACATGTTTTTTACCGAGTACAACTTGCATTGAACAATCGAAGTTGAAATACATTCGTCATTCGTACATGTTTATCTTTCTTCTTTCATTTATCTTTATATATATATATATATATATATATATATATATATATATATATATATATATATATATATATATCCTTAGTAAAAGGAGGACCGAACCCAAAGAGAGGGACCGAACCGAAAAAGGGGGACCGAACCCAAAGAGAGGGACCGAATCCAAAGAGAGGGACCGACGGAAATAGGGGGGCCTAACCGAAAGAGAGGGACCGAACCAAAAGAGAGGGGCCGAACCGAAAGAGGGGGGCCAAACCCAAAGAGAGGGACCTAATCGAATTAGGCAGACCGAACCCAAAGAGAGGGACCCAACCGAAAGAAGGGGACCCAACCGAAAGAGGAAGACCGAACCGAATTAGGGGGACCGAACCAAAAGAGAGGGACCGAACCGAAAGAGGGGGCCGAACCGAATTAGAAGGACCTACCCCAAAGAGAGGGACCGAACCGAAAGAGGGGGACGGAACCGAAAGAAGGGGACCGAACGGAATTAGGGGTACCAAACCGAATTAGGAGGGCCGAACAAAAAGAAGGGGACCGACCCCAAATAGAAAGACCGAACCCAAAGAGATGGACCGAACCGAAAGAGGGGGACCGAACCCAATAAGGGGGATTGAACCCAAAGAGCGGGATCGAACCCAAAGATGGGGGCCAAACCGAATTAGGGGGATCGAACCGAATTAGGGGGACCGAATCCAAAGAGGGAGATCGAACCCAAAGAGGGGACCGAGCCCAAAAAGGGGGACCGAACTCAAAGAGAGGGACCGAACCATAAATTGTTTTATATTGGTCAACTTTCTAACCAGCTGTTTTCTTCTTATTTTTATTTTTAGCGTGTTTGGAGAAATATAGTTAGTACGTTACATATACCCGACTTACTTTATGTAATGTTGGTGTATTGTTAGTTTTAATACAATATATATGTCTGTTAGACGAAATTATTGAGATTATCATAGATACTTTAGCTAGTATGAAATTCGAGATCGGCCTCAGGTCGTTAAATGTTTACGGACAAAACATAATGTTTGATTGAATTCGTTGTATAGCTAAACAATGTAAGCTGGTAAGTTTAGAAAGAGGTCTACATTTCATTAATGTCTATTGTAATTTTTAAATCAAAGTTCGGAAACAATTCATCTAGTCTTTTACTAGTCTTTTCATGTGTTCTATTAGTTTATTTCATTGTTAATATATTCCTCCCTCTAGCTCAATGTCGCCCTTAAAATGTTGATATCCCCCTTAAGTAAGTATACTCCTCGCAGATCCATACCATACAGAGTTTGCGCTTCCCATTAAAATATAAAAATCATTGGGGGTATCCGTTTTAGTCTATTATATATTATGAAATTGTGCTATAGACGGTTGAGATAATATCATCAAATCGATGTCGGTTGATGTTATATTCGAGGAATGTCTAGCGATGAGGAGAGCAGTAGTACTGGTTAAATGGATTGTAATAAGAGTCGATGCAGAAAGCTAAGTAATGTATATTATGCTTAATTTTCAAACTCTGAAACAACAATACACGTGGTTAATCTCAAGAGATTATTTAATGTTCTCTCTAAATATAAGGATACTCTTATATAATACATTTTACTCACTAAACATATGTCAGGCATCAAAGAATATACTAGAATGAATATATTAACTAAGGGTATTGTTAGATGAATAGACTGGACAGAAAATGATTTCATTTCATGTATCTCGCTAAAAAAATCAAAATCAATATATAACAATATAAAAGCGTAAGTCTAGAATACTTATTACAATTTTAATCAAAATCTATCATAAGATGCTCATTTAAAATGTCTAAAATATAGGGGTTAAGTTTAAAGTGTCTTAAGAAATATTTAAAATTCAACGCATATTGCTTAATTGATGTCAAATTTAATGCAAATCTGAGATATATCAACTTTCAAATAGACGGTTCTTCCCATATGAGCCCCCTAATATTTTTAAATACCCGGAAAAATGAAATGATGGAAAATAGATATTAATGTCTTCTGTTTAAGATTAACAAGAATTAGAGGCATCTTAATTTTTAAGAAGTGCTTCAACCACTTTTCGGTCGCTTTGCATGGAACTGAATTAAACTAATTACAGCTAACAATACAACGTCTTTCGCTTCAAAGTAGTGTTCCAAAAAGTACAATTGATCGAGTAATCATTCAAGGGGTTACTCCTGTAAAAACAAATGTATAAACATGTAGGCATAACTGAATTATATAGATAAATGTGTGTGTATGTATGTATGTATGTATGTATGTGTGTATGTATGTATGTATGTATGTATGTATGTATGTATGTATGTATGTATGTATGTATGTATGGACGATTTTATCCTATTCCTGCATAATAATCGATGAACTACGGAGGCATTCTAATCTTTATAATAATAAGGCATGGTTATTTACACACACAAATATACATAGTAACCGAAATGTATATATATATATATATATATATATATATATATATATATGTGTGCGTATATGTTTATATATATATATATACATATATATGAGTGTATTTAATGTGTGTTAATGTGTGTGAAGTTGAAGGTGTATACGTATGCAATTGTGTGTCTGGTTCAGTATGTGTATGCAAAAATCGACAATAGTTGAAAATACTTTACCTATAGGTCAGAGGTTAGGGCGTAATGGGGGAATTCCCTCAAAAATGGGGTCAAGTCAATAAATTGTCTGCTTCCGCGTGCGTTCGGCGTCGATGGCTCTTAAATAAAGTCAAGGAAATTGCAAAGCATTTCAGAAAAGTATTTTTAACATCTTCTATATTCGATTCTCGTCTACATCCCGATATATCTATCTATCTATCTATCTATCTATCTATCTATCTATCTATCTATCTCTCCCTCTCTCTGTCTATATATATATATATATATATATATATATATATATATATATATATATATATATATATATAATTGGGTATTAGAGGTCTTGCTTCTAACGAGGTTGTCAATAGATATGCACACAGTTTTTGATAACTAAGCTTTACATTCATATATTATTTTTAAGGTTTACTGTAAATCTTGAGTGCACTTTTAATAAATCCTATAATTTTTCCAACTACTTAAACCTATAATCAATTTTCCCATTTTGCATTCTCTTTCGTGCCTTTTCGTTTGCTGTTTTGTTTGTAAGGCCTTTCACTCACTCTCTCTCTCCCGAATTATTATCAACAAGACATACATATATATATATATATATATATATATATATATATATATATATATATATATATATATATATATATATATATATAAGCTAGAGAAATGGCCCAAGATACAACATTAGGCGCCATAATCCACCAATTGACACCGGAAACCCGACGAATCGCTCGCCGAGTCTAGAAGTTAACCAGAAAGATCGCAAAGAAAGAAAACTCCCTGGCTTTCAATGACACATGCATGTATATATATATATATATATATATATATATATATACTTGAAAATGGTAAACGCCATTAAGGATAAGTGGTAGGCTAATAACATTTTCTTCTATATATATTTGTGTAGGAAATAGACATATTTACCCGACTTTTTTAATCACAGGGAGTAAAGCACCTATGAAAAAGGAAGAAAAACATGATTGTGTTTTTTTTTTCGTATGCAAAAATCGGGATTGATTTCAATTGGTGGATTGGTGGATTATCCTTTCTCGGCTTTTCAATCAAAGATCGTTAATTTTCTATGTGCTTAGTTGTATTCCATTACCAGTGGTGTTTTCGACTCAGGCTACCTATTAACATTATTTCCTAGATTATTTAATCTTCATCTCTACGCGCGTGAATAAAATTGCAAGACGCGGAGAATTCCGCGCTGGTCCTTATCTGACTATATATGTTTGACAGGGAATCGGACGGACCGTGATTCGCTGTTGTGTGCGGGCATGTGTGTCTGCGTTTGCGAGTCTATCTACATGATTGAGTGTAATTGAATCTGTGTGTGTGTGTGTAACCCAAACAACAACAGTGTATGCATATTACACTTCAACTAATGTATTCATTTATTGTCCGCGTTCTACACATTTGTTCACATGTATAACCAAGGGGTTTTACCCCGCCCAATAAACCGGTTTTGCCCGGGCCTTCGGGTCTGGATTTACGCCGGTCTATCGGTTGTCCGTCCTGTGCAGTTCTAGGAGGTGCACCCTCCCAGGCTTTGCCTTCTCACCCTTTGAGAGGGGGTATGTTTATTGCTAATCGCCTGAGGCGCCCCTACCGGGGAATGCCGACGGGGCTGCCCAGGCAATTTTTAAATAGCCAGAGTGCTAAAATTCCCGACCGTTGTTTTTTTTCCACTTTCCCGACCTTGTGTCACATCTTACCTTGTGGGAGGAAGATAAATAGAAGCGGCATCTGTTCTTTGAATTCGGTTTTAGATTTTGATTTAAATACATTAATGTATGTGAATATTACTACGTGGCACTACGTTATTATGTGTTAGTCAGTTAACTATTTGTATAATATAGAGAACAAGAGTGTTTTAAAACACCACACGATATGTTGTTTATACAACTGTAAATGGAGTCGATCAGAAGTTACTAAAATGTCAGATAGAACACATATTTCAATACGTGGCGTGTGTATAACATTACAGAATTTCATTTCACTTTCAAATATAATAATACGCTTTGTGTCTGTGTTATGATGTCTATATGTATAAATAACAATTAATTTGCCTCTAACACAATGGAAAGTAATCAAGTATATTTTAAAGTGAATAACACCTGAAACATTACCCCCTCCCCTTTAATCCTTTATTACTGTGGTAGAGGTGGTGACAACATGGTAGTGTAACAACTTTGCCGTACAAAACGCCAATGGCAGGCAGATCGGGCACCAAATACTATTAGGTCCTCAACCCCGGGTGACAGGGCCCTGGTGGATATCCATAGGTCGGCATTAGTATCCGTCGTCATCTAGTCTGTTCCTGCATGTTGCAAGCAAAAATGTGTCATGCGCAAATTGAAATGTAATTAATTTATAGTGGTAAAGTTGCTTCTGCCTCATTCATTTGTGTATTTTGGCCTAGACCTCACCCGAATACACATGATACCCATAAGCCTTGTTGCTCTCCGTGTTGAGGTTTGAATCCTACAATTTTTCTGGTTAGCAAATAAGTAGGGCTAATGAGGAGGATTTCATGCTGACCATACAACTTGGAACCATTATTTTCATTGGCTATCTGCAAACATGCGACTCGCTTAACAACAACAACAACATTCTACACAAGCAGATTGGATGTATATCATTGTTTGTAAAGTAAACAAGACGAAAACAACGCATATGTGTGCTAGTATATCTGACAAAAGAACACATACTACACTGCCCCTAAAATGTAAAAGTAATGGCTGTGAAGATGGTATCATGACGAACAAACATTTGATACACAACACCACAAAGCAGGAAATAATTCTCGGAAGTGTGGTCTCATAATAAAAGAAAATATATTACACTCCCCCCCACCTCCAAATGTAGTGTATGAAACTAATGTCCCAAGATTACATATCCGATATTACTCTACTCCCTCCACTAAATAAATGAAAGGAGGTAATCCCTGGAAAGGTTGGAATAATGAAAACAGAACATATAAAAAACTAATCCCCAAAAGAGAAGATGATTCTTTATAGTGTAGGCTCATGGTAACACAGATTATACACTAAATCCAAACGGTCATCTCGGGACGTATGTATCATACACTCGACAAGGCAGGTGAAGCTAGGGCAGTAGCGTTTGATATATCCAAGGCCTTCGACAAGGTATGGCATGAAAAGGCTTCTCCTGAAAATACGCTCATACGGTATTACTGGGCAATTACTAAATATAATTAGATCCTTCCTAGACAAAAGAAAAATCCAGGTTGTCCTGGGTGGCCGTTCATCTAAGCAAACTGAGGAAAATTCTGGTGTACCCCAGGAATCTATCCTTGGACCTTTACTGTTCCTGATCTTCATAAACTATCTCCCTGATGACGTAGAGTCTGAGATTGGTTTATTTGCTGACGACACCACACTTTACTCTCGCCATGTTGGTAAAACGGACTCGATCATATCCAAGGCAATGGCTGAATCTTTAGAAAATGACCTCCAGGCTGTAGTGGATTGGGGTCATAAATGGTTGGCAACTGTTAATGCCGCAAAGACAAAGCTCCTTTCCTTCAATAACTACAAGGAACCTATTAAACCACCGATTGTCATGGCAAATAACACCCTACCTGAGAGTTCATCATTCAAACTCCTCGGCCTAACCTTCACAGGTAACATGAATTGGAACAAATACATTAAATACAAGGCTTCCGCAAAGAAGGTTGGCTCCCTCTACCGTGCTAGTAAACTCCTCACACCTGACATTATCCTGTATCTCTACAAAGCATCCATTCGCCCATGCATGGAGTATTGTTGTCACATCTGGGCTGGTGCATCATCTACTAGTCTCTCCCTCCTTGACAAGGTCCAAAAAAGAATCACCAACCTAATTGGACCCTCACTGTCAACCAAGCTTCAGCCTCTGTCCAATTGCCGCAATGTTGCATCCTTGTGCTTGTTTTACAAATACCTCAATGGATTATGCTCCGATGAATTGGCTACTCGGTGCCCCCTCGACATACATTCCCTAGACAAACTCGACAATCAATTACATCTCATTCATTCACTGTGGAGGTCCCCAGATATCGGAGAGATTCTTTCCTCGTACAGCTGGCCTCTGGAACTCTCTTCCTGCGTCCTGTTTCCCGGACAGAACAGACATGCAGAAATTTAAAACTAATGTAAACAGACATCTCGTTGCGCAGATCCAAAGTTAGGTTGACACCCCTTCCTTCTCCCCTTTTCTTTTCTCAGTAGCCTCTTACGTCTACAGTGGCGGCTTGCCTTGTTTGGGGTGAACTATGTTAAAAAAAAAACTAAAAAAAACATACACACATTAAAAAAAAACATATCAAAATTGATGAGATAATGCCTGGGAAAATAGTACCATGCCACAATACCCGATACTACACTACCCCTTCAATTAGTATAGTCCATCAGTCTTAAATAGTAATAGTAAAATACACTGAATTCAAATATAGTAAGATGATAGTTTGTATTCCGACAGATATAGACCACATCCCATTTAGTAATATATATATATATATATATATATATATATATATAAATAAAAATAAATATATATATATGTATATATATACGTATATATATATATATATATATATATATTATTATTATTATTATTATTATTATTATTATTATTATAAAACATATTTTTCAATTATAATCGACATACATATATGTTTCATCATTTGTTGGGTATCGTCAGTGGAGAGTGTAAGTGTGCTGACGACCACACAGTGTACACCCAGACACAAATCACCTTTTAACTCAAAGTCTGAACACTTTTATACATGCAGCCACACTTATAGGAATGCGGAACGAAGAGAGTTCCTTATCATGTCTTTACAAACTAAAATATATCGTAAGTTGTCACACAGTGTTCGGTATCACTATTGAACAGAACTTGCATTTACGCATTATATTTGTAGTGTATGCTATTTCTTTTAAAGGGCTCATCTCTAAAGGGGGATATAATATTATGATAAATATTTAGCTGTATATATGTATATCAAATATATAAGAGTCGAAATAGAAGTATAGCTTTCAAGATTGAAGATATTTATTTGCATATTTGCATATCCCCTTATATATTCATCTAAGAATTTCAATTTGGTTAAATATGATTTAATAGTATAGACACACCCACACCCACACACCCCCACACATATATATATATATATATATATATATTTATATATATGTATATATATATATATATATATATATATATATATATATCTATACACACTATACTCTGTAGTATTAGTATATCCAAGAACAACTAGTTACTTATTGAACACATTTCCTAACACTCCATTGAGAATTAGGTAAAAAGATACGCCGATGGTAAGAATAACAACTCGGAATGATTATACTTAAAAATGCATGAAAACAAAGTTCTACAAAAATATATATATAATAAAAAAACAATGAGTATTTATTTACCTCCTCTCCAGGAGGTTATGCACAAGCCCAGTTTTATCTTACTCCCACAAGTAAGATGTGACCCAAGGTCGGGTCGAGAAAGTGGGGTTTGAAAAAACAGCGCCTGAGAAAGTGAGCACTGTGGCCATTAAAAATTGCCTGGGCAGCCCCGTCGGCATTCCCCGGTAGGGGCGCCTCAGGCAGTAAGCAATAAACTTACTCCTCCCCAAAGAAGGGATGCAAAGTCTGGGAAGGTGGACCTCCTAGAACTGCACAGCACCGACACATAGACCCGCGTAAATCAAACCCCGAAGGCCAAGACAATACCAGTCTATCGGGTGCAGTATCCATCGGAACAGATACTACACTTTGATCTTAGCCAAAAATCCAAGATCAGAGTTTTATTTATCCACCTCCCACAAGGTAAGATGTAACACAAGGTCGGGAAAGTGGGATTAGAAAAACCAGCACTCGAGAAGTTGAGCACTTTGGTCATTAAAAATTGCCTGGGCAGGCCCGTCGGAATTCCCCGGTAAGGGCGCGTCAGACAGTAAGCCATAAACTTACTTCTCCCCAAAGAGGGGAGGCGAAGCCTGGGAAGGTGGACCTCCTAGAACTGCACAGGACAGACCCATAGACCGGCGTAAATCAAGCCCCGAAGGCCAAGACAATACCAGTCTATGGGGTGCAGTATCCATCGGAACAGATACTACACTTTGATCTTAGCCAAAAGGCCAAGATCATAGTATTGATTTACTCCTCTCCAGGTGTTAGGCACAAGGCCAATGTTTATCTTACTCCCACAAGTAAGATGTGACCCAAGGTCGGGTCGGGAAAGTGGGGTTTAAAAATTGCCTGGGCAGCCCCGTCGGCATTCCCTGGTAGGGGCGCCTCAAGCAGTAAGCAATAAACTTACTCCTCCCCCAAAGAGGGGAGGTGAAGCCTCGGAGGGTGGACCTCCTAGAACTGCACAGTTGATTGATGTTGCAGCTCTGATTACAAGCGATAATAACACAGAATAATATAAAAGAATTACCATTTCTACCTGTCGAAATGACAATGACAATCTAATCAGGTTGATTAAATAAAATGTTCAGTGCTAAATTACGTACAGATCCCGAGTTCGGCATAAAGATCCCAAAGTTTAAAAAAATCAGAACGCTGTGAATATAAACACTTCGATGAGAATAATGCTGAGTATTCACTTGCTTCTGCACGAAGGCAGAACTGGACAGAATGCCGGGTTTTAAGGTGGAGAAAATCCAGTTCCCTGAAAAGCCACACTCTGAATTAGGACAAACATTACAATTGCCTCGGTCCAGTAAGATTAATCCCTTATTAACTAGGACATAATAACATAAAATACAGAACACAAACAGACACTGCATCTCGCTCAAATTCTTAGAAAGAAAGAAATAGGTTACTTATAAGATAAGTATAGTAAACATAGTAAACTATCTTAGGAGAGGTGTTGTTGTTGCAATAGATAGTAGACGGTCTAGCAAACTGTCATGTGCCTTGGATGACTTACGGCGTTTGTTGTTAATATCAATACTTTTAAATGATTTTGTTGTTTCTAAACACTCTTAATTGAATGTAAGTTGATGTAACAATGAACTCAAAACGGTAAAACCAATTGAACTTAACACTAAACAGATAGTGAGACATAATTAGATTACACTAAAGTGTACTTGAACAAACTATTTCCATTGAGATGTGTCCATTTATATGATAGTTTCGGATGATTCGACACACGCTTTGTGTTTCTGAACTCATCCCAAGTATTCGTGTTTCATGGACAGGGGTAAGACTCACTGTTATTAGTAAGAAACATTTTTTAGATCAAAAATTCGTCGAAAGAACATCAAAGTAAATATTTCAACTATGATTATTCTCTTGTAGAATAAAGTGACAAAGTCAGGTAGGTAACACCGTCTGCATTTCCATTCTGTTGGAATTTAAATGGCACGTCCCGATACTAGTAAAATCATGCCATAATACGTTTCACTTATCTGTTTAGAGAAGAAGCAAGGCTTATGTTTATCGCTATTTTACTTTAAACAATGTTACAACATAACCGAATTCAGAAAACAACAAGCTGCCCGTGCGTGGTCCCCCTCTGTATGTGACTCGATGTGGCGAGTGTAAAATGCAATAAATTTGGGCAATTTGGAGCATTTTTTACCCCCCCCCCCTATGACCCCCAGGGGGCGCGAACCAGAATGTTTATGTGGTCAAGGATGCTCATTTTATATCCAGAACAAGTGTCTCTACATTTTGGCCAAGTTTCAGAATAATTGAATGGATGGATCAAATGTTATGGGAGAAAAGGGGCATTTTTGCCATTTGGAGGGCTTTTGACCACCTGGGGGCGCGAACCAGATTTTTTACCAAAATCAGCGATACGTATTTTCTATTAGGAACAATTGCCTCCATATTTTGGCCAAGTTTCAGAGAAATTGAATGGATGGATTAAAAGTTATGGGGCAAAAATGTCATTTTTTGCCATTTCGGGGTATTTTGACCCCCTGGGTGGCTAAACAGATTTTTTTTAAATCGGAGAATGTGACTTTCTTACCTGATCAAAGTTACAACTTCATGCAATATTTCAGAGAAATTCAATGGATGGTTGCGGAGAAAAATCTGGACGGACGGACATGCCTCAAAACATAAGTCCCCCGATTTTATAAATCGGGGGACGAATTATAACACACGTGTATAATCGTATTAAATGGGTTATTAACTCATACACAATCATGACATAAATAAATAGAGAGCCTCATAAGCATTACTAATGCATATTGCTGTCAGAGTGTTCGTGATTGACTTAGGCTAAACTATATTGATTGCATTTCCTCTTTGGTAAATCGGACAATTACTCAGTTTACTGAATCCCGATGTTTGTGAGTTTACTGAATCCCGATGTGTGTGACGATTTGGTGCAGATCAAGTCCGATCTTCAAATTCACAAATGATACGGTTCATCTGAAACTCTGAGATTTCTAATGCTTTTTTCGTATATATCACACATCAAAAAGTATTGTATTATACATTTATTTACATCGGAAACACACATTATATGCCAATTAGTACAAAGAATCCATGTTTAAAACTTTTAACGCTGCTTTGTACAGAGCTGAGTGAAGGCCGTCGTCAATGGAAACAGAAACTTAACAAAATATGAACTACTTCTCTGGTGTGTTTATTTACTTCTATTATGTGTATGGCTCGGTTCGATGTGCAGAGGTAGCTTCATCATGCAGATTCTAACGGCAAAATATTATGAAACCGATCAACTCAGACATTACTAGCATTTATCAGCCAATAGCGTGCCGTTTGAAATATCACGTGGGTAATCTGCATTTTTCATACAGTCGATTTTGTGTCTTCTCTTCTACTTTATAATATGTGTTATATTCTGAATTCGATCTGTCATTGCTGGAATTAATATGGTCGACGCAGATGACAATAACGGCCGAACACTATGTTCGTTGTATCTGCAGATTGGGTTAGGGTCTCTATTCATAAGTATATGTTCTTTGTCATAATACCACACTCACACGAATTACCTTCTTTTTTATAATGCGATCTTTTCAGGTATTAGCTCCTCCTTTGGACTTAGAATATGTTCACTCTTAATAATACCATCATGCAATTACTATTTTCTCCGTTGTGGCGTAATTTACTATTTGTAAATAATGTGCTTTCTGATATAAATTGAGAACTAACATAATTCCTCTCCACTCCACTAGTCCTTATTCTCCCCTTCTCCAACACTCTAATTCCTATACTCTTTTGGTCAAAGTTTAGATTTAATATATACGTCATGTTATTGTTTTATGTATCAAATAAAACAAATTGCATTTTGCATCTGAATTCTTCAAGTATATATATATATATATATATATATATATATATATATATATATATATATATATATATATATATCGGTTTTAAAAATATTTTCAAGATTTCGGATTTACACTTACATTCAGTGATCAATGCCTCCGCCGGCACGGCCTTATAGTAATTGAATAAATTACGTGATTTAAAAAAAAATCTCTATAGTATCAAAGAGTCTGTCTATTTTACATATATTGCCATCGATAGCATACGGTCTACAGGCTCAATATTTTATTCTGATTTTTCAGGTTTCTTTTGTGTACAATTGGCTCATGTTCTTAACAAGAAACATGCATTACTATTCTTTATCTGTCTAATAAAAGTGTATTATTTTATAGTATTATTTTACAATATATTATTCTACAATGGTGACATATTTCAATAATGACGACAAACCAATAGAAACACCACTAGCATATTAAATTTATTGAGGTTTAGCTTTATCGCATAACTAATGTGTTGTATCTTCTCATATGATCCCTGATCAAATTGGAATCTAAGGTTTGCGATCCCGGCTCTCGCCATCCGATTTTTCTTTTCTTCTCGTTGTAATCGATAGCATACGACTTACAAACTCCGATTTTTCCGTTTCCTTCATAGATTGGCTCGGTGGGTAAAAAGAATTGGCTCGGTGGAAAAAATTAATTGGCTGGGTGGGAAAAATGAATTGGCTCAGTGGGAAAATGAATTGGCTCGGTGGAAAAAATGAATTGACTCGGTGGAAAAAATGAATTAGCTCGGGGGTAAAAATGGTAAAAATGAATTAGCTGGGGGGAAAAATGGCCATCTGGCTATTTGTTTATTATTTGGCTATTTGCAAATAAAAATTTGTTTATTCTTCTTTTGCTATTTGCCTATTCTGATTTGCTTATGGCCATCTGGCTGTTTGCCTATGGTTATCATTTGCTTATTCTGATTTAGCTATTTCCCGATTCTGATTTAGCTATGTGCCTATTCTTATTTGGCTATTTGCCTATTCTCATTTAGCTATTTGCCTATTCTGATTTGCCTATTTGCCTATTTTGGTGTGCCTGTTTGCCTATTGTCATCTGACTATTTGCATATTGTTATTTAACTATTTGTCTATTCTAATTTGCCTATTCAGATTGGGCTATTTGACTATGGCTATTAGTATATTCTTATTTAGCTATTTACATATTCTTATTTGGCTATTTGCTTATTCTTATTTAGCTATTTTCCTATTCTAATTTGCCTATTCTGATTTGGCTATTTGACTATGGCCTTTTGGCTATTAGTCTAATCTGATTTGGCTCGGTGGTAAAAATGAATTGGCTTGGGGAGAAAAATGAATAGGCTCGGGTTTAAAATGAATTAGCTCGGTGGGAAAAATGAATTTACTCGGGCGGAAAAATGAATTGGCGCGAAGGGAAAAATGAATTGACTCGGTGGGAAAAATGAATTGCTCCGTGGGGTGGGAAATTAATTGGCTCGGTGGGAAAAATTAATTGGCTTGGTTGAAAAAATGAATTAGATCGGTGGGAAAAATGAATTTGCTCGGTCGGAAAAATGAATTTTATCAAATATGATCTCATGGTCTTACTCTTAAAGTGACATCCCCACCCATATTGACGAGATTCTTTGACGCCCCCCCCCCCTATATTTCGACTACGCATTGGTCATCTGGTTATTTGCCTATTCTTATTTAGCTGTTTGCCTATTCTAGTTTAGCAATTTACCTATTCTAATTTGCCTATTCTGATTTGGCCATACGACATCTATTATGACTTAGCTATTTGCCTATTCTTATGTGGTTATCTGCCTATTCTGATTTAGCTATTTGTCTATTCTAATTTTCCTATGGTAATCTGGCTATTTGCTCATGCTGATGAGCTATCTGCTTATGGTCATATGACTATTTGCCTGTACTTATTTAGCTATTTGCCTATTCTAATTCAGCTATTTGCCTATTCTAATTGGAATATTTGCCTATTATTTGACTGTTTGCTATTCTGGTTTAGCTATTCGCATTTTCTAATTTGCCTATTCTGATTTAGCTATTTGCCTATTCTAATTTTCCTCTTTGGCTATTCTGATTTACCTATAGTAATCTGGCTATTTAACTATTCTAATTTGCCTATCCTGATGTGGTTGTCATCTGGCTATTTTCAATAGATTCTGATGTAGTATTCTGATTTACTTATTTGCCTATTCTGATTTAGCTATTTGGCAAATGAATTCGGTGGGAAAAATGAAGTTGCCTATTCTGATTGTGCTATGTGCCTATTCGAATTTGCCTATTTGCCTATTCTAGTGAGCTATCTGACTATGTTCATATGCCTATTTTCCTATACTTATTTAGCTATTTGCCTATTCTTATTAAGCTATTTGCCTATTCTTATTTGCCTATTTGCATATTCTGATTAAGCTATTTGCCTATTTTGATAAGCTATTAGCCAAATCTAAGTTGCCTATATGCCTATTCTGATTTGCCTATATTTATCTGGCTATTTGCCTATTCTAATTTGCCTATCCTGATTTACTTGTCATCTGGCTATTTGTCAATAGATTCTGATGTAGTATTCTTATTTACCTATTTGCCTATTCTGATTTAGCTATTTGCCTATTCTAATTTGCCTATTTGCATATTCTTATTTTGCTATTTGGCTATGGCCATTTGACAATTTACGTATTATTATTTAGCTATTTGCCTATTCTGATTTGGCTATTTGACTATGGCTATTTGTCTATTCTTATGTAGGTATTTGCCTATTCTTATTTGGCTATTTGTCTATGGTTATCTGACTATTTGCCTATTCTTATTTAGCTATTACCCTATTCTAATTTGCCTATTCTGATTTGGCTATTTTACTATGGCTATCTAGCAATTTGCCTATTCTGATTTGGCTCGGTGGTACAAATGAATTGGCTCGGGGGGAATATGAATTGGCTCGGGAGGAAACATGAATTGGCTCGACGAGAAAAAATGAATTGGCTCGGAGGAATAATGAATTGGCTGTGGAGGAAAAATGAATTGGCTCGGTTGAAAAAATGAATAGGCTCGGTGGGAAAATGAATTGGCAGTGGGTTAAATTAATTGGCTCGGGGGGAAAATGAATTGGCTCGGGGGAAAAATGAATTGGCTCTGACGGAAAAATGAATCGCCTCAGGGGTGGGGAGAATTTGCTCGGTGGGAAAAATGAATTGGCTCGGTTGGAAAAATGAATTGCTATAGTGGGAAAAATAAATTGGCTCGGTGGGTTAAATATATTGGCTCGGGGGGGAAATGAATTGGCTCGGGAGTAGAAATGAATTGGCTCGGGAGGGAAAATAAATTGGCTCGGGGGGAAAAATGAATTGGCTCGGGGGGAAAAATTAATTGGCTCGGTGGAAAAAAATGAATTGGCTCGAGGGTAAAAGTAATTGGCTCGGGAGAAAAATTCATTGCCTCGGGGTTTGGGATGAATTGGCTCGGTTGGAAAAATGAATTTGCTCTGTGGGAAAAAGGAATTGGCTCGAGGGGGGGGGAAATGAATTGGCTCGGTTGGAAAAATTAATTGGTTCGGTAGAAAAATGAATGGGCTCGAGGGTAAAAGGAATTGGCTTGGGGTGAAAAGTAATTGGCTTGGTGGGGAAAATGAATAAGCTCGGTAGGAAAAATTAATTGACTCGAGGGAAAACAGTAATTGGCTCGGTGGGAAAAATGAATGGGCCTGGGGGGAACAATTAATTGGCTCAGTGGGAAAAATTAATTGGCTCGGTGGGAAAAATAAATTGGTGCGGGGGGAAAAATCAATTGTCTCAGTGGAATAAAATGAATTTGCTCGGAGGGGGGGGGGAATGTATTAGCCAGGTGGAAAAAATGAATTTGCTCGGGGGGAAAAGTTATTGGCTCGGGGAAAAATGAATTGCCTCGGGATTGGGGATGAATTGGTTCGGTTGGAAACATGAATTTGCTCTGTGGGAAAAGGAATTCGCTCGGGGGGAAAATAAATTGCCTCGGGGTGAAAAATGAATTTGCTCGGTTGGAAAAATGAATTGGTTCGGTAGAAAAAATGAATTGGCTCGAGGGTAAAAGGAATTGGCTGGGGGTGAAAAGTAATTGGCTTGGTGGGGAAAATGAATAAGCTCGGTGGAAAAATTAATTGACTCGGGGGAATAAAGTAATGGGCTCGGTGGGAAAAATGAATTGGATCGGTCGGAAAAATGAATTGGCTCGGGGGGAAAAATCAATTGTCTCGGTGGAAGAAAAAGAATTTGCTCGGGGGGGGGGATGAATTAGCTCGGGGGAAAAAGGAATTGGCTCAGGGGAAAATAATTAATTGGCTCGGTGAAAAATAAATAGGCTCGGAAGAAAAATGAATTGGCTCGGTGGGAAAAATTAATTGGCTCGGGGTGGAAATGAATTGCCTCGGGGGGGGGGGGATGAATTGGCTCGGGGGGGGGGAATGAATAAGTTCGGGGATGGTGGGGTGGAAATGAATTGGCTCGGTAGAAAAAATGAATTGCCTCGAGGTAAAATGAATTGGCACGGGGGGAAAATTAATTAGCTTGGTGGGAATAAGTAATTTGCTCAGTGGAATAGAATGAATTGGCTCGGGGCGAAATGGATTGGCTCGGTGGGAAAATTGAATTTGCTGTGTTGAAGAAAAGGAATAGGCTCGTGGAGAAAATGAATTGGGGCGGGGAGAAAATGAATTGTGTCGGTTGGAAAAAATAATTGGCGGGGGTGGACTTGAGGGTGGGGGAAATGTATTGGCTCGGTGGGAAAAATGAATTGGCACCGGTGGAAAATAAATGTGCTCGGGGGAAAAATGAATTGTCTCGGGGGGAAAAGTAATTGGCTCGGTGGAAAAATGAATTGTCTCGGTGGGAAAAAGTAATTGGCACGGTAGAAAAAAGTAATTGGCTCGGGGGGGAAAGTGAATTGCCTCCGGGTGGGACGGAATTAAATTGGCTCGGTGGTAAAAATGAATTAGCTAAGGGGTAAAAGTAATTGGCTCAGGGTGAAAATGAATTGGCTCGGTGCAAAAAATTAATTGGCTCGGGGAAAAAGTAATTGGCTCGGGGAAAAATAATTGGCTCGGGGGAAAAATGAATCGGCTCGGGGGGGATGAATTGAGCCAATTCATTCCCCCCCCCCCCGCGAGTTTATTTACTTTTCAGGTCGGAAAAATAAATTAGCTCGGGGCGGGGAAATAAATTGGCTCGGTGGAGAAAAATGAATTGGCTCGGTGGGAAACATGAATTGGCGGCGGTGGACTTGAATTGGCTCGGTGGGAAAAATGAATTGGCTCGGTGGGAAAAAGATTTGGCTCGGAGGTGGCGGAAATGGATTGACTGGGTGGGAAAAATGAATTTGCTCTGTGGAAAAATGAATTGGTTCGGGGAGAAAATGCATTGGCTCGGGGAGAGAAAGGAATTGGCTCAGTCGGAAAAATGAATTGGCTAAGGGGGAAAAATTGTGGGCTCAGTGGAAAAATGAATGTGTTCGGGGAGGAATCATTTTCCTGGCTCGGTGGGAAAAATGAATTTGCTCGGTGGAAAAGTGAATGTGCTCGGGGAGGGGGGGAATGAATTGACTCGAGAGGAAACATTAATTGGCTCGGTTGGAAAAATGAATTGGTACGGGGGGAAATGAATTGGCTCGGTAAAAAAAAATTAATTGGCTCGGTGGAAAAAAATAATTGACTCGGGGGAAAAACGTAATTGGTTCGGTAGGAAAAAGGAATTGGCTCGGGGTTAAAATGAATTGGCTCGGGGCGAGGAAATGAATTGGCTCGGTGGGAAAAATTAATTGGCTGGGTGGGAAAAATAAATTGTCTCGGTGGAAAAACATGAATTGGCTAATGGGGGGAAAATTAATTGGCTCGGTGGGAAAAATGAATTCGCTCGGATGGGGGAAATGATATGGCTCGGTGGGAAAAATGAAATGGCTCGGTGGGAAAAATGAATTGGCTCGAGAGTAAAATGAATTGGCTCGTGGGTAAAATGAATTGGCTCGGGGAGATGTATTGGCTCGGTGGAAAAAATTAATTGGCTCGGGGGGAAAAGGTAATTGCCTCGGGGGTAAAATGAATTGGCTCGGGAGAAAAAAATAATGGTCTCGGGGGGAAAATCAATTGGTTCGGGGGGAAAATGAATATCTCGTCATGATATCATCCTCCTACCCATTACAGTGTCTTTCGGTCTGTAGGGTGGGATCCCCATAATTTCAACTTTTCAATCTAATAAATAATAATATGGAACCGGAAGGAGTATATGGTTCATAGCTATATTTATCTCTCTATATATATATTTATATATATATATATATATATGTATATATATATATATATATATATATATATATATACATATATATATATGTATATTATATATATATATATATTGATATGTGTATACTATATTATGTATATGTGTATATATACAAGTTGACCGAAAGCCACATCGATTGAAGAAATTATCCCACAAAAATTGTTATATAAGTGCTACACTCTTCAGGTGTAATAATCGCTTACATTAATAATGTCATTTCCTGGCTTCAAACTAGTAGGGTTTTAAACAAACTCAACTTTGATTGGCAGTTCAGAAATTGTATTCCAAACCCTATCTATAATTTCCTTAGACACGAGCAGAAGTCTTAAACTGTCGGTTTTATCAGTAACAAAACTACCCCCAGGCCGCGGGGAATATACGCACCTGCTCTTGATTGACCCTATTACCAATTCATTGTTAGTAAGTATATGTCTCCAAGTTGGCTTTTCGTAACATAGTTTTTCAAGATATACATAGTAGTGGGAGGATCCAACACTAACGGAAATTGTTTTACTTCAACGATTTCATTTACGAAGATATGTTGTCTTAAGAATGTGTAATAGTAGTCTAACCTACTATTACACCTCAGGCTAGACTGCGTTTAAATGAATTAATACTTTTATTTGCAGGACAATATGTAACGGTCAAACAATTGTCTCAATAGAACTTGAATTGGTCACGTCGATTACACTGTTTGCGTCTGTAACTATACTATCTAGTGTAATTCCTCAAACATATTTAGCAATAGTTGTATGTACTCCGCTGAGTGTGATTAACTTTTTACGATAATGCATTCACTGTGCAGTAGCTACTACAATAATAAGCGAATGTGAATATCTTGTCAGCAGGTTGTAAAAATGACTTAATGTATCATGCAAAAGTTAAAGGTTCTTCCTCGTATATGTAAATATTAAAAAAAATGACAGCTATTTTGACGTACAGAAGTTTCCTTTTAATAAATGTGACTAGAACCGTATCACACAGACATAATTTATTTCATTTCATTTGTGGAGTTTTCTGTTGAAAACGCCTTCGAGTAAACTGAATGCATTTTGTGTCTTAGAACTTTACGATGCTCGCACTTGAAAGAATTTGACCTGTGGAGCACTGTTAACACTTATCAGATCGTAAAGGAAAATAACGTTCTATTCTACTGAATAACGCTTTTGTTTTCACTAGCTCGGCTAACAACCCAAACATGAACCCACCCATATGAACTATATATATATATATATATATATATATATATATATATATATATATATATATAAGTCAATGTGTGTGTGTGGGTGTGGGTGTGGGTGTGGGTGTGTGTGTTATAGAACACCGATACGTTAACAGTTAGAACATTCAAATAACATTCAACAAGGGTTACATCTCTCACATAATCTAAATACATAATTGAAATGTTCCTTTAATTCCATCTTGGTCCATTAAGGGCAATTACCAGCTAGGTCTATAAAAAAACTGTAATATATAAACACATAAACAAACGACATTAATTAAAAAACATTTTCGTCGTTTTATAAAAGAAAAAGAAACTTAAACATTGAATATTTTTTGTAAATAATTTATTTCAAATGGTTTAGCAATCTTATTCGTATTTTAAACATTTTAAATAATTAAATTCGTTTCGATTTGAAAACGCAATTTGCCGCTTTATAGGTGTATGTGAGAAATATAGTTCTTAAACTTAGAAAACACCACGGTGCTAACAGTGTTTGTTATCATTTGATATTTTATTGCAAATGTTACTTATAACTTTTCTTTCAAGACAAATCTTGTAAACATGACTATATTTGCAATTAATTCCGACCAGCAATATATATTCACACAGATAACACGCGGTGAACATCGTTCGTCGTTAATAACATCCATTATCCCTTTCTGCAACGCAACTATACTTCGTACTAATAGCATTAAGTTTATTCTGTGCTGGTCCACCAATTTACAGTCAGTAATCTCCAATAGTCTTTATTATTTAGCCCTTTCATTATATGTGGAGACAGTTTGGTCAACGTTTCATCAGTAGAAAGTGTAATCTTGAATGCCCTTCAAATTCAATGGATGCTAATCAGCTAAACCTTGATCTGTGTCGTTAGATCTAAGACCATTTCTGAACAGAAAATGGCATCACAAGCAAAACGAGAGCGGTGCCAAAAGAATTGTATTTTACTATTATTGAGAATTTCGTACATCTCCGCGTATTCTTATCAGTCAACGGTCATAAAACAAATAATGTTGCACATTCATGACTGAGACTTGGGGAATAACTTAGTTATTCACTTGCATTTATTCGTACTAAATTTGGTAGGTTTACAGAAAGGATAGAGTATTTTATCAAACTATTCCAAAGGTGCCTTTTTGTCGACGTCAGGCGATATAATAAATATATTATTTTGTTAATATTACGCAACGAAAATGTAATTAATTGTTTTATTTTAAGATAAAGTTTGATAGAAATCTCCAGAAACTTTTACTCATGAGATAACAACTGTAATTATATGTTTTACTACATTTGTTTACAAAATAAATTATTAATTTTAGATATCATTAAAAATATAATTCCATTCTGCATTATATTTGTCTGCATATTTTTTAGTGCAAGTAATTGATGATGTACTTACTTTTTTAGGCATGGACTGAATTAAAAGTCTGGTAAGTAGAAGGTTGCTTGTGGCTCTAGATTTTAACCCATGCTAAAATTCGATAGACATTTTAAACAAAAAAGAATATGCAATCGCTAAATATTCACCACTGGAGGCAAGCCCATTTCAAATAATTGCATAACTTACCTTTGATCCAGAATGTCAGAATGTAAGACCTCAATAATTCACCTATGAATAGAAAAAAATAACGTTATGTAATTATGACGTGGAAGAAAAGTGACAGAAGAAGAAAATTAAAGAGAAAAACCTAGCAAGGTTAATGAACCCCAATTACACAGTTGGTTTTAGTCGATCATGTAGTAATTTTATTTTGGATAAAAATTTATCAGATAAAATAAGTAACAGGAATAGATTATGTTGACGTTAGAAATAATTTTGTCAATATAAGGAATTAAGAGTTAATTTGGAAGAATATTGGATGAAAAAAAAGAAAATTAAAGCTGTATATTAAAATTATATGTATATTGCAAATATTCTCTAAAAGATGTGCTGGGCTTATAATGGTAAAATTAAGTATATATTGAAAGATAATAATGATAAAAAATGAAAATGACGCTGATGATGATAATAATAAAATTTACATTCTAAGATAAACGGAATCCTTACTGAGAGCTGCACAGATCAACGTGCTCAGAACCCACCAAAAAACAAAAATTATAATAAGAATTATAAAATTGCTATCAAATAGTCGGGGAAGTAGTACACTAAACTACTACAGTTTGAACATACAGATAAATGGGACATATACAAATCGGATTCAGTATGGAAAACAAAAGGCATAAATAACATCTTCTGTTACCTGTAAATATAAATTGACAACAACATCGACCCAAGTAAACCGGATGTTTATGACGTGCCACACTGAGGACCCTCGTGAATGGACTTGATTTCACGAGCGCCTCTTCATCGTAACTATTCATGGAAAGGCTTTCAATCTGCATTTAGACTGCCAAGCAAACAGGACACCCGGTGAAACTTCCTGATATTTTTGGTTTTAATTTATTTAGTGTTATTGATTGAATAAATATTTACTTTTATTTAAAAGAAAAAAGAAAAAAAACTGTTAAATCGCAGATTTCCCCGTTGAAGAGGTTGACAGGATTTAACTCAACGAAACGGGGAAAAAATAAGTAAATACATGTTTTTTTTACCAGATAACTGAAGTTAATACCAAGCATGAAGAAAGTTACAATAAGTCCAACACTTGTATAAACACAAACATATTAAACGAACAGGAAAAGACTAAGAGACATTTTAGGCATAGGATGATTGATACAATTAACACATTTCTGTTATGGAAATTACTCCAGGCAAGGCCTGAATCAACTTGATATAATGAGCGAAAGAAAACCGACTTCAAAGTCAAACACTAGCCGATAATAAGTGTTATGAAGATACATTCTGATCAAGAAAACAGCAATTTTCCCTCTTTTCAGAAACATCGGTCATGGAATGTGAGGACTACTTGACAACATATAGGGAAACAAGAGTTGTGAGGCAGCCAAAAGTAAACCCAACGTCTACTTTCTACTCACCTATACTAAAAATGTTTTGTTGAAAAAACAGCTGAACAATTACGAACTATTCTCGAGTGCTGAAAGCAACCCACATAGCCAGGTGACACTGATCAACTATAGGTAATATAAAATAAATTCGCACTTCGTAAATTGCACTAAAGGATCTATTGATCATCGGCTTTTCATTCTCTCTAAGAATCGGTTATTTTATTGCCAATCGGCTGAGGCGCCCCTACCATAAAATGCCGACGGGACTTCTAATAATGTTTTACTAGGGCAAAGTGTTTTTATCCCTTGTGGCTTTCTTTTTTAAAACCACAGCTGACCTTGTGTCTATTCTCATGAAAAGAGATAAATAGAAGCACTTCGTTAAATACAGTTAGTCATATAAATAGAGCATACTAAGACACCCTCAAGGTAGTTGTATCATGTAAATTTTATATTTTACCCATCCCTCGAAGCAATATAGTGGTACCTTGATCAAATGGTACCAACACATCAAAATTGGGGGAGATTGAAAGGATGTAACTACTGCGGATAGATAGCATCATTAAGATCTCTACTAGAATAGCACAATAAGTATTAAAATTCTGTGAAAGCTTAACTTCACTCAAAATCCAGACAAGGCCATAAGCTCGTCATCAACGATGAATTTATAGTAAACAGCTGCTTCGAGAACCCAGAGTGAGTTGAAATGGTTATCAAACGAACAGGAGACTACAGGAATTCAAGGAAGACTTGTTGTCAATCAGACTTTAGGGAAAAAAAAACAATTATCTTTTTGAGTTATTGACCACGGGTAATGCCTCATGTAAAACTCATAGTGACTAATTAATAACAATAGCATAAGCATTGCCTGTGATTGAAACTCATGCCCCTCCTCAACAACATCAATAATACGGAGGATTTTTTGTAGATATTTTTTTATAAAACTCTTAGCAAGTAATACAATTCATAAAACTCCTTGTGTGTTATTTTTTTAGGAATCCGAAGCATAGCATTATACAATTTTAATGAAGTGATAAGCATTTATTAATTTGATGATTTCATGAATAAATACAAGATTTAAAAATAAATGGAATATCTATTTACGAAAGACTATAAGTTTGACATTTTTTACGTGTACCAGAATAACACATATGCATTAATTGGATTATATGTGGCTACTGTTCAAAAATGTTCAATATACGTTATAAGTAAAGGAGAGAGACAGCAAAAGAAAAAAGAAGACCGCCCGGCATCCGCCTATGCATATCACCTTAGAACACATAGTACTTGAACAGTAAGTTATATCAATATCATGCTGTAAAATGAACTGATCGAATGCAAAAGTAATGTTCAGAAAATGACTGAAGTTTATTAATTGATCTGTCTAAGTTTATATATCGGATATCAGGTCGTCTCGTCAAAACGCTATAAACCTCCTCTCTCTCTTTCTTTCTCTAGTTTTATGGACGAGTCAATCATTTTGTAACGCCATCCATTTTATACGGCTATCACCTATCTTTTTTAAATGCATAACATCATATTTTAGTGAAGTTATGAACTGTGCATTGTTAGCCACACCTCTGTTTACGAGATAACTTACAAAACAATATATATATATATATATATATATATATATATATATATATATATATATATATATATATATATATATATATATATATGAATATACAGTAAATATTTAGGTGATGAAAATCGTACAGGGCGTGGTAGTCCATTAGTAAGACACTGGGCTATAGACATCACTGTCGAAGGTCCGATCCTTGTCTGAGTTAGCCATATACACACACACACACACACACACACACACACACATATATATATATATATATATATATATATATATATATATATATATATAGTCTCGGAAGTTTCTCAACCATTAAAACTATATTAAAATAAAATAAAACTTTTAGTCCCAAGTCTTTCAGTGGAAAATAATTAATGTAAGTCAATTTATTTTTTACAGTTATTATATTAGTTTGTTTCTAACACTATTTTAAGGGATCATCAGTTGTTTACCATGAAAAACTGTTTCGGGAATTTAAAAACAAGACAGTATTTAATTTCATGGCTTCCCAGCAGAGTTGATCAGACCCCAGTTCCCTTAAAAGACAAAAACATAAACGTTCCTTATACTAAATCTACGTTGTGTTCCATATAAATGTTTTGCTAACTTATATTAGTTATTTAAAAAAAAAAGAAAAGAAAAAAATGCTTATCGAGTATCACTAATATAATAGATTAATTATATTAGTGATACCCAGTAAGCAGGATAAAATGTAAAACAAGTGTAAGACAGAAAAAAACATACTTGTCGATGTTACTAAACTTAAATATTTAAGTAATTCCGATGGGAATGACAAAACACCAAAGACTGAAACTAAATTGCAATGCCGTTTCCTTTAATCTATTTATAAGGGGAATTAGGACATAATAAGTCATGTCGTGTTACAACGTCCCTGGATGTATTGGTTACCTAATATTTATAAGGATATTGTTCTTATGAGACCTATTTTATCTACGGTGGACTCATCCAAGCATGAATTGGACAATGGTTAGTAACGATCCTCGAACCTGTCTTGGGGGCATATTCTGGACACTACATTCCCGACTTTCGGCGGTTTGCAGGATTTATTCGTGAGCTAAAGTGTTCTTCGGACAGTGAACACCTCTGTTCTTTTGATGTGTCAAGTCTATTTACCAATGTGCCTCTCGATTAAACTATTAGGATGTATGCTGATAGTCTTTATCATAGTTCCCTTGCTAAGCTGACAATTCATGAGTGTATTTTTGTTGAACTTGACCTTAGTTTCAACGGGAGCATCTATCGCCCAATGGATACGTTAGCAATGTGTAGTCGTTTAGGTCAGATATTTTGGTTACTATTTCTGTTGAATATCAAGAACAGCGTTTGTTTCAGCAGTTGATAGAGCCATTGTGTTATTTCCACTATGTAAACAATATTTTTGCAACATTTAAATCCCATATAGGGGCTTATCTAATCTACTTCACCCTGCATTGAAGTTTAATCTACTTCACACTGCATTGAAGTTTAATCTACTTCACACTGCATTGAAGTTTAATCTACTTCACCCTGCATTGAAGTTTAATCTACTTTACCCTGCATTGAAGTTTAATCTACTTCACCCTGCATTGAAGTTTAATCTACTTCACCCTGCATTGAAGTTTAATCTACTTTACCCTGCATTGAAGTTTAATCTACTTCACACTGCATTGAAGTTTAATCTACTTCACACTGCATTTAAGTCTAATCTACTTCACCCTGCATTGAAGTTTACACTTGAGACAGGAGATTAATAACTCGTTAACATTCTTAGACGTTTTGATCGAAAAAATGATGAAGGCTTTTAACCAACGGATACAGAAATCTCACATTTACAGGCCAGTATATGAGTTGAGATTCATCACCCCCCCCCCTAAGAAAATCAGAAAAATCAAGCTGATAAAAACATTGGCGCATCGGGCGTTGTTGATCCACTCTTATTCGAAAATAAATGTAGAACTTAAAAGGATAAAAGAAAGCTTCTCTCTCAATTGGCATATTTTTATACACGATAGAAATAAGTATTAAATACAAAATTGTCGCATTTAAAGAGAAACACAATGTTGGCCCCTACAAATGCCCCGCTTATGTCAAATGTACATGTATTAGCACCACAAATCAAGAATTATCGTATAAAATTGCTTCAGTCGTTTATCGCTGTTATTTTGCGATACACGTGTGAATGGTGTTTAAGATTCGAAATGCTTCCTCCTCTGTTCGTAAAGATGTTATCGCCATCATTCAATACAATCTTGTTTATTATGTTCGTGGCTAGTGCGAGGCTGACTACGTGGTGCGTATTATTCAGCAATTAAATTTCAAAATTTAACAACACATCCCCATCTAGAAGCGTAGGCGCAGACACTGGCCGAAATCCGAGCCATTGGTTGACCATTGGAGACCATTTATTGGCGTTCCAATTCTGCACTAGTAAGTATTCCGTTAAGACGTTTTCTATCATGCACAGGGCTATATCAAGAAAGTATCTCAAGATTCTTGAAGCGGTGGCTATAAATTCTAAAGCAGAATGAGTACACCCACAGTTTAGAACTGATGGGTGTACGTTAAAATATCAACCTCATATAAAACCAACGTTTAAACCTCATTCGCCAATTATGTTATGGTTCTTTTTACCACGGTATAATACGTATTTTCCCCATCATTTAGTCGACAATTACCTTGAAAAAGAGTTGACTAAAAGGCATCTCGGTAAAAATAACGCCTTTTTTCTCCTTCGCTCTTTAATTTATTTTCTTTAAACAATTTTACTAAAGTAAACATAAAAGAACACATTTGTTATATTTTTCAATCCAAAGAAAAAGATTCCTTATTCCGCCCACCAGGTTTTTCGTTTGTTTGTCTTGGTAATAAAGGTATTCCTGGATTCAGTGATTATGGCAACTTCACCAACATTATTAATATATATATATATATATATATATATATATATATATATATGTGTGTGTGTGTGGGGGCGGGGTATTCACCTCTTTTTCTCACTTTTTACCGGTGCCGTTTAGTTTATTTTTTATATTTAATACTGGTCCTTAAACTTATTTTTAACCAGATAAATATGTTTGTTAACTCTTTAGGTGGATAAATAGGAGTAATAACTTCAAAGTGCTCAATATTATATACATTAGAAAAATAGAATAAAATATGATAAAACTCACTAAAAAAGAAAATAGTGTATTAATGTAGGGTGGAGTGGAGTTGGGAAGGAGATATTATCTACAACGAATGTAGTTTGTTACAAATTATTAAATGTTCATCAAAAAATATTTTAACTTTTACAGTGTGAGCGGCAGTGTACGGCCTAAACATGTATATTATTCAATAGGTCTCATTAGGCATTCATCTTATCCTGCCCATCCCTCAATTATTTGACAATCTCCGCCTACAAACCAAGCCAGCCGTAAAGCGAAGCTGACCGATGTAGGAAGTTCAGTTGGTTTTGAGTGGTGGTTAAATAAAAAAGAAAACGATTTTAATTAGTTTCTGCTGTGCTATCCCGCCTTTTTTTTTTGACAAGATGCACGTGTTTTCAATTCTGCCCCACTTTTCTCAATTAGACGGCGGGAAATGGATACCCCAGAAAAAACAAGTGACATTGATTTCATTGCAAGTTACTTTGTTCAACTCCGGATATTTTCAGCAGTGTGTTGTTCTCCTCATTTTATTTTAGACTACGATATTCATTTCACCAAATAATCCATCCGTATTGCCAAGTAAAAGTAACACAAAGAATAAATCAACCAACTTGTTCGCAACCAAACATAAAAATAATATCGGCATTTACTTATATTTGAACTTTTAGTATTTGTCGTCACACTGATATTTTATGAATATTCCAATTTCAACAGTTTATTACAAATACTTATGTTCATATGTTGTTTTGTAATTAAACATTTTGAAAAAAAGATCATTTGTGGTAAAGTTATATATATATATATATATATATATATATATATATATATATATATATATATATATATATATATATATATATATATTTATATATATATATATACAATAAAAATAATCCAGGTAAAACATCCACAGGGTAGTATCCAAAGAAGTTCAACCGGATTTATAAAATGTGAACAATATAAAATAAAGCTTTTATATATGATGTTTTTATTCGCACAGACATGTAAAAAATCTGCCACACTGGCATGTCGATTTTATCGATCAACAGCTATTATGAACTGAGATCTCATTAGGAAGAGTTAGGATCCGATCTTAACCTTAGATCATGTTTCCAAATATTATCTAAGGTTAAGATCGGAGTCTAACTCTACCTGATGAGATCTCAGTTTATAATAGCTGTTGATCAATAACATCGGTAGGCCAGTGTCACAGATTTTGTGCATCTCTGTGTTAATAAAATAATCATATATATATATATATATATATATATATATATATATATAATTCATGTGTATGTAATTACTATTTATATATTGTTAAACAAACTTTATCTGAACGGCTATCAAACCCTTTGGGTAGTAATGTTCTGCTGGCTGGTACGGCTATATTAAAGTACTCTGTAATTGATTTTTATGTAACTATAGGTATTTATAATTTAATATTCCAACTCACTCTTCCCCTTCAATCTCGACCACAGCCATCTGGTCAAACACCCCCTCCCCCTCTTCCTCCAATCTTTCTCTGCCATCCATTTTACCCCTTCTCATCCCCCACCTCTTTCTCTCATCGCCAGCCACAGTAGTCCTTGCTCCCTCCACCCTTCCCCTTTTTTCTCCCACTCATTTCCATTCTCTAACAAGTACGGACGTCCAGCAAGACGCTGCCATTATTTTTCATTTTATTTTATTTTTCTTCCCAAGATGTCTACCCTACATGTATCTGTGCTTGCATGATATCTTTTCCCTATATCATCATCCTGATGAAGTCTTATAAATAAAGACGAAACGTTGATGTACACATAAAAAACATCCAGTTTTTGGTTTTCTTTTTTCATTTTACCATCACGTCGGATTACCTTCATCCTTCTCTTCCCATAAATATTATATATATATACATATGAATGCATATATATATATATATACATATATATAAGATACATTTAAAGAAAGTAAGCAGTACTTAAGGTGGTATTTAATCGATGCGATAATTCTCAATAATAACATTGGCATAACTGGAACTTATATACTTAATCATTTTGGGGTTTTCGCCGACAATACCATTGTTTCAACTTATTAGATTCCCGATAAATAGAATAAGTTGTAATATTGATATTGTTGGTGTGAACCAAAACTTATATACTATATATTACTACATATATATGTATATATGTGTACATATATCTATATCTATATATATAAATATCTTATGTCTATCTATATATATATATATATATATATTTATTTGTACATTTATAAATGCATGCATTAGTTTGATGCGTATACCTGCGAAAATATTTAAAGTTTAAATTATCTAGTTTCATAGAAAAATCTGTCATTGTAAAAGTTGTCTAATCGCAATCTCAGCAGGACGATTCAAACCATATGCAATCATATATGACTTAGTATATATATATATATATATATATATATATATATATATATATATATATATATATATGTAGGTATGTATGTATGTATGTGTGTGTATGTGTGTGTGTGTATGTATGTACATATGTATGTATGTACATATGTATGTGTGTGGGTGTGTATGTATAAACATAAACTTAATCGTCCAGCTATCTATTCTGATTATTAACTGGAGAAATTCAGCACGATTCTCTACATATAAAAGGTTAACTATTTATAAACTGTGTAATACAGTAAAACTAAACATTCACATTTATTTTTGAAATGAATATTTCGGTCGGTGAATATGAAGAACACGTCTGCAATTTCCGTTGTAAATAAAGGTGTGTTCACTAAGTTGTGTGTTTCTAGTGATGTCATTGATAGTTGGTGTAAGAACTATTACCAATGACGACCGGAAGTGAGCCGTGGATTAACTTACATTCGTCCATCTGTAATCAGAGCAAGTAATAAGAGCAAGCGGACTTATCTCAATATGATTATTCAATCATTTAACTTGTTCTAGCTATTGTGACTTTGTTCATACAAATAAAGTGGTTAAATATCTAAGATGCCGTCGAAAGATTAAGGCATTGCATTGAAGTTCGGATTTCAAGGCTTAAAAAATTAAATACGAATTTTATTTCGAAATACAAAATACAATGTTAGACTAATTGATAAGTTTCATTAAATCCTTCCCTCGAAAAAAACATGACTGTTTTAAATTATAACTAATTTTTCCTATATTGTAAACAACTGTTTGTTTTAAATAAAACACACATTTTAATCTATTTCAAAAACTCTTTTATTAATTAACCATTATTAATTATTAATGTTTTGTTACTTTACTTATTACTTCCATATTAGATTTGATTTTGAGTTAACAAACATCAAGGAATATATTTTATTAATTTAGAAATGAGATCAAGTTACTCTCAGAGAAAACAAAACACACATTTTAATTTATTTCAAGAAATCTACTATTAATTAATTGGTTTGATATATTGATTAACTGTTACTTTACTTAATTCGTATTTTTTTCATTTTTGATTTACTTTTCATGTTTGATTTAATTTAAGTTAAAAAAAATTAAGAAACATTTTTTTTCGGAAATGGGAGAAGCTCTTATAAACTTATTCAAAAAACTAAATCAAATTAACATAAGACTAATGATAATGAAATGTTCATATAAAAAGTACAACTGGCCAAGAGTAGGAATGTGTCTTCTTGTTCTTGTGTGGATAAACCAAGAGATATTTCCATGCAACTGATACCGAAAAAATGAGCGTATTTTAAGAATGCATATTAAATCGAACAATTTATTTTTCAAATAAAAATGTTCATAGTTCAAACATTCGAAACTGTATTACAAGACTATTTTATTATTAAGTATTGATTTAATGTTTTATGTCTAGCCTACACACTTTGCACCAAATAATATATTGCATTAGTATTTTAAATAAAGTAATGTATAACATTATATCTCGTGATCGTTAATTAATAAATACTGAAAGCTTCATTAGAATTGGTTGATTTCCTTTATTTTAATGGCATTTTAAGTTGCGAAATGTGTCAAAATGCTCATAGTCTGACTGTTCGACAGATATGTTTTTTTACTTTACAGCATGAAGCTATTCTCCAGTTAATAGGCCTAAATTATTAAGTTGGCCGTGCCTCTTCTGACCACATTATCAGAAAACTGGAGTATGGTTTTCAAATGGGTCGAATTCTATTTTAATTATAGTTTAATTCTGTGTATTTTACACCTTTGATTCACATAAAATCTATCGTATTAGTGAAATCTAGAAAGGTAAACCCCATAGGAGCAATTGTGTAATTTACACACTGGCGAAATATGTGATTCTCTTATCCCCCTCGGTTCTATTTTTTCAAATAGTTTCTTGTTTTACATTAATAATAAACAATACATTGCGTAAAATCTACAATGTGTTTTGACATTAAATATCTCAGAAAAGTGTAATTTGTTCTCAAATAGGCATACACAAAACATCGTGCAAGGTACACAAAAATAGAATATCGACTAATCAGAATACAATATTTGGCAAATTTAAATTATTGATAACAAACGTCTGGAAATATACCGGCTTCCTTTTATTAAATATATACATAAAAGTGTAAATAAATACGCAGGGGTTTAGCTGCCTGGCAGTTCATGTATTCTGACATACTGGACCACCGGAATATGGCTT
>OY744524.1:27186402-27241402 GCA_963556195.1 Sepiola atlantica | reverse complement strand
TTGTTAAACCAACCCTCGACTTTACTTCCTTTATTTATTATTTACTGTTGGACAACTTCACAACAATTACTATCAATACCTGGTTAATATTTCAGATGCGTCTTTTCATTTATATCAAGGCAGGATCCAGAAGAACGTTAAATAATCTGGAAACAAAGAACAGAGAAACTCTAATGGGCAAAGGTGTCTGCGATTGAAAAGTATAACGAATAAAGTATTCAATAGGTGTGTGATCAAGATAATTGCAGAGGACTGCGCTTTCTACCCTAAAATAAAGGAATAGGTTCTGGTGGTTATGCTGACCAGCTACCCCATAGATGACCACTAGTATGGTCATTCAGAACCCTAAGATAATTATGAGAGAATTAATGCCATTGACAATATTGTTGTAGATGATAAGTGAATTGCTGTAGAGTAGACGAAAAATATCTATCGCGAATAATTTACTCAAAATAAATAATTCAAATGTGAACCATAAACAAAGCACATTTTAGAAACACGTTGATTTTCTAATTCAAATAATGTGAAGCAAGAAACATGTGTGGAAACGTATTGGCTTCTGTTTCCGCTTTTCGTTGAAGTGTAAAAAATGTAACAATATAAATATCATCATTTTTAATTGAACAAACAATCAAACGAGTCAAGATGAATCTAGGGACAACACTGATCTTTCTCCTTGATAACGCCTCTGTTAAAACGGCTCAAGTCTGATCAGCTAATGCCGTCAATCCTAGCATTAAAGTTACCTTAGTGTATTTCTCATGAAAGTAGCTGCATTTGACTTATTTCTGTTTCCTAAACACAACTCTCAATTATGAGTTGGCTGATTTGAAAACAATGATTAAGCCACATATGCTGTACAGAAAGTGTTGATAGGGCAGGACACGACACTCTTACATGATGGCATTTAAATGCTTATACATCGTTACACCTTACATATTGGTGTACATCAACTAGTAACAAAGTTGTGCCTATTAGTTATTATGTTTGAGGCGTAAATCTTTTAAACGACACTCGTACATACATAGGGCCTAGATAAAAGGTAGTTGAAATGAGTGACCACCCTAGGCATTAAAGATTGCTGCCACTATTTTTGCAAAGCTGACTGCATACTTTGAAAGTCTATCAAATATGCAAATATATTAGCATGCATCATAATTGTCCATCATCAATTATTCAAGTTATATTATCCTTATTTAAACATCTTAGTTAATGCGATAGAATGAATAAAAGGGTTAACGGAGAAATCGTTAAAATCCATAAAATGAAAGACAACATAGCTACGCCCCATTAAACAATAATCTAAAATATGACGCCAGTCCATTAAGGAACCGTCCAAGCATAATAATTAAAAACCGGAAAAACAACAACATATTTTCGTATTTGAAAATACTCTGAATATTACATAAACTACAAACAAGTTTAGCTAACCACACACTAAATATTCAAACATGTGACTGGAAATAATTCTATAAAAAGTTAACAAATTGCTGAATCAAGCTAATATACTTATTGTGGATCATCAAATTACGAATCCATTAATAGTGGTTAACATCATATGATTCAAGTGCTTAATATATTCAAAAATATTTATCCATGAAATAAATTTATTTTTAATTCCGTTTAAGCAGTAGTTTTCAAATATAAACTTCCTTAATAGTTCTATTGTTTTAATAGAGAATGGTAGTTTGCTTGAAGCAGTGCTGGGAATAGTAGTAGTAGTATGTTTTAAGAGGCTGTGGGCAATGCAAATTCAAGGTAAAATGTAATAATTATTTTTGTTCCTTCCAGCTTAAATCTTACCCGTAATTTGCATTGCCCACAGCCTCAAAAACATACTACTACTTCTATTGTTTTATTTTATTTGAATTTATTTTTTTTATTTTTTTCATGTAGAATAATTTATTTTAAGAAAGATCTAATAGCGTTGAATATTGTATATGATGTTGATTGTTGTTTTATTTTATAGGTTGGTCAATAGCCGTTATGCGTCAATCATTATCATCTTTAAAATGGTTCCTATGATGAATAGCATCGGATGCAGTTTTATGGCATATTCAGAATAGATCATACAGAATGGGCTGCCAAAAGAATGTCACTTATAGAATCGTTTATACAATTCTCAATCACGTATACAATCTAACCATTTAAAACAACTCAGTCTACCATAGCTTTATCCACCAGGTTTAATTCATGAATTTACAACAGTCTTTGTGCAATCGATTTTAAATGATAATCACGCAAGAACACGACGTGCAAAATATACCAATTTATGGACAAAAGATGTAGGGGATATATATATATATATATATATATATATATATATATATATATATATATATATATATATATATATATATATATATATATTAAAAGGTATCAACATGCAAGAAATGGAAAAAATGTCGGCGAAGTAAGACAAAAACAAGTGACTTTGATTATATATTTGTTTAAAAACTGTTGTAATGTGTTTTCTATATAGCAAATATTACTTGATTAGACAAGGCTTAAACAAGATTGGCTACATAAAGAAAAATATATTAAAAAAGTTATTTAAAAATACATAATCAAAGTCACTTGTTTTTGTCTTACTTCTCAACGCCGACAATTTTTCCATTTCTTGGATTGTGATAGCCTTCAAATACTCCTCTATATACCTATTACACACAACGCTTCAAGCAATCTTCCTCTCCTTATTATATATATATATATATATATATATATATATATATATAACATTTTTTTGTTTGCTATCTATGTACGTATACGTTTCGTTTTTTATAATCGGGACTCATCAGCATAGAAATATGACTGTTCACTACTGGTCATGCGATTCAGAACCCTGGATTCCAAGTATTTTACAACTCAAATCCCGACATCTAGAACCACTGGGCCACCGCTGAATAGCGAACAAACAGTGATACTTTTAAAACTTTATCCGGCGGCTTGACGTCATAAGAACGTTCAACTTAATGAAAGGAACGATGACTTTATAGCTAGGGACGTCATGCTGTGTCAATACGACACTTACATACATATATATATATATATATATATATATATATATATATATATATATATATATATATATATATATATATATTTGTTTGTATATATATGTATACATATACATATATTATATATATATATATATATATATATATGTATATTATACGCACATACATGTATATACATAAGTAATTATTTCACGTATGTACACAAATATTATAATATTATGAACTGATATAATATATGACGTATATATCTACTATATTTGCTTCAGCAGTATCCAATGCATGAGTAGTCCTTACTAGAAGTATGAGAACAAATATATATAGTTTGGGTAATTGTGCTACACATAATGTGTATGGTTCATTCCGCTGAAAATCATCAGGCTAATTGTTTGGATTCATGTTTAACTGTGTTTTTTTTCTCATCGAAGTCATGTTCACCCAAGCTACTTACCAATCAGATGCGTTGTCTTATTACCTTCTACGTATTCCAATCAGCTAATGTGTGCTAACAAAAATCAGTTTATTACTGATCAACATGAAAACAAACTTACTTATCTATAGTGTTTTATTAGGTCTCATAGCGTATATCATTCTATGTCACAATCTCCTCTTAAATTAAATTAATTGTATATTTTTACAATATACATTAATTTGTCGGAATTTGTTCGAATGTCGCATGAGCCAAAACTTGCATCAATCGTAATCTAAATTCTAGCTCATTTCGAACACTAATAGCCTAATGAGTCTTATTCGATTTTTAATTCACATCAATTTTTCCACCGAATGTATGTTCTATTTAGCTTGTTTAAATTGTTATTTTAATAACTACCGCATAGCTACATTTATCTTTATAATTATTTTAAGTATACCTACATTATAATGATGCAGATAAAACATCAGCGAATAGCATAGACATATATAAAACACATTTGATCTTGTTAGTTGACTTTTAATGTATTGGTAAGCTTTCGAAAGAAATAACCTACTCACTTACACGTAATAAAAAAGAAGAAACGTAAAAAGGAGTCGAAAATAGATAAGAAGAAAGCTATTTCTGTAAAGCGTCTTTTTTAGAACCGTCGATAAAAGGGTCTTATGTTAGGGTGTGTCGTACTAATGGTTCATCTCCAAAGATTTTAGGGGCAATAGGAAAATGTCATGTCCATTTTAATAAAATAACAGTTACGTGGAACGTAATTCTAAACCTTTTCTTTATTATGAGATAAATAGGCATTTTTCTGCTTCAAGATACTGATAATTGAAGTTGGCTAAACATTACACCCTCATGCGTACAGAAACACCTCTCATGAGAGTAAGCACTATATAATAAAAAGAGAAATACTCGTCCTAGGACTGGAAAAATTCATGCCCGAATAGAACAGTTCTAGGACAGTGTCATGTCCCATATATACACGTATATATATACGTATATATATATATACATATGTACGTATATATATATATGTATACATATATATATATACGTATATATACGTATGTATATGTATATATATATATATATATATATATATATACATACATATATATATATATATATATACATGCATACATACATAGGTACACACACATACACATATATTTACATATATATATATATATATATATACATATATATATATACATATATATATATATATATATATATATATATACATATATATATACTAATATATATATATATACATTTATATATATACATATATATACATATATATATACATATATATATATATATATATATATCTATATAATATATAGAGAGAGGAACAGATAGATAGATAATATAATACAGAAACACCTCTCATCAGAGTAAGCACTATATAATAAAAAGAGAAATACTCGTCCTAGGACTGGAAAAATTAATTCCCGAATAGAACAGTTTTAGGACAGTGTCATGTCCCATATATACACGTATATATATACGTATGTATATATATATATATATATATATATATATATATATATATATATATATATATATATATGTACGTGTATATATATACATATATATACGTATATATACGTATGTATATGTATATATATATATATATATATATAAATACATACATATATATATACATACATACATATGTACACATACATACACATATATTTACATATATATACATATACATATATATATATACAAATATATATATATGTATACATTTATATATACATATATATATACATATACATATATATACATATATATATATATATATATATATATATACATATATATATAATATATAGAGAGAGGAACAGATAGACAGATAATATAATAGCAAACAGACTACTGTAGGTTATTATGACTAAGCCTATATCCTCCGATCACAACCCTATCAACCGTTTTATTTGTAGTTTTCATACGGTTTGTATCATATAATATATGGGGTCGATTTAAAACTTGTTCTCATGATGAGACAGGGTTTAAGTACAATTGGATTTATTAAAATAATTCTCGGTACATTTATATCACCAGCAGCTTCCAGGGTCCGGATGTACTTCCGTTCTTATCACTGTACCGCACAGCATTCTATTATATATTTTCAATTAGTATAATGTCCATAAGTAAAAATAAAGTAAAATGTTCTATCTCTTTTCATAGATGTGCGGCGCTAAAGTAGACCCCTATTATATTATTGTTCCTACATTGATCAAAAGTAAGCATACTTATCAAAGTGCTATGGTTAATACAGTTTCAGAATCGATATGTTGATTGAGGGGTATCTTCAAATCCCAAGTTGGGCTTCAGGTAAAAATTAAAAATAAGTCAGAATCTGCAACCGCACTTCAGAAAAAAAAAGTTGTATTTTTGTATAGTTTACATTACAGAAGATGCCAGAGAATTCAGCGAGCTTAGTGAATCTGACCAAACGTAAAATATTGCTTAATTTGCGTGATTATACTGAACCACCCGAGCCAAAACATTATATCACCACAAATTATTCCTGTACGATTAATTAACATTAAAATCCACTTTAAAATCAAACCCTGCTACAATAAATCTGCTTCATAAATAATGGAGCCATAAATTCTACAATCTTCCGGCAATCTTTTAAAAAGGAGTATTCCGAATAAAATATCACAAGAAAATAAACGGGGAAAAAAAGAAATAAGCGAACGCGTATGAGCATAATCAATGGAGGGTGATGGCGGATAGATAAACAGCGTCGGGCTGTTTCTCGAGAGAACAATGAATCTCGTGTTGTCTGTCAAATTTCGTCCCTGCGAGACAAGAACCGTTTGCGAGAGTTGGAGCAGCGACGTTGGGGATGTATAGCTAGAGTTACAGACTGGGGATAGAGCTCATCAATTTGTGTGTTGGTGTAAATAAATGGATAAAATGTTTAATTGATTATTGAATTGAAGAACACTCATTTAAAGAAACACTCTATAGAATATTAAAACTGTCATAGCAAAAGACTGCATTTCATAAAATTTGGCGAAAACTAGATGAAATCAATAAGCATGATCATATGCAAGATAGCCAAATCTTCTCTCCACATGAGATATGGTCCGAGTCCTTGGTAAGGCAAATTAGTTTTAACTAGTTGAGTGAATGGGCCCTGTCCCCAGTTACGTTATAATTAAACTCTAAGATCCTCCCCATTACAGCTTTACTAGTCTTTTACTTTTTCATCTTGGTAAAATATGAAGTTATACCAGTTCAGTACTGAACAGTCATGAAATGCTCAAGTTTCACACCTACAATTTTCAGATTTTTGGCTCTGCCTCCAGCCTAAGAAATGTCCTTCTTCCGCATGTAATAATTTCTATACAGTATTTATAGCGTTTTCATTTAAAGAAGACAGGCATGTTTTCAAGGTTCTGTGAATTCAATTTTTTTTCTTTTTTCTAATGAATAAAATCTAAAGAATTCAGTTAAAAGCGATACATGATCAAAAATGACCCACACCTACAAAATATTAAAATATTTGTAAGTAATTTTGGAATCAGCCAATTTTCTCGACTCCTGAACCCACCTTCGTTATTTTTACCCCAAAACCAGATCGTCCAGTACTGGGCAGTTTTCCTCTTGACCCGTTTTTTTATTCTGTGTATTCTGCCTGTTTCACAATAGAAAATATTCTTTCAATCTTAATCGTGACAAACACATAAAATGTCATTTTGCACGTAAGCCTAATGGACCAACTAAACCCTTATTTCGGACTCAACCATAACAGACATACACATGTATAGATTATATTCGTCGATTTGAGCTGCGACTGAAATGTTATTTTAAAAATAAAGCCTGGCAGACTAACGAATATGGTATTTCATACGTTGGCGTAACAGACGGGCGAACATCGTATTTCAAAGTTAAGCGAAATAGAGACACGGACGTACATATATCTTTATGGAATAAAATGGGTCAATTGAATCTGCACATTTTTGACAAGAAATGTAAGTTTAAACGAAAGCGAGAGAGACCAACGGAAATTATATTTCAGACGTTTTTTTGATTAAGCGTTACAGACAGAATGTATTGTTTTTATAAAATAACACGAATGAAATCAATCTGTGCGTTTCTGACTGGAAATGCGAAGTCAAACTAATACGTGGCAGAATAACGAACATTATACTTATTAACTAAGCGTAACAGACGTGACAAGAAACAAAGGAGTTGATAAAAAAAGGTGCGTAAATTAAACCAGTACGTTATAGACTGGAAATACTATATTGAACAAAAGCTTGACAGACCATGTAAAATAATATTTCAAATGTAAGCGTGGTTGGCTAATATAAACGATATTTCCTACTTAAGTATATACGATCAATAAAAAATGATGGAAATAAAATTATGCTTCGTCAGTGTTCGCACAACTATTCATTTAAACTCATAGAATTACGCCAGAAATGTAATTTCCATATACTTATATATGACCTAAAGTAAAGAAAAACGATATCTTTGACTTTTTATTTAGAGTGAGGATATATTTACAAATACATTCCAGAGGTGGGGCTGACCTGACTTGCTATTTTCTGTAAAATATAATTTGTTCTCATATTATTTTATTATTAAAATAAGAACTAACGCGAGTTGATAAAATAGGCGAGTTATTTTTAATGACCGAAATAATAATAACCTATCCTTTGCATTTTGTTATAAATTTCTTTCTTTAATAATTGGAGGGAAGGAAGCAAGATATTTAAAAAAATGACGCTTAATGGAGAGTGCTGGGTGCGGTTAGATACCGGATGTTTACGCCACCCAGCCGATAGAAATAAAAAAGGGACAATCGCCTCTCACATAAAAAAATGAGAAAGGAAGAAAGAACATGTCCAAACTGTAAAGTGAAAAAACAGACAAAAAAACATAAAGGAAACATTATGGAAATAAATGTATGTTATCTCTTCCCTATTTCGTCCGCAATTTTTTATTCAATAGCTTTGTGACGAGACGGATATATATTTACCTATAGATATACTAATCTCTCTATATTATAGAATAGTGGAAATTAAGATGAACCTACATAAACATTCATAGAACGATAACAATAAATCCATACAATGCGCGTTGCCAGAATATGTAGATGCATATCAGCCGATGATGACCATTGTTGACTGTTGGTTCGGCTTCTCTCATCACAAAGAACAGCAATGGCGGGCCGTTAACCTTTATGTTGGTGAAGTATGCACACTTTATACTGAGGCGGTTACTTTGTTGGATTTTTATTTTGCTTGTCTAACAAACTGTTCGGCTTTCTTCAATGTGAAGTTTCGCAATTCAAAGTGAACACCTAGGCCTGTTGAGTTTGGTAAAACTGTCATTGGGGAAAAAAGACAGTAGGCTATTCAGTTGTTGATTGCACCATTGTTGTGTGGTCTATATGCACTATCAACTTCCGTTTTATTAGCTGTTGCAAAACTTTTCCATACCTTGTATTGATGTATGCTAAGGCCTTTCACTGTGTTGAAAGACTTTCCGGATTGCAGGCCCAATTTATTGCTGCCGGTCTATACGCTAGGGTACTTCTAAAGATGTCTAATGTTTCGCATCATCAATCTTTTCAAGACATCAGCTGTCGTTCCACGTTGTTAGTGAGTATTTTTTTTTCTTCATATTCCACAATACTCGTGAACACTAAACACATACAATGCTCGCTGCCAGCAGCTTTCTGTGTTCGAATATGCAGATTATTATGATCAGGTGATGAGCATTGTGTACTGTCGTTTCAGCTTTTCTCATCACAACGAACAATGACAGAGCACCCCTAACATAAACCAATCTAAGCTGCGCACTTGACGCTGAAAAACTTATTTCAACCTGGGGCTTTACAAACCGACCAAGGGACACATAAAGAAAACGGACAAAGATAAAGAAAGTAAATAAGAATAAACGGTAGAGAAGCGTTTAGAACAAAATGTGGTATTTATTACACAAGTATTTATATTAGATATGTAAAGTTAATAGCATGATGGAGATATGGATATTGGAATTGCTTGCTTGATCCGTGGAAATTTTAGATAAAATTAAAGAAAATAATACTTCAATTTATCATTTGATTATTTGTATTTGTTTAAAAGGTAGTGGGCGTAATGTAATGGAAGTAATGAATCGACCGCGTGCTCAGCATAACGTGTTCAATCTCCTTTGGAACGATTACGTCAGTTTTACGCTAGGGGCAATGTTAAACATTTGTTTGAAAACACATATATGTAAGAATATCACGTTTTAATAACTGTTTAAATTATTAAGTGAACACACCTCATTTTATCAAATCTTTGTCAGGCCCTCTGTCGCTCGGTCTGCCCCGTTTGAGATCCGTCCAAGCATATTAATGGGAAGGTCTGTCTATCCGCGAGTTCGTCACACTTAATTTTAAAATACAAGTTCATTGTAAAACATCTTTATGAATATTTAAATTTTGTACATTAATTCATCATTGCCATCGTCTTATAACATTCTTAATTATTCAACTGAGAATGTGTCCACTTCATTAACACTTATCGTCGAGCGACTTTTAATCTTGATAATTGGTTACCGATTACTATAAAACAAACACAAAATCTCACAGGTTGAATTAATATTTTTCAAATATGCCTTCTTGTGTTAATATCGTGGCCTTTGATACTAGCCAATACTCGTTCTCGGCACTTAATCTGACAAAGTAGGAACTGCCTTTACAAAACCGGGTTTTTCATGGTCCAGCTCGGTTGTAAAATAACGCACCTCCCAAGGGAATACCTCCTCGATTTGAAAAGTAGAATGTTAATGCTGATCGCCCTAGGGTCCCCGATTTGGGGATAGCCAGCCGGCCCGTTCTTGGCTATTTTAATGCCCAAACAGATTGCTTCTTCTTCCGCAGAATTGCGATATACGCCTCCGGAAATCTTAACACATCTTTCCTTGCTTTAGCCATTAGTATGATATGGATTATTCGACCTACTTTTCTCATGTTGGATGTTATTCACACAACAAAAAAAGCTAGCCACGTGGAGTAAATAAATGACTCCGTTCGAAATTCCGTACAGAATACACAGTTCGATAGAAACACTCCCGAATTCGACAAGATACTCCTGAAGATAGTCAGAGGTTCCATCAGGCCACACAATGTGAGAATAACATCAAAGATTACAACAGTAGCCCGAATAATCCAAATTATACACATTATGAATACTCATCTAAAAATTGCAAAACAACTACATTTAATTCTTTGAAACGCGAAACATACAGACCGAAAGGACACATCTGTGAAATGCGGCTTCACGATTTAATGACCTATCAAAAACACTGCAAAATATTAGGCGTATACTCATTCCGAAATGAGACACTCGCACACCCAAACCCAGTAAACTAACACGTACAGATCTGAAGGTTAAAACTATGGTATTATTTCTGATTGCCCTTGTTGACTTTTTCGGTAAACAATATCCATGTGTTTATATGTAATATCATCAGCCTAAACAAAGGTGGACAAGAGCGGCACATATATATAGAGAGAGAAAGAGAGAGAGAAAGACAGAGAGAGAGAGAGAGAGAGAGAGAGAGAGAACTGAAAAAAAAAGAAATACTTTCTGCACTTAAATTTACTAAGTCTTCTTTTTTTCTATATGTATTTATGTTTCACAAATGTATTAATTCGTTTCTTCTCTTTCTTGCAACTGAATGGTGGACATATCCAATTTCTACATTAGCCTCTTTTTCAAGTACGAAACTAATCTTCCTTCTTTTCTTTTACAAAGACGTGTTGGCTGGACGACTCCAGTCATGCATACCTGGCTGCTTACCTCGACGTTACGCCCGTAATCAGAATCTTTAGCGTACTGACTTTTTTTAATGTATGGATAGGATTTAAAACGAATTCGCCATTTTATTTTCCACATAAAGAAACTCAGAAAGAAATAGACACCTTTGATATTTTCCCTTGTGTTGACATTACTGCTTTACCTGTGCGTATATGTGATTATTGAGCTGGTAGTATAACGGATGGGTGTATGCATTTATATGTGTAACTGCGATCATGCGTATGTGTGCCGGCAAGATCATGTGTGTATATAACAAAATGTCGACGCGTTCGCGGTTTGTAATCGGTTTGAAGGCATATCAACCAATGGTAGGTCATATAATGACGATAACTCATACTTATACTAAATGATTAATTAAATATAATTGATTCTACAGGGTGGGCAAAAATAAGGGTCCTATTTTTTAAAATTCATAACTTTTTTATTTATTGATTTAAAAAAAATTTTTTTTTAGAATAAGTAAAGGACCCCTTCCGAAGCAAGCATGAGCCGTATTAGCCCTAAGGAACGTACCCTCATTTAGAAAACATTATTTTTGCTTAAAATACTCAAAACAGTGTAAAAAACAATACTTTAGTTTTTGTAAGTTTTAAGAAGTGTTTTTCGGCTAAAATTTGTTTTGTTTATTTCAAAAAATCTCGGAAGGGTCAGTCTACACACACATAAAGTTTGGTGAGTTTAACTTTTATTTTGTGGAAGTTATTCAAATTCAAGTTATTCAAATTTAAAGATAGGACCCTTATTTTGGCCCACCCTGTACAAAAGTCACTATTTTAGCAATAATCGGTAGACTATTATTGTCTCACATCTTTACCAGCTGTTTAATATTAATAGCGATCAGCATATAAACCAATCAATGAAACAATCGAAATATTTAGTTAATAGAGTTATATATTTGAGGAAGTTGAGATATATCTTCATCTGTTCCTTCCCTCTCTTTCTATTCCCTTTCTCTCTCCTCGTCGTCCCCCTCTACCTCCTCTCAGATAAGATTCAGAATGACAATTGATAGATCATTGCAGGTGAAATTAAAATAAATACTAGAAATAATGTTTAAAATAGTAATAAAATAAAATTTAATGAATTATCGAATGCGATATTTTGGAGATCATATTGATAGTAGATTATTACATTAAATGTCCTATACACTGTTTCTGAGGGGGTTTATTGAGAAGATAATTTTAATGAGACTTTTTTCAAATAGGCATAGACCACAAATATTATTTCATTAATATTTGTTGTCTAATAATATGAAATAATAAGACTTTCCATATAAAATTATAATTTGGTAAACCATATATGTGATAGCAGTTAAACACTGATTATTTAGTTTGCAATTGTAAAAATTGGGGCAAATATTATTTCTTAATAAGAGAGATATCACAAATATGAGACTGAAAATGATGTGTTCATTTGCAAATATACACTCTCTCTCTCTCTCTCACACACACACACACACACACACACACACACATATATATATATATATATATATATATATATATATATATATACGACATTTGATTTTGTATATGCATTTTCTTTTCTAACAATATAAATGTGTAGTTGGCTTCAGATTTTTTATAATAAGTGAATAAGATTGTCATGACAGCCACCATCTTGTAGATTAAATCAAATATTGTAAGGTAGATGGATCTCTGTTTTTCAAAATATGACTAATAAACCTGACATAATGTAAGTTCTTGTTCACTTCTTGCCATCAATTCTCTTCTCTTCTCTATATCACCATCATCTTCTGACCAGTTCGCGTGGTTCTGTGTATTTTGATGCTAATAGAGATTTTACTGTATTTTACTCCATTTCTCGTCTTTTTGTATTCTATCTATTGTGTAAATTAATTTAAAGATATGCAAATCAGTTTAGGTTCCGCTAATATGATAATAATTGTAATACTTAATTTATTTTACTGCCTCAAATATAAAAAAGTAGATTTATTTCAGACCGTTATAATAGTTCATGTTATTCACATTGATCACTGTATGCGAATTTACCTAAGATAGGACTTAAAAGAATATCATAGTAAAAACTCTATTAGATATACACGTTTTTAAACACTTGAGTTTCTACGGATTTACATTTACAGAAACCAATACATATACGATATATATATATATATATATATATATATATATATATATATATATATATATATATATATATGGGAGTGCGATAGTATGTGTTAAGGATATACCTTCCATACTTTGTGTATACCAAACTTTTCAAATGTGAAGCTCTATTATGGTAAGCAAGCAAAACCATAGCGTATATATAAGTAAAGAAGATGTTGTTTGATTCCAAGAGTCAATATGTTATTAATCTCACAAAACATTCTCAAAACAGTCAATCTTAAGTGCAATTCTTTTATAAACTTGTTTCGTGTATAGGAGTCAACCCACATCACTATGCGAATGTTGATTACGCTTTCCTTAAACTCTAGCTCAATCCTTTCTACACCAGTGCTGATCAAAAATCGTACATATATATATATATGTATATATATATATATATATGTCGCTCTTTATATATATTCATCTCTCTCTCTCTCTTTCTCTCGTCTCTCTTTCTCTTTCTCTCTCTCTCTATATATATACATATATATATATATATATATATATATATATATATATATATATATATATATATATATATATATATATTTCTTCTGGTTTAATTATTTTTGACAAAGGGTAGTCTCTTTTCCCGAAATATTAAATAGTGATTTTTAATCACCCGGGCATCACACAAACAGCTAAAAACACTCTTGCTGTTATGTAAGATTTTAGGAAAATGAATAGTAAGTCATATTTCGTATTCGATTTATTGGTTTTATTCCTTACAACTTGCATCTTGCCCGGAATTTGCATTGCCCACAGCCGTTCAAAAACTTACTACTAATATATATATATATATATATATATATATATATATATATATATATATATATATATATATATATATATATATATACACGTGTTCCTTTAAATTTTAATGTGTGAGTAAAAATATGAAGCAAAATACATAAGGAAAAGCAGATAAATGTCAAAGTTGGAATTTAAATATAAATATAATAAAACTGTATTTTAACAGTAAATATTAGCGTGTGCTTAGAAACATATAAATTTACACACATATATATATATATATATATATATATGTATACGCACACACAAATGTATATAGATATATAGATAAATATATATAGTAGCTTACACTATAAAAACAAACGATTAAAAAAGCAGGAACATTCTATAGCCCTAACCTTGCAGCGACCCCCTGTATGACCATGCAACTAATGGTATCGATTGAATATTTAAAAAGTAAATATGTAAAGTATTTATTGAAATTAAAATATAGGTAAATTCAAATTCGATTATATAGATATATGTATGGATATATATATATATATATATATATATATATATATATATATACATATATATATATATATAGGTGCAGATTAGTCGTCCGAGGCTGTAGCAATGCGATGTAGTTGCCGTAAGATGGAAAAAGTGTAAAGAAATAAACGAAGAGAGAAAGTGAAACTCAAAAGGATTTATTAATAATTTCACGTAAAACTGATTAAATACCAGAATAGTAAATACTGTCTGGTAAATAAAAGTTCGGCAAAGGGTAATCTTAAATTTTCGAAAGAAAAACTGTCCTTTTCAAAAGACAACAATAAAAGACTGAGAGGGGCGAAAAAACGGGAAAAACCGGTGTCAAACCATTGAAATACCGCAGCAACACACATCGCTCTATTAGTGTCCGCATCCTCAACTCCGTCCGCAATATAGGTCAGCTTCGAATTTCGGAAGCTATTCTAATCTCTAAATTTCGTCCAACCCTGAATAACAGATTTGAGTTGCTTCCCCTTTCATCCTCTGATTCTTACATCCTCACACTTCAACCCCCAACTTATTTGCCTTTGTCTCCTCTTTATTTGCCAGCGCCACCCACCCCCCATTTTTACTTGAGTTTGTCTCCTCTGTATTTGCCAGCGCCACCCCCCTCATTTTTACATGTTACATATTATAATTATGGAATGGAATGATATGCACTTTATTTACATATATTTAGGTCTTGTGTATGTGTACGCATATATACATGTATGTGAATATGGGGGTATTCTCATGTGTGTGTATGTGAATGCTCAATAAAATAAAATAATAATAATAATAATAGAAATGAAATAAATAAAAAAAAATTATAATAATAAAAGTATAAATTAAATATATGAATAGATCATAATAACAAGGAAAATTAAAGAAAAAAAATCTATGAATCAATAAATAGAATACATTTACATAAATTTTGTTCTAGGGGTATTATACCGTTGGAATACTCTTAAATTTACATTTAAAAAAAATATGTATTTAGATATTTACACTTTATGTATGTATATGTGTGTATGTATTTTTTTATTCCTAATCCCCCCCTTCTCCAACGTTTCTTCTTATCCCCCTTCCCCCGTTCCAACGGTTCCTTCCTACCTCATTGGTATTGATCCATTCCACAATTTAAGTCCCTTCTCAAATCTCAAATATCATTTCTAAATATATTTTCTTAAGTAATCCCCCTTTGATGGCACGTATTATAATAATAACGGCCCACACGTAAATTTAAATTTAGAATTGAATAAAGAAAAAGAGAAAAAAAATTAATTAATAAATCATATAAAATAAAATATAATAAAATTATAATAATTAGTATATAAATAAACAAATGTTTATAATATTTTAACTTTAGTTGAATAATTGTTTAATTGAATTTTGACAATTTCTGCGTTTTTACTTCCAATTGTCTGCTGCGGTATTTCAATGGTTTGACACCGGTTTTTCCCGTTGTTTCGACCCTCTCGGTCTTTTATTGTTGTCTTTTGAAAATGAAAGTGTTTCTTTCGAACATTTAAGATTACCCTTTGCCGAACTTTTATTTACCAGACAGTATTTACTATGCTGGTATTTAATTAGTTTTTCGTGAAATTATTAATAAATCGTTTTGAGTTTCATTTTCTCTCTTCGTTTATTTATTTTCACTTTTTCCATCTTACGGCAACTACATCGCATTGCTACAGCCTCGGACGACTAATTTGCACTTATATTTACCAGCAATGCTTCAAGCAAACTACAATCTCCTTTTATATATATATACATACACCATGACCTATGTTCTTTTTTCAGTGATTTATTATAGTTTTCGAATACAACATGTTCACGGTTACATTAAAGTTTAACTTTAGTGTTTTTTTCCGTTTTCTTATGGTAGATCTACTAGTATAGATTATGACATATTTGAGTGTGGTCATAATGACCTGCCCGTGCGTAAAATCAATTATATTCTCAGAGTGTATTCTAGACGGATCTGACACTGGGGTAACATTTGAGGAGTAGGGTAAGGGGCATATGGGATTCCTCAGAGGGGTGAAAGAAGAGCAGCCCAAATATATTATGCCACGTGTTAACAGAGCGAGAAGTAATGATTAGATTATAAAATGAGTATGTTGTAGAAAACTAGAAGTAAACATCCGCTAAATAAGAGAACTAGAACACTGTGAGAATAGCATGTTGTGATGAGCGCCGAGCAGTTTGTCAGTGTACCTATCTTTCCATAAGCTCATCCATCTGTATTTCTTTATATAGAGTTAACCGTTTTGTTAGGTGTGTAACTGTGTTTCTCCTTCATAACCAAATGTTAATTGTACTTTAGAGAAGTGTGGCCCACGGATATGACGTCACGTGAAAGCAGAGTGATAAAAAATTATAAAATTTTAAAATAAGAGTCCCTACAAAATCCCGCTCGATGCTGATCGACGACCTATCTACCTATCTGTATCTCAGTTTACACATCCTTATATCTATCTATAGTTAGTTAGGAATGTAACTGTCTCTCTGCTTCATAATGAAACGTAAATGGTATTTGGGTTGCCTAGTATTTTACCCAAGCAAATCTCCATTCACGAATATGTGCATTATATCGTTTTACTTTTATTTCTACAACGCAATAAAGAACGTATGTGCACAAAAACGAAAGCGTGTCCTAGTTGAAGAATCAACAGGTCGGCGAGAAGATTAGTTGTAACGACGGAAAAATAGACGACAGTAATTGATAGAACAAGCAAAACTAAAACCACAAGGAGAAAAGAGACAAACACATATGCTTTTACTTTATTTGTTACATGCGAGGTAGACGCCTTCAAAACAAAACAACATGTTTATGGTGTTAAATACTTTACATGTATGAATATGTACACGAACAAGCATAGGTACAAAAATAACCAGATATTTTTATACATCTATTAATAATGGAGATTGTGGATCAGTCTGTCTTTCTGTGTGAAGCCGAAACTCGATCAGAGTAATATTACTATTTACTTAGTCTGTCTGCTTCTATATATAGTACTACAAAAAATTGCCGTAAACATATAAATCAAGTAGAAAGAAATTTCAAGACGAGACTGCGATTCGAACAGAAAACGTGTTAAGAATCTTACTTAAACTAATACTGTTTCAACTTCCTTATATACTGGTACAAAAACACACTCAGACACCAGACGGGTGTTGCCGTTTACATGATTCATTTCTTTAAAACTACTAATGAATTCATATTTACAAATATACACTTATAACTGCTATTATCAAATTTACATATGTATTTACAATACTTTCTGATGCGATATTAATACAAATTATTCATACAATTAATTAAACACATATGAAATGAGTAGACCAAAACCGCCCACCGCCGTTTACTCTTCAAAAAAACAAAATTAAACTTTTCGTGAATGGGCGTTTCCGGGTTCGCGCCAGCAGCTCTCCTCCGCATAAGCAGCAAATCAGACGTCTTCTCTTCGACCGCCGTGGACAAGCGACTTTATCCACAGCAGTCGGCTTCCTCGCCTGCTGCGCTGAACTCACCTTATCTCATGCTCACAAATGTGGTAACCCGGTGCAGATTTTTTTGGCTGATGCTTCTGCGCGTTAATATGGCTGCAACCTCCTCTTCAAATACTTCGTCTGCAGAGGAAACATGTGATGCATATGTATAAGGTGACCACATCTTCTTCTTCGGATGACTCGTTTGAAGAAGAATCATCCGATACATTGGTGTTGGGCATGCGGCTGTTCGCTTCGCTCATTGTGATCACTCGTGAAGTTTGAGTGGACGGCTCGCTGCCACTTCCATTTGCTGACACAGTCAGGCCGATAACGGGGCGTAGGTCCCTTACGTGCCGAGACATGACATCAATCGGCATTCTGTGAGATAATCACGCCCGTGACGCGTCCAACTGTGTAAGTGGATGTACACCGTCCATTCGGGATTATTGTCCAAACACGATCTCCCACCTTGTAACTCAGATGTAGCTGTTCGGGCTAATCAGGGGGCAGCACATAAATGCCCTTAAGTCTGACCTCGTAACGATGGATCATGTTGGCAGGGGCAGTTAGTAGTGACACATCGTCCTTCGGGTGACGTTATACCAGTAACCTGCCTCCATCACTGAGCACAGTTTTCTTGCAACACCTCGTTTCACACTTCGATGCCACCGTTCTGTAATACCATTACCTGATGGTATGTGTGCATAGCGAAATCGCAGTCGAACTTTCCAGTCATTTACAAACTCTCTAAAAGTCTTACTGCAAAATGCTGGGTCATTGCCAGTAAGTATCTCAGTTGGTGGCCCGCGCTCGTAAAATATTACTTCCAATTGGTCGACGATTCTTGCTGCGCCCTGCCGTCTTAGACAACGCCAAACGGAAAACCGCGTGGGCCTACAGTCAATAAGCGACAGATAGTACTTCCCTGCTAGTGGGTTATGCATATCCCCACTCGATACCAGGTGTCGCCGACGTCAAGTTTCCCTGCGGCCATCGCGTGGACGGCGGATCAATCAACTGGCAGTCTTTACACTCTTCAACTACTGTCTTCACGGATGCCTTAACAATTGAAGGGTCGACCCGCCTAACAATGTGCCACGTCATTTTTATGCCAGGGTGATTACTTTGATGATGGATGGACCTTATTTTATGAAATTCTGGCTCTGGAGTGTATCTGCCTTACTGATTAAATCAAGCAGCCGCTGCGATACGCGCGGCAGGTTATCCGCTCAATGGTGTTCTGACTTTACAAGGGTAATGTCTACTGACATCCCGTATTCTTTTATCAAGCTTGAAAGCACACCGAGTCGTCGCCTTTTCAGCATTTCGCTCGTTGCTTTAGTATACACCCTGGACGTTCCTGTAAGTGTGTCCGTTATATATGTGTACACGCAGGCAGAGTCGGTAAACAGATGCAATATGGATGCTTCCCAGATCATGTGCCATATTAAAACCCTTTAGTACAGCATTGAGCTCTGCCAGATTTATGTGCTGTGCATCGTTTTCCTTGCGTAACGAACTTGCATCTTCCATCAAAGCTCCATTGTGCTCCAGTGACACCACGACCTCACGACCGTCAATACACTACTTGCCTCGCACGGGGTCTCCTTCGTGCACCCTCGCAACGATTTATGTCATAATCGTGGCCAATAGAACATCATCTACCTCATCGACCTAGCTCTCGGTGACTGCCACTGCTGTCCTCTTAATAAACGCTGCTGCCACTCTAATCCATTTACCAACTGGGAAGTGCACGACTAGTTTTCCGCACAAAGAAAACACAGTACGTCGAGTGATGCTGCATGGCATACTTGGAATCTCGTTACCTCGTTCTCATCTCAGCATATTGCACCCCTTCCAAACTTTCAGACACAATACTCGTGCACTGTCCTGCAGCCGTCTAGGTTCCTTGTTTACTGGTACTTCGCCTCATTTTACGTTTCCCAGACACTCACATGCAATGTTACCTATCTTCTGGCATCTGTAGCACTGCTTATTTATTCGTTATTTGTATCTGGGGCCATTACGACCTTAACCATGCTGATATCGGCAGTCTCTTGCGAAGTGGTTTTGATCAGAGCATTTATAGCATTTAATGCTACAATTAACCGACACACTCTGTAACATCCGATTGGTATGAGACTGAACCGGTTGTATAGCTGCTGCAACTAATTCTTTTTACTCTGCCATGATGGCCCGTGATCCGGTTAAAATCTGTTCTATTCTCGACGACGCCCGACGATATTGTTTTACGTGACTCAGCAGTCCTGCTACAAAAGCGAGCACCATCAATTTTTCTGGGAATATCTCCCCAACAAAGATGGCAAGTCTTCGAAGCTCAGCCAAAAACACATCTACAGTCTCACTTGGTTGTAGCCGTCGCGTCGTGAAGTCCGCGTATGCTTCAAATGAATCAGTTGCAAATGAAGTGATCAGTGCCTGTTTGACATGATTTATGTATGCCCTCTGTTTTTTTTTGCCTCTTAACTGCAAGGGAAGGGCGCCACTTCGTAAAATTCGCACAATTAACAAACAAGTTTCACCTGTTCTATCCATTCTACTATCGAGAGACCAGTGACAGTTCAACCAAACTCTGGAATCAATCGAATGTTGAATTACTGTCTTGTCATATTAACACCGAAATAGCTTGAACGAATCAACACAACGTATCACAAAAATAAATGCGGCACTTTCTTCTTATGTTCGCTTTCTTGAATGAGTCATCACAATGTTTCACAAAAATAAATGCGGCACTTTATACTTCTTATTCTTCTTCTTCTTATGTATCTATTCGCGCTCACCTCCCAACGAATCTCCCCAAATCACGTTTTTTCGTCCTTCTTATAGTAGCGACATATAACATATGCAAATGAGCAGGACAAAGACGCCCTCCGCCGTTTCATCTTACAAAAAAATTGCCTTAAACTTTTCGTGAATGGGCGTTTCAGGGTTCGCGCCCGCAGATCTCCTCCGTACAATCAGCAAATCAGTCGTCTTCTCATCGACCGTCGCGAACAGGCGTCTTGGTCTACAGCAGTCGGCTTCCTCTTCTGCGCCCCGCTAGTGTTGTTGTCTTATTTATTGCGCAAAGCAATGAAGAATCTAACACACACACATACACACGTTCATTTGCGTCGCCGGCTTTTGAGAATCTTAATGTTGTTACGGGATACTCTTATTAATGATAAAATAAATCATATACTTTTTAGTATAGAAAGGGCTTTAATCAGTCCAGCCAACGTATAAATATACCACAACCCTTATTCAGATTGCAAAAAAATAAATAAAAAATACAACGTGTTATGAAATAGAAGAAAGTAATTTAAATGGTCAAAGATTCTTACATTTTTGATCATTCATGTTAAATTATATTGAGCGATGTGTGCGTTTAAGTCATTATCACACATTTGATTTTAATTCCGTGTTAAAGGGCACCTTAAATGTATTCCCCCTTTTTATTCTTTTTCTTTTATTTCGTTTTTGTTTTTATCCTGCCAAACATACTTTTTTTCATCGTTTTGAATATTACTTCGCACGTATAGCATAACATATTATAGTCATTGTATAACACACACATATATGCTTATACATTTTTGAATTGAAAGAATTCCACTGGGCATCCACATAACCATTCCCACAATTCCAAACATCAAGCAACACACCACGCCACAAGTACAGCGCACTCACGCCACATTTCACCCACGAATCAAGCCAAACACTCGGGCCCCATGCCACTACAACATAATCCCACTTTTTATTACCAGGAACCACTTTATCAATTTGTCTCCGACATGTTTCCAACCACTGTCAGGTGCCTCCTTACAAACACAAGCTTCTCACTGAACCATAGTTCTTCCTCATCACTATCACCGAGACAACTACTAATACTTGAGCCACCACCATTATCTTAGGAATTGCTGGATCTGAATGTGGACCAAATGCACTTTGAGGAATACCATTGAGAACGTTAGTATAATGAACCTGAAGGAAAGACCTACACTGTCAAAAGCCTAAAGAACTACTAAGGCAGTAATAAACAAGTACAAACATCGCTCTACGAAGACTTGTTATATTCAATACATCATCCACGAAGCTGCATCATATTACATATTCTGCAGTAATCCACATTGCTAGCAAAATATTTCGGCAATTTCAAAAAGCAATGCGATTTTAGATCGCAAAACCCGACAGTACATTGGAAACTGAAGCTCTAAAAGCAACTACACATTTGCAGAAACGAATTGTCTACAGTGCAAGAGCGGCTAAATAACATCATTTTCAGGCTAAGTTTTTACACACAAATATAGAGGAGAGTAAACATCTAGGAAAAAAAACTTGAAAGAATGATTCACGCACTTGCCAAAAGAATCACTACAAAGGTCAACAGGAAAAGGGCAAAGTCGAAATCAAACAGTTTTAAAAGAATGCATGCCTGTTTTACAGAAGTCTCATAGGAGAGACAATAACAGTAGCAAAGCCACAGAACACAATACCTAGAAAAATACTGGAGGGCTCTGACTTAGAATTAAGGACAATAAAATGGAGATTCCAATATTATCTTAGATATACCTCAAATTAAAGAATTCAAGTTAGAAATGGCAGAGTTAATGATAACGTCTGGAATGAAAAAAACAGAAAGTAGGATTTATTCCAGAATCATAAAAAACACTAGCATTGACATCTTACAAAATGTATGTCTCAAGCGACTAACAACACATCACGGTCATTATAATAGTTGCTTCTGCAGACTTTTGGGGGTGGGGAGGCCAAACCTGCATAGCTACTAAAAGGTGATATAACCCTCATACCCAAAATAAGTGCGACATAACGCCGTCGTGAATACAGACCAACATATTATCTCTACGACATATAAGCTCTTCCCATGATTGGTTGCAGTCAGCATCTACGGAAATCTCTCTTCTGGAGCGTACCTGGAAAAATCACAACCAGGGGGCATAACGAAGTGTTTAGGCACTAAGGACCAGTTGGTGATAAACTAGACTATCTTTAAGGACTGTAGAGAGAATAAGAGAAAGCTAAGTATGGCTTGGATCGGTTATCAAAAGGCATATTATAATGTGGCATTCACGTGGCGACTGCGGTATTTTGAATTATATAAGCTCCAATCAATAAACCCATGTATGTACATATGAAGTTATGGTCAACTACCATGGCATAAGACTGCACTAATGGAACAATGACAACCCATGATGTCAAGATCCGAAGATGAATCTTCCAAGGAGATAACTTATTTCCGTTACTCTTTTACTGGCGATATATCTGGTGAACATCAGACTAAACGCTGGAGTGCCTACAACCTTGTTGAAAAAAGCCTAACCATTTAAAGCCCTTGTCGACCTTACACTGACTTCCGGAGTTTTTCCTGCTGATTGGCATTTGGCCATAATCTGCGCTATCTTTAAAAAGGGTGACAAAAAGACCCAATGAACTGCAGACCAGTGAGCCTCAGCACTAACTTCTCAAAATATATGCAAGTTCTACTCAAGCGAGCAATACTGCCCATCGTACATCTACTGCTGTCATCGCTTCATCTCAGTACGGTTGCATTCGAAAACGTATATGCTTCACAAATTTACTTCTGATGGAGGAATGGATTACGAATATAATGGACGACGGAGATACTGCTGACATTTTCTTTCTGAACTTTGTCAAGGCCTTTGATTCTGTCAATCACCGATTACTTTTATATAAACTCAACACCTACTGTGTTTGTGAATCGGTTATCAAGGGGATCAGTTCCTTTCTTGGTTATAGTTCAGAACAATGGCAGTTTGTCATCTGAAATGAATGTTTACAGCGGTGTATTTCAAGTTTCCATGCTGGGTCTTATTCTCTTTCTATTTCATATAAACGGTATACCGGAAGTTATTCGTGGAAACGTGCACCTATTTGCAGATGACGTCAAATTAGAAGCTCCTAGAATCTCAAGGCTAGCACTCAACGTGCATGGAACATGTCAATTGAATGGAAACCATACCCTTATGTCGATAAACGCTGTCATGTTGCAGTGGGAACTCCTTCTGACTCGGCTCTTACTCTTCAGTAGCGACACGTTCTTAAAGCCATCGAAACATTACATTCATGCTGCAAACAAAGCAAGAATCACTCTAATTCGACGTTTTTTCTGCAAACTCACTCCTGAAATATTTCTAACATTTTATGTCTCACTCGTCAGAGAACTCTTAGAGTATTGTGCCTAGGCTTCTGCCTGATATCTAATACGTGATATTCAACATCTGGGAAGAGTTACGAGACTGGCTACCCGAATGGTGCAGGGTCTATGGGATCTGCCCTATGAAGGCCGACTCAAGATATTTAACCTTTTATCTCTTGAGTAGAACGATTACGCGGTGATCACATTTTGGTCTACAATCTCCTCAATGCACATTATGATATACCTCAGGACCTATTATTCACTCCTGCGCCAAAATGAGGTATACGCGGACACCACAATAAACTAATAACTGTCGATTTCTATTGCATTCGGGGAGGGCCGCCTTCTCACTTAGGACCCCTAGACCTTGGGCTAGTTTTCCAAGAGATGTAATAAATGCGCCAACAACGCATCAATTCAAGGGGAATTTTGGAAGGTGCTGTGATAATGTATCTTCTTCTGTGTACATTGCTACCACCCTTTCCTGACATGACAACTGAAACATGTTTTATTTTTTGCCAAATTAATTGAATTGGATTAAATTGAATTGCACCTGAGATCCGCCAACCAGAAGCAAACAAGAGATACATGCATAAGTTCAAGCTGTGTGCCGGTTCAGACGCTGACTGAAGTCGACTCTTGCAGGTTGTACACACCATATCCAAAGATATTGCAATAAAGTTAGACGTAAGCAAATTTATCAAGTGTTCCCTCAGAGCTGGGAAAACGTATCCAAACGGAAAGTATACCGCTTCATGAAGATACTGACATCAAATACCTAGAAGAGCAGGAACAATACAAAATATCTTAGCTGTGAAAAAAACGATTCAATTTAACATGTCAAGATTAGAAAAATAATTGGCAAACAATATATACGGCTTTTAAGAAAAATTGCAAAACACAGCTGACAAACAAAAACAAAGTAATTGCAGTTACTTTATTTTTGTTTGTCAGCTGTGTTTTGCAATACACGTAAGTATAAATATGTATTTATATGTATATATACATGCATACATATATGTATATATATATATGCATATATATATATATATAAATACATGTATATATATATAAATATATATATATATACATACGTATATATAAATATATATTTATATATACATACGTATGTGTATATATATATATATATATATATATATAAATATCTTATATCTACACACGATGTTGTGTCGGGTTTTTCAGCCTCACCATGGCATGAGTCGCGGTTGAAGGCAATCGCATGGGATCGAACGCAGTTGTAGATTAAGGCTAGAATCACAAACCTAATGATTAAGCCCACACGGCAGCGAGAAATCACCACAGTCAGTATTTGAAATTAATGTACATGTTGTCGATAAGGTTCAAGGCTCAAGCGGAACTGGTAATAATCGCAGTATGTCAACACTTTTGACTTCAACCAGGACTCTACTTTTTCGACTATTAAATCGTAAAGGGGCATTAACTATGAATATTTTTTTATATATTAAAGTGTTTTATAACTACATACCTCGTTGTTTCGGGTGTTCTACCTTCATCAGTGCAGGAGTAGCGGTTACACGCGGTCGCATTGGTTCAAACGCAGTTCGGCGATTCAGCTTATCGTCTACACTTTATGAACAGTCTTCCAGTCTTGTCTAGTATCTCTGACATTTTAGACGTGTTTCTTAAAGTTATATCTTCATCTGAATAAAAAAAGGAAATACGCAACATAGTCCGCATGCATTCGCTATTTTAGTTGCTGTCGTATTATAAGATAATAAAGGATTTATAGACACCGAGTTTCAATTAGCATCACTACGACAACCACAACGAACCATATTCAGTCACGCTTCGGAGGCGATGTCACAAATTGAGTGGCACACCTTATAATTAATTCGGTCTTCTCGGTTGCCCTTTTTGTGTTTACAAAGCGACTTTCAACATGACTATTCACCTTTAGGTTCGGAGTAGGACTTTACACTATTTTATTAGTAGTTATATATTTTAGCTTCAAAATATGAGCATTTTGTAAAAAAATACGTAAAACATTATAATAATGATTGCGATTAATATATGCATCTCATGGGGTTTTAGGTTGCTTTGCAAAGGCTGTATATCCAATCTCTCAAATGAATATGTGAGAAAATTTTGAACGTGTTCAAGGCAAATAGATAGTCTTTCTCTGACTGTAAAATTATCACCTAGTTTTACATAATATAACTTGTTCTCTCATCCATTCAGACTGGGTTGGATTGTTTGAGTCACGTAAAAATGTAATTTTTAAGGCCTGTAAAATATAAATATAAAAATAAAACTGCCGAAGGAGACGCTTCATGTAAACTCTATACATCTCTCTCTCTCTATCTCTCTCTATCTCTATCTCTCTCTCTATCTAGTTATCTCTTATCTCTATCTCTCTGGGTGTTTCTCTGTTTCGCTTTCGGCTACGGATGGACTAGTTTTACTACTGTGGTGTATTTCATTTTGTTTATCATGAACTCTTCCATTAAGCAAATTATGTCCCCTTTTTATTACATCCATAAGTAGCAAATACAGAACTTGTACCCTACCTAACACGGAGACAAAATAATAAAGAGAAAGTTGTATGATGAATAAAAACATGCTGTGTCACCGATTAACTAAAGTGAATAATTAAAATTATGATTTCAAAGCAAGTTAAATATTTACAAAAATAAAAAAAAGACTAAATCCAAAATGATCATCTCTATATTTGTATCTTTTTCGCCGCAACAACGTATTAAATAGTAGCAATTAAGGTGGCGACATTCCCTTTATTTATAATGGATAAATCTTTTCATGTTTAATTAAAACAATTAAAATTGAAGCTTACTAAAACAAAACTCAGTTCTAAAACTGATTATATATATTTGTCTGATCAAAATATATAACAAGTTTTAAGAAATAAACATCAAATAAATCAGGTACAATATAATATATGCCACTGTGAATATAACACATTTGACTATATTTTAGCAGAGCATTTTTGTAAGGTTCTGCCCTTGATAAGCCTTTCTCTGACGTTTTAGAATAATTAAGTTGGATATCTCGATAAGAGAATTGCCGTAAAATTCAAATTATAATAATCTTTTGTCGTGCAATAAATATAAACTACATTAGACAAAAATGGTCCGGAGATTAACTTTTCATGCATTGGATATTAAGGTAGGTAAACTTAGTACTTTGAATGTCAGTTTTCGACGTTCGTTGAATCATTATCTGCGTTTCAATTCAGCTTTTTTAGTGATCTTCTTAATAATGTGTCACAAAATATCATGGCGATAAACCAATTGAGTACAAGAGGTAATGCGATGGATGTATTGTTATTCAAGTCATGAAATAATATTAGGAGAAGGTTGTAATTGATAGATGGAATAGAGAACATGATTCGTTACAAAAATGTGTTATTTGAAGTATTGGTTGTCAGTGGATTTGAAGAATAGTATGTGTTAAAACGCAGGGCGGGCATGCAGTGATCTTGTGTTTTACCGATGAAAACTTAATGAACAAAAGTCTGTTCATGGAACATCAGTTTAATATAAGGCACGAAGGTAGACTTCGTAATGTTCCTCGCACTGTTGATAGAAATACAAGTTCTTGCTGTGAATGTTTTATTAGAAGAAACCAGAGAACGAAGCTCAGTCGAGCACTTTTTCTTCTTTAATGGTTCCCCTGACATTATCCCAGTAGTGGCAGAAAAAGCAATCACTTAGTTCTTATTTGCTTGTGTCTCTTATATGGGTCATGCCTTTTTTTGTTTGGTTAATATAGTCTTATGTTCATGGTGTTAGCAGGAACATTATCACTGGAGAACCCAACTTATTTTACGCGTGATCTTTGACATGGCCTATATTTTTAGTCTGACAGAAGAAGCTACAATTGCCGAATCTTTGTAGTGGGAAACTTAAACGCCTAACTGGTGTGTCTTCAGATAAAATAAATTTGGTTTCAGACCAGGAGGCCACTGTCATACTTTTTAAATCAACATGTATCACTCGAAATATACTATATTTAACCTTTTTTTCTGGAGTTTGTAAGGATACCTGCAATGTTGGGGATATCCAGTGACATATGACACTCATTGACAAGAACGACAGTTACAATGTATTGGACAACCTCTTAAATAGTTATATATTGGAGGATGTACACAGCTAATTTTTTTTACTTTAATTCACGCAAACAAAGCATATTGTCACTGAGAGGTTATGCGCTACTGTGGATTACAGGCCAGATATATAGGGAACATCCTAGGTGATGATTTCAGCAGAGATATATTTGTTTATATTACATTAAAATGTCTGCATGTCGGTTCAGTCATGTAAACTGTAAGCGGGGATACAATTCCTATGGCTAGCAGATGAGGAAAGAAGGTATTAGAGTAGAACGTATTTCGATGGTATCTAGGGACCTTCAAAGTGAACATATGGGTTTTAGCTGATTGTCGGGTTGATCGGGTGTATTTACGTCGCCAGAGCAGCAAGTTTGTCGGAGCACATTCCATTGAATTACTTGTAAAACAAGACAAAGGATGTAACATTGCGGCGATTGGGTGTGGGCCTGAGCTTAGCCGATAGTGTGGGGCCTATTAGATTACGGACTCTTTTTTGGCCCTAGGCGGAAGAGATAAGTTGATGGTAGAACCAGCCGAGAAGTAACAACAATACTGCATGGGAAGATGGTGGCCTTGTAGATATATAATATACTAGCTATTTACATCTTTCGGACTCTTCGCATCATCGTTGTTGATATTTTTAAAGAATTCTCGTTGTTATACTCGTCAGCTGTCGCCAAAATTGCTTTTGTTGTGGTCGATAGCATTCCAGAAATCTTAAACGCAACCATTAATTTAATTCATTGGTACAGACTGCTAAATATCAGATTTCAATGTTTTTTTACATATTTCGTAATGATTGCCTCTGAGGGGATTGTTTCAGATGGGTGTGATACTAATTCTGCAGAAACTCTGGGGAGGTCCACTTTTGGAATTTAATGAAGAATGATGTGATGAAATGTAAACACAATACTGTGGGGTTTTCACTAATTTAGGGGGGGGGGTATTTAGTTTTCTCGAGAAACATAATCAACTGAATTGCTAGAACATAGAAGAATACCTAAATAGATTTTAGAGAATGGCCAGAAAAGAGTTGTCTCCGACGTGGCTAGAACCAAGAAAGAAAGGGGTAGCTGTACCTTTTACGGTACTTGAAAGAATGTGACAAGACTTTGTGTCTTTTCGAAAATAAAGTGAGCGATAAAAGTTCTTTTTTGCGTTTTCGAGTTCCCAATGGTAAGCACAATGCGAGGGGAGATGCTACAACCAATGTGAGGAGAGCACCCAAATGAAAGAACGAGTATTTCCATATTTTGTCTTATATAAGGTGGCTCTTAGAAAAGAAATGGTGCAACTATTGTATAACAATATTATTAAAGGTCCTCATCAGATTAAACACACAATCTTTAAAAAGGATTTACCCTAGAATATCGCGTGCGAACGCCACTATCTACTGAGCAGTTATCTGGAATATATTAATTTTAATTCGATATTAAACATATTTAAATTCCGTTACCAATTTTGAACTCTGATAGATTTCTTTAACCTTATAATATAAAATAACAATTTAAAATGTAACTAAGTGTCACGTAAACAAGAACTGATATTTTAAAATGCGTCACTTCAATCTGCGCATTCCACCTTTATCCAAGCTTTATATTCTCTTTGAGAACTTAAGGCGATCCTACCGGGGAATGCCAACGAGACTGTTCAGACATTGTATGCAGGCCAGCTTATGCTTATCCTAGTCAGATGGCTTTACAGAACCACACCTGAGCTTTTCTCTAACCTGCTAGCAAGGTGGTAATCAATAGGCTATTCGAAACTTTAGCAACACATGCAAATGCTATTTAAACTTAAGCATGATAGACCAATTAAAATGCTATTTTGAAACTTAAGCATGAAAAACTGACCAGCAGGCATAGACGCAAATAGAGACGTGTAGGCGCATCTATAGATTTATACCAGTTACTAAAAAAATAAGTCTATATAATAATACGTTTAGCCACCCCATATCCATACGTACGTTATCACCTTTCACGCAGATAAAAATGAGATCGTCCGATTTGCACAGATGGTGATTCTGTATAGATCTGATTTCGATATGGTAAACAATTTCGATGTCACCCATTTTAAAAAGAATTGTTCCAAAATCGAATTATGTCATCTCATCAACTAAAACAGTTCAATTTAAAATTAATACATTTTAAAAAGTGGCATTTGTTTTACTGATTTGAAAAATATTTTCCAGGCAATTTTTTTTTACGCTAAGAAGACAGGGAATATTTATCGAATTACAAATAAATAACTTGCTAAAATTAAAAATAAATAAAGAAGATACATATTCGTTTTACTTATTCTAAAGTATATTTGACTGACAATGAAAATTACTTTCAGGTAAGAAGTAAGAGTTATTTTTCTTAAAAGGGACAGACATTTATTATTTTAAAAGTCTTATTATTTTAAATAATAGCATAAACAGTTTCATGTAAAAAGTACCGTAGGGTTTTGCTAATGTATATATTAATATGCTATGTCATTTCATGTTCGTATGTGGGTTTTCACCTCAACCACGTTATCAAAAAACGAGATCTTCCAATTGGCTACGATGCAATACAAAAAAAATCGGATGTCGTTGTTGTGTTGTACGCGAAACAGTAATTAAAATACCCTTTCTTTGCCTTCTGGCTATTGTAGATAGAACTTTACTATCTGTTCTGTCCCAAGAGGACACTAATATTGTGGGGTCTCCGTTCGCGCCGGACGTCTATAGAATGGAATATTCTCCAAACTCCGAGACTACCATGACCATATATATTTTGAAACTACATTAATCATAGTTCTTAGAGGTATATGGTTTAGGCTAAACGTAGGTGGTACAATACTATTGTGGAATCTGTATTCGCGCCAGACGTATATAGAATGGAACTAATTTTAAGCAGAGACACACTATACAACAATTAAACAATACAACTATGTAATTACCACTGCTCCCGCTAGTAAATATATACTATATTAAATTGTATTATCGGAAACATTGTCAAACCCTACATAGATGCTATTTCTTTAAATTTGAAAAGTAACTAGGGTCTTGGTCAGAAGTGCATATTGCTGCATATCTATCCAGTGATCCCGTTGTGGGTCTAGATAAAAGTAAGTAGTCTATGCAGTGACTTTTATCTGTGTATGTATTCATGTTGTGTAAGTTTCGTTTAATGTTATCTTCATCATTCAAATTATTCGTTTATCTCGTGATATTTTAAGCTAACTTTATTGGCTATAATAGAAAAAATAACCTTACAATATTTAACAACTTTATGTTATTATTTCTGCTAGTTTTAGTCGTGGTGTTTGCTTTGGTTCTTCGAGTCATTCCTGTTCTTCAAAATAAGTTTTCGTACTTTCTTCCAGTCATTCCTGTTCTTCTAAATAAGTGATTGTACTTTATTCTCATTATTCGTTTTTTTCAACACGAACAAAACCTTTCGTAAGATGAACAGATGTTTGTAATAACGTGTATTTGTTATTATTTAAGGCATAGGCTGCTATGAATACTTTGACTTAGTTTAAGGAACATTTGCTAAGTTAAATTAGTGCGTAAAATTGTACTGGAATTAACAATGTTTTCATGGGGCACAGTTTTGCTAATACTACTTGAAGATCTGTATAATTTGATATTTTTGGAATATCTTAGAAACCTCATGTCATGTTTATCATGTGTTCTCAAGATATGTGGGCGATAAGCTTTGATTCTTTTTTCTGTGTTCGTAGAAAAGTTCCCATGAAATATTAACATATCTTATGTGTCTAACCGAATATTGGTGATATCTATACAAATAACTTGTATGTTCTTCCAATAAAAGTGTTAAGTTTTCCAATATAAATTTTGTTTTTCTAATATTCACTCTAAAAAACGTGCATTGCCACTGAAACACAAGTGGCTACTTTTCATGAAATACCTTATTTATAGAAAAATTCTATCTGAGGCGTTGTGCAGCGAGATGCTTGTAAAGATTATATTTACATTTCTTCATGTTGGTACTGTACAGGGAAACAGGGTACAGGGAGAGGATTTCGAAAGAAAACAGTTCGCGAAGGAAACTATTAGAGAAGAAACTTTTCCGGTTTCTGATGGCCCCTAATTGTCAGGGTTTTCGGGATATTTAAATAGAAGGGGAGTAAGTGCAGCAAGTTCGTCGGAACACATTCGATTGAAGTACTTGTAAAACGAGAACAGGGATGCAACATTTCGGTGATAGCGAAGGGGCCCGAGCTTGGTAGACAGTGTGGCTCATATTCGGTTAGAAGCTTTTTTTGGAGTCGGTCTAAGAAGAAGATACAATTGGTTACTGGACAATCACAGACGTGGCAATAGTACTCCATATGTGAGCGAATGTACGTTTTGTAGTGATATCAGATACTAGCAGGTGCGAGTAGTTGTCTTGCCTGTTAGAGTGAGACCACCTTCCTTGCGGCAACATTGTTAGTATCTTAGTCGCGGTATTTATAGAGATCGTGACCAATCCTACTATGACAGTATTTTTATATTTAGTAGATACTAATATATGGTAACCTGATGTAAGGTGGTCAAATATTTCCGTATATTAATCACATCATTTGCATTGCTTAGTATGTCTGTTTGATAACGTTTTCCGATGAAAAATTGGTCCTCAGCTCAACGAATAACGTCGTCTTTTTTCAGCTTTTAGCCCATCACTGGTCAACCATTAATGTTAAATGCGAGTGCCTAATAATTAAACGGTGTTTTTTAATGAAGTAAACACCATGATTAAATCGGAAATATATTGTATTATATTTAAATAATGCTATGTACTGTAGTATCAATTTTCTTGTCATGAGACTATCTTCTAAGAGACTACATACTATTGTTTTTTTAAGGGAGAGTGTGTAGTAGTAGTGGCTGTTCTGTTGTAATGATACGATACTAGCATACATAAACTCCTACTTTTGGGGGCGATGTAGTATTCGTTTGTCATAGTATCATCTTCTCTATCATTGTTTTCTCCTTTGAGAGGTCAGTATAATATATGTTCGTTCATTATATTATACCATCCTCAAGGCTAGCAAAATATGGAATCTGAGGTAGCATATATTTGCTAGTATCTCTCTCTCTCTCTCTCTCTCTCTCTCTATATATATATATATATATATATATAATAATATATATGAATTTATATATGATATATATATAATTATAATATATATATATACTATATATATACATATTATATATATAATATATACAATGTATATATATATATAATATATAATATATTACATATATATAATATATAATATATAATATAATATATATATATATATGTATATATTAATATTAATGTATTATATAAGTTTCTGTAGCTGTTAATCCGTTGAAACTCTAGTGTTTATATAAAAAAAGGTTCAATAACAAGTGGATATGTTCTTTAGTATAACCTTTTAGTTATACACACATTACAGGTGACATATGTGCATACATGTTTCGGTTGTACTATTCACAGAGAATCAACTTCTTCTGAGCAAAATACACCGGGATGTAAAATGGGATATGGTAAACTTTCTTATTAAGCATATTTTAGGGGATAGGACATTTTTATAGTTTCACGGGTCAAGCTTCGTATCGAATTACATTGTTTACTCGTCATGAATGTAGATAAATTAGATATAACTATGTCTAGATCTATGCGTACGTAAGTATATAGATACATATGTTAATTTCTTATGTGTATGGGTATGTCTATACGGGTGTAAAAGTTTTATATTTTTATATTTGTTTATATTTAATTTTGTGTACGTATGCGTAGCTAGTAGGCGTATTTGCATGCTACTGTTGAGTTGCGTATGCGTTATATGTATTTAGAAACATATGTATATATGTGTTTATATATGCATGTGTATATCTGGTATTCCGATATTTGTGAGTATAAGAGAAATATAAGTAATATATATATATATATATATATATATTCTTACAAACGAAGAGAAATCGATCGGGATTAAAAGTAAGAAACCGCGGAAAGCATCGATTAGATTATATACATATATGTTCAGGCAAGGTTCGTTTTTCATTACTCGTGTGTACGTTGTTCGAGGGGCGATTTCATCATCCCTACTTTGTAACTAGCAACAGAGCTCATGTCGCTCATATCTATTTTAGCCGACACGACCAAGGAGAAGAAGGAGAAGTAGAGCAAGAAGAAAAGGAAGTTAACTGTCCGCGAGGAAAAGGGGAGAATCACGGTCGTTGAGTACAGCCGCGCGAGGGGGGGGGAGTCATAACAGGACAGTCAAGATGTTAAGACGTCCAACTACAGCCGCGCGCGAGAAAGACAGTGACTTTTTGGAAATGAGATTATAACCTCTTGCGAGACACCCGAAAGGCGAGAGATATGCTTCTCTCGAAATATTCATTTTAGAATCCAGAATCCAGAATGAACGGTCCGAAATTGTTTTCCTGAGAAAAATGTGTGTCTCTCAGTGAGAGACAAAACCCCCTTCCTGAGAAATCCCCAAAATACATGTTCTCAAAATAAAAACGACATGACGCCGAGACGCGTACCTATTATGACTTGCCAGGAACACCGACCCTCAAATGAAAGAGATATTCGCTCGTAAGTTAACAGCTTGTTGATTACTTTCTCCTCGGACATCTGTCTCCAGGGCTATGTATATATATACATATATATATATATATATATATATATATGTATACATTTGTGTGAAAATGTATCCTGCTGCTATAAGATTACGATAGACAATCCCCCTTTTTATAATAGACTTTTGTTTTCATGTTAATGTTTTATTTTTGTTTTTATAAATATATGTATCCCCTTTCTAGTATCTATAAATAAATATTTTTTTATAATTTACCTTTGTGTCTGTGTTGTTGTTTTTGTGCATGCTTCGCTTTCTTTCTACCCTATGCGATCTTAAGAATGATTCATCCCCATCCCCCCGCGTTCTGTCATTGATTATAGAACCTGGAATCCTCATATGAGCCAATTTCCGGACTTTTCTTTTTCTTTTAATTATCTTTGTCACAGAGATCCCGTCGTGACTATATATATATATATATATATATATATATATATATATATATATATATATACATGTACACACCCACCCACAAACACCCCCCCACACACACACACACAACCACACGCACACATATATATATATACATATATATATATATATACGTAAGTATAGATTTATATTCGGATCTGTAGTAATGCATATGTATGAATACAAGTAAACACCCATTTAGAGTATGTATGTATTGACTGTGTTTATAGTGAATTAATTCAATAGCCGTTAGAATAATTATAAAAAAGGTAAATATATTTATATATATATTAAATATATCATGCTGCACTTATTAATGGAATAGGGGATGTAACCGTTTACATTATGTTTATGTATGTGTATATATATATATATATGAGCATCACTATGTATATGTGAAACTGTATGTGTACATATATCTATGTATGTGTAAGTATATATATATATATATATATATATATATATATATATATATGTATACATATATTTGTGTATTTTTTATATATGTATATATATATATATATATGTGTGTGTGTGTATATGTGTACCTGTGTATCTGCAAATGTGTGCAGTTATGCATTTAATATAGAGATCATATTTTTTTATGGGCATGTATGTATGGTTATCTAGGTATATTTGTGTGTGTATATATTATGGGATAATTATGACTTAACATATTTTTTTGTAGAATAATATTGTGTGTTAAATTGAAAAGTAAGAAATCCCACTGAACCACTAATAGGTAATAAATAGAGAACGTTAGAAACAATAATTATAAACTGATTGATGAATTAATAAATAGTACAATTATACAGAATATTACATATGTTCTATACACATTTTTGTGTTCATGGTATGTGTCATTTTATATTATTAGCATTTAATTTTACTTTTACCAAACAAACAAACACGTTATATAATCCGTGAACGATATGTTTAAATGTATATTGAAGTTGTTAGCTGCAAATGAGGTGGCTTCACAACTCATTTATTTGTTCATATTCAAGAACACCATGTAATTTGTTGTTGTTATAATTATTATTATTATCATTATTATTATTGTTATCATTATCATTATTATTAACTCATTAAGGGTTTTCACAAGTGTCATTTTTAGTGATTGCTCACTAGCAACAACGAGTGGTACTCACTAGTTTGTGAGTGACAACAAGCCTAAACAGATTTTCTACACCCTCCACTCCCTTCAATTACTATTGCAAATAACGTTGCATTATTGCAACAGTCGTTTACCATTAATTTATCGCTGTCAACCACCTCTGAACTTCTGTGTAATTTGAGTAGTCATAATGTTCCCCGAAGTTCCAGTACTCTCCGCACTTTGATTATTAATATTATTATTATCATTATCATTAGCAGTAGTAGGCGTAGTAGTAGTAGTAGTAGTAGTAGTAGTAGTAGTAGAAGTAGTGGTTTACCACCTTTTCCGATAATAATAGACTCTAAATAGCATAATTTCATTTGTGATGTAAGAACGATAATAAAAATACACATAGTTTATTTTCTAATTTTGATTTCGAGTGTATTTATCATATTGCCTTTTTGTTCACAATACAAGTAGTAGTAGTAGTAGTAGTAGTAGTAGTAGTAGTTTTCCTGTGAAATACCTAATGGTACTGCATACAATTGCTACGCGTATTCCTATTAATGTATGACTCATTATATATAGAAATAGTATTCAGATATGGTACATTTATTGGTTTCAAAATCTGTGAACAGAAGAAAAGACGTCTCCCATTTTTACTCAGCCATTCGACCTTTGATATGACATATGAGATTGTTTGCATGAAAGTGATCCCCTGTTAATCTCTTGTTATGTTTTTTTATATAATCCTGTAGCTTTTCCAACATGACCTTTGCGATTAGAATCAGTTAGAAAGGTCTCGGGTTCGGGGCGGGTGGTTGGCTGGAAACCAAACAAAACCGACGGTGTAATCTGATATTTCCAATTGATGGACGAGGACAGAGACATGCAAAGACGAACAGATAGAAAACAGGGTTTCCCCCTCGCATGGTCGATACATGCAACCATTTTGGAAACATAATCTCAGACATTGAGTGTACAGGAAGGATGCCAGCGAGAAGGGAATAAATGGGATTCTGGCCGTTGTTTTAAGGCAGCAACTATCGAAGAGTGGTATGGGTCCAGGTTGTCTGTCACAAAATAAGAAACACGGCACAACTTTATAACACATATATGTCGTACATTATCTTTCAATTAAACAAGTAAAATCATTCAATTTGTGAATCCTTATTGATTTCCTAATCAGATGTCTCCAATTTAAAACCGAGTAAAAGTCTTATAAGGAAGTTAATTCAAGTAAAGAAAGACACTTAATTGAAATTCACGGTCAATTCGTTTGATCGCTTTTCGTGTTTTTTAAAACTCTTATTTCTATAAACACTGTACATGCTCACCTATATCTCTTGATATGATTGCTTTTGCTGGAATTGATTCAGAATGTCGTCTCCTGGTGCATTACTCATCACTAGTATAATCTGCTCATTTACCAGCTTTTAATCTGAAGGTTTCATTATGATTTTTTTCTAATACATCAAACAACCTTGATCAGTAAAGATTCGACAGGTTCAACTAATCCACAGTGCAGATGCATGAACATTTGATCCGACATGAAACCGGCAGAGTAACGTCCAGTGACTCCGAAGGCGAACGCTCAACTTGTGTGATCTTATTTTTGAATTAGGATTTTACAAAACTAGAATAAATGTACTAATACTGAGAAAGAGTTAAGAGACATTTATTTGGGGAAAAAATATTCTCTGAAGTATACATAATATTACATAAAATAAAACAATGAAATAATTGTTATTAAAGTGAATGTAATTTTTTTAATAACAAAACAATAATAAAAAATGAATAACAAATTAATTAATCAATGAATCTAATTGTAATAATTCTAATTCAAAATCAGAGAATTATCCGATATTAATTATTTTTATGGAATTTAATTATTAATGAATGAATATAGATATACACCACTTATTTATAACAAACACACGTAGATGTTTAGGTCTACTTAAATTACATTCCCATCTACTTCAGTTCAAGAAATACCTCTTATTATACCCACATTCGAAACTCAGTGACCATTTTTTAAATGTGATACCACACTGAATTCTGAATAAAAGGTTAGTTTAAATGAATAGTTCGGTAAAAAAGTCGTGAGATATTTAACTACTAGCATCATTCAATATTTTCATGGCAAACCTTCATAGTGATATCTGTTTGAAAGGGTTATCCTTGAATTTGCCTATGAGTAAACTTATGATCCCTATTTTTTTTCAGTGAAGGAGTGGGAAGGGTAAAGTAATTAAAGTTCCCTTAAAAGTTATTTCTACAAAAAATAAATACTTTTTTTTTATAATATTCAGTTATAACTCATTAATAATTGCCGAATTTTTTGTGGATTTTTTTCAATCATTTTTGGTTAAAAAAAAGGATAATTTTCAGTTTCATCACCCGCCGCTATATTAATATATTAATATAGAAAATTAAGAATATTCAACGGTCACATAAATTTACCATCAAGGTGCCTCCTGGAAAAAATTAATATACAATTGTTTTGGAACTGCGACTTCTCATTTTAACTTCCGGGTAAATATCCAACATTTGTATACGTCTAATCCGGAACATTATTATATTACAAGAGGTTCCAGTTTGCTCTCAAAGTAGTAATGTAATTTAGAAAAATAGGAATATAAGGATATTTATTAGGCGATTTAAAGTTATGTTTTAATCGATTACACAAAGCGTGGTCTCATGATGATGATGATGATCATCATCATCATCTGTTCCGTGGTCTGGATAACCGTCGGGGCTTCAAATATTACCTGACAACCAGCTTTATCCAATCCTCCCGGTCTTCTGTCTTTCGGGCGTGCTACTCAACGCCAGCCATGCTCATTCTCGAATGTTGTCGTCCTATCTCTTTTTTGTCTGTACTTCGTTCTTTATCCTTAGACAGTTCTTCAACGGAATCCCTTGCGAAACCTGATAAACGTATTAAATTGATATACCAGTTCATTTCCAGTATTTTAAATTTGTAAGTAAATCTTCATATAGCTCGATTGTTTGTATCAGTCCGTTCTTCACTTTGTTTACTAAGCAGGAAACGAATAACAAAATATGCATGTCGGTAATACGTTCTTTTATTTTAGCATAATTAGGTATAATTAAGGCGGAAGAAGACGCTGTTATTTTTAAAATATTTTTTTTATTGTCGCTCCGTTCCAAATACGCGTACAATATCCGATACCCATATCCTCTATTACTTGTATAATTTACTACAACCTACATCCGACACGCGTGATTATTATTTGCTATTATTCGTTACAATGAATAGGCATTGACATTTTATCATTATTTTATTAGTTAAATTGTTACAGAATGTTTTTGAACATTTGATTGTTTTTATTTTCACAACGTTTCTACCGCATTTTTTCAGATGTTACGCTCGTCGGTAATTTCAGTAAGCATTTTAAACTATCCTCATTATTCAATCAACTCGGATTCTTGGCCTTATTGATCGGATCAAAGTGAAACCAATTTAGGGATATCTTAAGAAACACGGTCCGTAGAGTAAATGCCTTATTGTGGTGACTGTGATGATTCTAATTGAGATAAGGGTAGACATGTTCATCACTATAAACAAGAAGATGATCAACGACACTCATTTCTCCACACTTTGGATGGCCTTGTGCCTTATTTATATTGAATGTAAATTTGTATATATTGTGCAAATAAATAATTTAAAGTGTAGCATTTGTTCTGATATTACACTTCGCTGTTACTGCATCCGGTCAGTGAAGGAGAACTCTTTGCTAGACTTAGTCAACTTTTATTTATGTTCTAACCCAGGGTGCCGATTTTAAGGGAGCTAGACTCTCTCCACATTCAACCCCGCTATTTTGTCTAACTACTCCCTCATAGTAAGAAAAGTGAAAAAGTACTCGGGTAGAATTGCAATTATTGTTTCTTTCCTGTTTTTTCTATATTTAGTACCAGTTAAGTTTAACTCTAAATGAGGTTTCAGTAAAACATGCGTCGACCAACCGCTTGTCGACGAACGACCGAAGGTAAGCGAGGACTTGAATGGGTGACCAATTTGGAATACTAAGTTATACAAGTAAATCTCTTCACCAACGTGCATAACCGTCGACAAACTAGTGTTCTGCTATGGATGCGGTCATCGACTCAGCTTAATACTAGCTAACTGACTGTCAGCATTGCTTCCATGAACTTCTGATCTTAGAAACGGGTTGTACTAGTACCAGTTCATGAATAGTCGGCGGCTGATTTAATACCAGCCGAAGATATGTCTAGGAGATCATTCTAACAACGTGGGCCTGTCACTTTGTTCAACATACCTTTCTCTTGTCGCATTTAGGTGTTATTGTATTCGGTCTTGAGATATGCATCCTCTTAGGCATTAGTTCCTTCTTTGTGAGAATGTTATTATTGATCACCTGAGGCACCCTTACAGAAAAAATGCCAGTGTTTGGCTACTTTTGCACTAAAAAGGAGCACCCTAAGACGGACTGGGTTCACTCACCCTCCGTCCTTATGTCATGTTTTCCTATTTGATAAAGCAAATAAATACAATCAGTTAATTTTAATACCTGAAAAATAAGCAAATTGATAAATATTCTGAAGTAAATTATATATAGCTGTTTATTTACTCCTTTCAACAAAGAGAGATATGGAACAAGCCGGAAGGTGGGTGAACAGCTAAAGCTCCTGAAAGCTCATCTTGCTCTGAAAAAAATAGCCATACACACAACTGTTAGTGTAACAGCAAGCAAACTCGAGCAAAAATTTCGGACACGAATTAAACTGATGAATATGTATTCATTTTCGTGCACGTGGCCAACGCTGAACTATAAAATATTTTCACCGTAAAACTGGAAATACATGAAAATAAACAAGTCTTACAAACATGTTCTAAGACAAAACAAAGCAAATTATAAAATAGTAAAAATTCAAATAGGTTTAGAGAACTATGCTTTGCTTACCTCTACTTTTGCCAAGCTACCTGCTTGAGAGCAAAACGTCTATCACAAGCGGAACAAACTCCGACTCCCATGGTGACTGATTCGAAAAGACCGCCTATGGGTCAGTAGGTGGTGTGGAGGCACGACAGTTACCCCGTGCGCATGTCTTCCCGAAGAGGACGGTGCTGAATACAAAATGTCCCCTTCCTGAATTATGACCGGCCAACATGTGAAACCTCTACGTTTACAGTTAGTATTGACCCGTAGAAGGACCTGAGGCAATCAGTCATAACCAAATCTCGCCTCAAGGACAGGAAGCAATACTAGAGAGAAAGTGCACTTTCTAGGAATCAGCTGAAATATTTTTAAATGATCATGTAAACATTACGGCCAGTTCACGTCAATAAACAACAAACGTTAAATGGTTCAAATACATTTTTGATTTTTCTATACTTTTTTTAACAGAGATAACGAATTCTTTTTTCTTTAGCATAGCAGTGCAAATGTTTAGTGGAAAAATAAGTAATATATTAAAATATACATTTGATGCCGAAAAATATCACATACCGCATCATTCGTACACGTGTTCTTCATTGCTAAATATAACTCTAATAAATCAAGGAGGTTTGTTAATATTTTAAATTGAGGAAAATGATAAGCTTTGTCTACCTTAGAATTTTTTCTTTCGCTGTATAAGTTTTTCAAATATGCAAACAAATAAAAAAATAAAATAATTAAACTTCATCTCGGATAACGCCGGGTATTTTCAGCTTGTGTTAAATAAACCCTACATATCAATAACTAGAAAATAGAGGAAGCAAATAAATACAGAAGTTATTTCGGATCCCAAAAAGAGCAATAGCAACTAAGATTATAGGGATCTCCTTTTAATACAATGTTAGCGAAATACAATCTTAGATACACGTGGCAAGCTTTTGCCATAGACGAGCTACAATAACTTCCGTTTTAATTGTTTTATATTTCGAAAACAAACGAATAGAAACATTTCATTGCAACGATAAAATCCCGCACGAACACAAGGAGGATGATTCGATTGCCAGTGTCAAGTTATATGAGAGTGAAAACCGTTTATGTCTGCTTGAACGTGTGTGCAAGATTAAAGTGGCTTAAGACAGCAGGTTCGAGGGAATTCTTCCTATGAAATGAACGCTTACAATTTATAGGCAGTTTCAGCGTTCATTTAGATTTTATGTGTCAGCTGACAGCGCAAGCTCTATTTAATGAATTCCGGTTGTGAACACGCTGCCAATTCAGAGTGTTATGCTTCTCTGTGTTGTTAGATACGTCCACTTAAGTCTACGAAAGGCTCTGTCTGACATTCACATCGGTTGGTTTGTCACGCTGAACTTAGGATAACAATTTCAAAGCAAAAGGGATACATTTTAAGTAACATTCGTACGCGCATTTGCAAAAAGTTGAATATCCAGTGTAGCAGTAAGTCCTGGGAGCATATACCAGTTGGAAATAATTTATACACCATCCACTATGACTATGCAATCATACAGCTACATATCTAGAAAACGGAGCTGTTAAACCTGACATCGTAATATGGGACAAAAAGGAAGAAAGTAGCAACCCTAGTTGAAGTCAGTGTCCTTAATGATGCAGGATTGAACAGAGCTAAAAGGGAAAAGTTTACGAAATACCAAGGTATTATGTACGACAGTAAAAGAAACTGGAATCTTAGGAAAATCTCCATCATACCAGTAATTATAGGAGCAACAGGAATAATGAAAACAGAATGTCAAAAGCTATCTGGCGAGTATACCCGGTGAACCGAGTGCAAGAGAAATACAAACAACTGCACTTAAAGAGACGGTTATAATCTGAAAACGATCTCTAGGATGGAGTGTCTGAAATAGCCAGTGAATGTCTGGCGTCCGGTAGGATGCCCTATCTCCAGCAAAAACAGAAAGATAAGAAAACAAAAAATAATAATATGCTTGAAATAGCATAATTTTACATTATCTTTTAAACACCAAGCCTGCGAGTAATTAGGCAACACATTGCCATGCTCCTATACAGACCTATTAAAGACTGTCCTTTCGTTGGTTTGCCACGCTTTAGTTAAAATACTATTTACCTTCCTCAATCAAGTTTCTTTGAAGTAGCATCTTATTTGATGTGTCAGGGTTACGTTAGAAATAGTATTTTAATCACTAACAGCGCTGATTGTATGGACGCACTCGAAATATATTTGTTCTTTGTGTTCTTTGTTTTAGTTTTTTTTAACTAATCAATAACTATTTGTCCTTTTCTGGTTTTCTTATTTTCCTTCGTTTTCGTTGTCAAGTGTTTGGTATTTTCCCAGCTCGGCGCGATTATGGAAGCCACAAAATTCCCTCCCTTAATTCCTTTTTTTGCGTAGTTCATGCACAAGTAAACACTACTTCTGTAATTGTACAACTGATCGCAATATTCTTCGTAGTTGTCTCTTGCTTATCTATTGACTCCGTTTTTTGTCTTTATGATGCGCCATTTTGTTTTGTTTAGGAATCTTTTCATTCTTTGTTATCGTTCGCTTACGTATTGCCTTTCAGTCAAGTCAGGTTATTGGTGTCTACTAGTCTTTATTTCTCTTATGTAACGTTCTAATAATTTTCACCAGGCTTAACACATTTAGGAAAAGCAAACTAATCGCTGCAATGTTGATCCGCAGATTTTAAGTCTTGGTTATAAGTAGTATTAATATTATTATTACTAGTAGTATTATTAGCAGTAGTATATAAAGTAGTACTGTTAATAATAGAATCATTATTATTATTGGTTGTAGTACTACTAGTAGTAATAGAACGTATAGTGTGTTCCTTGTTATTTACAAACACGCTAGTAACAATGATATTAGATTTTCCATAATCTTTCATCTTTAAATAATCTATTAATAATAAAGTGTATGTATATGTCTGTCTGAAGTCCAAACTATACTATTTAAGTCTATTGTACTTATGAAATAGTATAGTGTATATTATTTAAAACTAATGTACTAATGTTAAGCAATCCATATTCCGACCATTACTAAATGGGTGACCATTTTGGAAGAATAACAAAACTGGTTCTTTCATGTGACGTAGGCGCCTCCAATCCACTATTTAAACATGAGTATCAAAACTGGTTCTTTGATATAGTGTGGGTTCTGCGTTCGCGCTTGACATCCCAAACATGAAATAAGTTTTAGTTATTCTTTTTCTCGGGGTGCGGTGAAAAAAATGTTTTTCTTTAACCAAAAATATTTATTTAGGTGTGGAAGAGTATTTTTTTTGGGGGGGGGGGTTATAACAAAAAATATTTCTTTGGGTGGGGAAGAGTAAAAAAATAATTTGGGGAGGGGTGGGGGGTAAACTTTATTTTTTATCTTACAAAAAGAAATATTTTTAGGAGGCTTGGCGTGGGTGAATTTTTTGTTTGTGTTTTTAGGGGGTTGGTGAAATAAATTTTATTTTTTTTATTTTAAACTAAATATATTTTTGGTACGAAACAAAGAAAATAAATTTCTAACCACCCAAGAAATATGACTGGGGCGCCATCGGTTTGCGGGCGAGCGTTCATTTTTAACGCGGCACCCTAGCAAAAATAGACCGTAAGGAGGGTATTTTGCCTAGTAGTAGTAGGAGTAATAATAATAATAATAATAATAATAATAATAATAATAATATTTTGCCTAGTAGTAGTAGAAATAATAATAATAATAATAATAATAATAATAATAATAATAATAATAATAATAATAATAATAATAATAATAAGAAGAAGAAGAAGAAGAAGAAGAAGAAGAAGAAGAAAACAAACTTTTATCATTATTCATACCCCGTTTGATGCTATGGTAAATGAAAGAAGCAAACTGTACTGGAATCCGGGAAAGTATATCCGTGACTCGGACTCTAAAAAACACCACATGCATGACACCAGTGCTTTTTTCTCCACCTATGAGGAACGAGTTGGAGGGCATACTTACACTGCGTAATGATCTAAGAGCTTATCATAGAAAAATAAAACTACACACACCCTTCTATGTTAGCCGTCATCATTCTAGTCTACTGCCAATACCTATTGCTGACTATTGTGGAGAGAACACAAATGCAACAGTTGCTGCTACTTGGAGAGACACATACCGTCTATAGTCAATGCTACTAATAGGCATCACAATGTCTCACAAGTAGGAGTTTATACTCGCTAGGACGATGTCATCCAACAAACTAACCCAGTGAGCAAATAAATATTAGATTTTTGAATGTGAGGTGGTATATATAATAATTTCCACAATCAGACAACGCTGCAGCCCACAACCTATGCAAGAAATACACCGTGAGTATGACTTCCTTCTTGTGAGACATTGGCCTGGGTCCTTGTTGAAAAAAGTAGTATATTCTACAGTCGGCCTTCGCCGTGGTTTGCTTAATCTGTGTAAGTAAATTGGCATTATTGTATCTGGTGAGGTAGCTCAGTGGCAGAGTACTCCCCTTACATGCAAGTTACCCGGGTTTCGAATTCTGAGTTCGGATGTGTTATACTGATGAGCCAATGAGGGCGAAACTCGAGTCTAGGACTTCCGATGTATTTATTTCATAAGTTGTGGGCTGCGGCGTAGTCTGATTGTGGAAATTATACGTATATATATGTATATATATATATATATATATATATATATATATATATATATATATATATATATATATGTACATTAATATATATTTATTTCTTAATGAATAAATATTTTGTATGCATAAACATATATATGTTTCGTGTTACCTTACACAGTATTCGTGACGTAATTGTGCCGCCGATCGAAAGATTCGAAATCTTGATCCAAGTATGTTTAACTGGGGTTTCTTACCGCAAGGACGTGATGGCGATCAGGCTTCCAAATGCGAGAGACATTAATATAGTATCAAACAAAAGTAAATGGATCCATACAGTTTTTTGATCTCCTAAAAACAGAAGGTTCAAAACTTGGCTAAATTTGAATCTTCAATTTTTATTTTTCTAAAAGTGGTCACATTAACGGAGCACATATATGGAGGCTTTGCTTGCTTATAGTACGTCAAGAGTTATTAAGTAAATCAGCTACACTCTTGTCCTGGTGAAGAATGTATGTATAGGTGCACGTATCAGAGTATACCTTATCACAGTTCTATTTTACATGTGTTATTCTACTATAATTAGCTACACTACCAGGACTCGACATATATATATATATATATATATATATATATATATATATATATATATATATATATATATATATATATATACTTAGACAGAAACATTAATTAAAGCAGGCCTTGTAAAAAAACTATGGAACTTTCTCTTTTTGTAATTTGTTTCCTTCATTTCTCCACTCGGTGAGGGAGTTTACTGTGTTCGTGTGTTAATCTTACTATTCTAGTCTTATTTCATCGGCAATCTGTCAAGAACGTTCGATCTCAAGATCGTCATCTCGAGGTTATGTTTCATCGTTAGTCTTCTTACTGTCAGTCTGTCTATAGTTGTTTTGTTTAATTATTGAATTCGGATGAGGGCGATAATCGAACACTCGGAGCCAAAAAAATGGCATACTCTTCAACGAGGTAATGATATATATATATATATATATATATATATATATATATATATATATATATATATATTAGGGGGGAATATGAAGAATATATCAAGAATAACGGCTGTGGAAATGTAAAAGATGAACAGAGACGAAATTCGGTCAACACTAGTTGACCTTACCGGTTTTTTGTAAACAAACGAATGTGTTTCGGTGTGTGTGTGTGGGGGGGGGGGTGATCAACAACTCGCTTTTAAAGACAGGGACAGATTAATTACAAGAAATATTTATTAAATATTTATTTTTAATTTCGGATGCGTTTTTTATTCACAAAATTCTTTTTAATAATCAAACGAAACATTGCAGAATTCTCATTCTAAAATTTTTTCGTGTCACTATTTACTTGCCTCCCTGCGAAGGCAGAAGTCATAATGAAATAAAAAATCTCATAGAGTGCATTTTCTTTACAATACGTGTTAATAAAAACATAATATTTTATTGTTCGTGTTGTGTATTGTAAGACAAATAAATCAATATGTAATATACCTCCTTTTCTTAAAATTATAATGTATCATTCTTCAATTGTTACAATAGCGAATAATATTAATTGTTGATCTATACAGAATAGTTTTAATTCGATTATTTTATATTCATCTCATAATAAATACAAGCAATACACTTTACATAGATACGGTTTAATTTTTATATGTTTAGCATTAATTATGGAAAATGATCATTACAACTTAACACATTATATATATTGTTTTTAGTCACCAAACTCACTTCTTTCGTATGAATTAAAAAACTATTTTTTACAGGCTTTCATTATTACAATCGCTTGTGTCATTTCGTTGATTGCTGCGTTTTTTTAATTATATTTGCTATGTAAATATATCTAACTGAAAACACGATTAGCAGAGTTGAAGAGCATTACATTCCGGCACTAACTCGTCACGCAAAAAAAAAAAAATATCTAATTCATTATGTGCTCCTTTTCTCGAATTCTCTGATCGTTTAACTGCGACGTAACTCCTCTCTTGGGGAGATAATACACCTAAAAACACACAAGCGCACCGAGCAATCATTATGTACTCCTAAAGAATATGCAAAATATTCAGTAACTCTTTGCAACGTTTGAATACTACAATCTAATTGATTCTTTCAGTTATATCTTTCTCTATCTCTATGTATTTCAGCGGTGAATAATAATAGAATACTTACATAAATATACACAATCCATATATATATATATATATATATATATATATATATATATATATATGTGTGTGTGTGTGTGTGTGTGGGTGTGTGTGTGTGTGTCGGTGTGTGTGTGCGTATTTTATGCGTCTGTATAATTATGTATTTAGTCCATGTATGTGTTTATTCGCTTAACTGTACCCCACATATTGAATACTACATGCCAGAATTATACCATATTTCTAATGAACACACATTAATATGCACTTGTTTCATAGCTATTGTATGTATACTATCTAGTACTAAACATACTACTACTATTACTATTATTACTACTACTACTACTACTACTACTACTAATATTAATAATAATAATAATAATAATAATAATAATAATAATAATAGTGTTCCTAGAAGAACTTGTTGTCGCTCAGATTCCATAAAACACCACATGTTCGTATAAGTAAGCGATCACTTGTAAATACTCATATGAGAACATTTTGTGGGTGATTGTAATAATAATCATAAATGCTCTAACATGAGAACTCTTCTACCAAAACACAACGTCACAATAACGTTTCATAAAACGGAACTTAGCCGTATAAGGGTTTTGCTAATTGAACAATCGTGAAGGGATAGCCCCTATCCAGACTTCGACTTAAAGGATATGGCTAGAAATATTTTTTTAAATTGGTTATTGGTACTCTAGTCTTGAAAAACGCGCCAGCTCTTATCAGTGAGAAATCATTGAAAAAGAACTTGTGATAAAAAAGGGTATTAAAAATCTAGAAATACTTCAGACTAGAAATAATTCAGACTCCAGGAAAAACCACAGGTTGTTATCCACGGCAATTTACTTGGAAACAGTTGGTGTGAAACTACTGCTGAAGAAAGAAATAATAATACGGACCCGAAAGCAAGGTATGTAGGAAAATATTTCCGAACTATTCATACCATCTATTCGCTGGTTTCTGTTTATTTTATATTTAACCAGCTAGAACCAATTATAGCATTCTGAAATTTTTGAAAGTCAACAGTCTACCTTATTCTTGTAGTAAACCTATATATTTTACTATTGAATGTAACATCCTTACGACAAAATCAACGATGACCCATCTAATCCGTAAATTTACAGAAAAGAAAGTTGTGGTTAGATTTGTCTTGGTTGGGATATCACTGTCTGCACGAATACTATAAATTAGGTTGAAAAAAAAGCACTTCAACTTGCAGCAGAGTTGAGACAATTCATGCAGCGTTTAAATATTCTATTATTTTACTAATATTTGAACAATGAAACGGATCCAACGAGAGTATTACTAAGTGTCAGTTTTCAAGAGAGACTATCGTTTTTCCAAAACCAGCCTGTATTAATAGTTGCATTGAAAGAACTATTAATATTTTTGATACGTGACATTTACCTCCGCCAAAGACGGTGATGTATTCCGTCATATTATTGGTCATGTTTCTTTGTGCATAAGTTAACGTCCACATCGCTTTACAAATCGTTACCAAACTTTGTCAATAGTTCGGTCGTGTTCTAACTCAGAACTTATCGAACTTCGAGCTATCTGGGTCAAAGATCAACATCAATGAAAAGGTTAAAATGATTTGCCTTTAGACGATCATTTCAGTTTTGTAATTGTAGGGACTCGCTACTCAGCCCAAATTTTAACCGAATAAAACCCCGCATCTTCTTTATTGCCAATTTTGGCAAAATTTCTACTTGCGTTGACAGACGGAGGTATTAAGACTGCCGTATGTTCTTGTTATATATTAAACTGAGGATGGTTGTGGAATTGAAAAGGCTATGATTCCTTAAGAAAGAAAACATGTTAATGAAGAGAGTATATTTGAAATAATTAGCAGCTTAGTTCTTAGTTGATGAAAGCCAGTTTAGATAAAAAGCGATCGTCAAGAAAAATTGTGAGTGGCCAGTAATTAAGTATTCTGGAATTCAAAATACGACAAGTACACCCACATAAAACAGATTGATATTTACAAAACTTAGCTGCGTTAATGCCAAATAGAGTCAAGAAGATACATGTGACTTCAATATAAAACCACTAAAAGACTACTAAGGAGTATTTCGTGTGCATAGTAATAATACTACCACTACTAATAATAATATTACCACTACTACTACTACTACTACTACTACTACTACTACTACTACTAATAATAATAATAATATATTATTACAGAGATACCAAGAAATGCAGCACATGGAATCGATAATTCATAATCATTTATGAACACCAAATTTATTTGGTACAAGTAAACGTCAGTCTAATCCTGACTTCTCATTAATATGTCAGTCATGAATCTCTACCACTCTTTGTTTTAAATCTGTTCGATGATAAGCGAGGACACTTCGGCAATCATCACAGGAGGTGTCATCCTGGGTGGGCTTTACTCTCACCGGACTGAACCTCCCCAGATTTTTTCTCTCTGCGGTTATCTGATAGACAATTTCTATCAAAACAATTTCCAGACTATTTCTGAACTGAAGAGGTTCATCAAATAAACTATCAGGGAAGTGTTTAAAGAGGAGTCCGTGAGTTATTGATAATTTCCACATAGTAGTATCAGGTTTGCGTATCATTGAACGATGATAAAACAAAGATTGTTGGACATTCATGCCTGAAACTCGGTGGGCAATTCTAGCATAGACTGAAGTTCATTTTTACTAAATAGGATGGGATTGAGGAACGGATTTTGAATTTCATCAACGATTCTTTTGGTGACATTTTTGTGGGTGGGGCGGGCACCCACGATTTATTAATATAAAAAACAGTCATCGTAGAAAATAGTCATCTGAAGCTGATTGCACATATACCACATTTTTATCTCTCGATGAGATTCAATATACATCTAATCACATCTAATCTACCGCCATATATGCATCTGTGAATATTTATATTTAAATAAATTGCTACCGATGTAGGCACACAAACGAACATAACATTACATTGAATCCATTCTGAATATGACAATCTCCTCGATAGACTAATTTGGCTCGGTTCCTGATTGTGACCGCAAATCGTGCAACCTTTGAGCTTATTTTTCGAACATTTGCCTCAAGAAATATTACAACTCTGCACGCAAGTGCGGACGGAAATTAAAGAAACACTAATTATTAGTCGTTGACTCTACTTCAAAAGAAACATCTTTATCGTTCGTCTTGATTTGGACCACTGACAACAGATATTCTTTTCAGAAGTCAGACACAACGTCTATGAGCATCTTCCGGTCCGTGTCGGGTGGCTGGATAGTCAACACATCTGTCTGATTATTAACTTATTAAGCACATCTTAAAACCTAGGATGAAAAGGTGTTCTTTTGATGTCCTCATCACCAATATTGCAACCAGACTGCTAACGGCTATAAACATGAAATACGTAGAACTAACAGTTTTACGTTATGTTGAATTATTTTAACGAATGTTTAGCCGGATGAATACAATCTTATTTCACGAAATGAAATATTACACAGAAGGAAAATGTGATACGATATAAGGAGATAAAAATGTTATTGCACAATATAAAATTTCGCAAAGGATTTAAAAAAATGGACATTCATTTATTCAATACCTGCATATTGATATGGCTGTAAATCATAGAAGTTATACACACACTCAAACGTGGGTATATATATATATATATATATATATATATACGTATATATACACCTTTTTATATATATATATACATGTATATATATATATATATACGTATATATATATATGTACATATACGTATATATACATAGCTATATATACGTATATATACGTATGTATATATATATTTATGTATATATACATATATATATATATATATACGTGTATATATATATATATGTATATATACACATATATACGTATATACAAAAATATATACATATATTTATATCCGTATATATATATATATATATATATATATATATACATATATACGTGTATATACATATATATATATACATATATATATATACGTATATATACATACACATATGTATATATATGTATATGTATATATATATACGTATATATATATATATATATATATATGTATGTATATGTATATACACGTATATATGTGTTTGTATATATTTAGGCAAACATTATTAAATAACACGTAGTGGTTTTGTTTGATGCGACTTTTTTATTTTTTCAATTTTCCGAATTGTCCATCTAATGTTTCGGTCAAATTGATGTAAATATTACCCATGGGTTTCTTGTTCCATTCTTTTTCTTTTTTGCAAGTACTTTCGATTTGAATCGTCAAATCATCTTCAGGCGGTATTAGTTTTAGTGTCTTTACAAATTATGACTTTACTGTTTTGCTCATTTTTGAATTATAACGGCAAGTAGTTATAACTTTAAAAAGCGTCTGTAAAGATGAAATGTACTGTTTAAACCGTTAAGAAATTGATGACGTTAAAGAAAGTGCATACAATTGAAACGCATAACTACCTAATGGCTAAGAATTTGGTAATGTTAATTATTATGCTAGACACTTTAAAATGTTGCGACTAGTTTCATAATTGACATTATTAATTGTGGGATGTTTAGTTTTTATGTAGAGAGCTTCGAGTATTTTTAATTTTTTGATATTGGTATCGTGGTGTATTATTTTGGTATTGTTAACAAGGATGTTTCTATATGTGGAGGGGGGTAAACTTATGTTTTTTAGGTGTTGGCATATGGAGCTAGTGTCAGAGAGATGTAGGGTGAGTCTTCGGGATAGTGTTGTGGAAGTGAAACCTATGTAAGAATTAGTTTTTTTTATTGTTGTCGGAGATACATTCTCCCATAGGGCATTGGAACTGATATATTACATTGGTTCTTCCGAATGTATTTTGGGTTTGAGAAATGTAATTTTTAACAACATAGTTTGATGTTCTCATTTTTTTATAATAAATTATAAATTGTATGTTATCATCAGAATTGGTGGGGGATAAAATTATTGAAATTCAAGTGTTAGGTTTCAGGGGTCATTAAAAGAAATTCACATTCATGGAAATCTGTCTAAATGGTATTTTATAGTTATTGCTCTAAATTAACGCACATCTGAAATATTTGAATTTTTGTATGGAAGGTTGTGGTTATACCCCACCCCTAAAACCCTTTCACATATCCCAATAAAACGGAAATTCGAACAAATGTATAAATTGATGTCTAATACATATAGTTTAAATTGAACGCAAATTGGAAATATTTAAATTCTCAAAAAAGTGTTTTACCTTTTTTACACTCTTTGTATCAACATTAAATTAATAAATATAGTCTACATTTCGTCGACTCACGCGTGACAATTGTTTTCCGAAATTCATAATGAGTGTTAGATAATTGAGGAATGAGTCCTTATGCACATAAAACATATAGGCATACCTCACTTTATATAAATATATATACTATATATTTGAATTTGATCCCGGGGTAGAGCTTAATTTGTAAGGATATCGCCAATTGCCATTAGCTTTAAGGCATAGCTCATTAGGTAAACTAATTCAAGCCACGGCAATTGCAATGTTTTCATTGAGATATATTTACGTTCAGTCAGTGTCGTATGATTGCATAGGGGTTAGAAGCGCCGACCGTCAGCACGGCGGTCGAGTTTCAATCCCGGCTTGATGCACTAACTGGTCTAGCCGCACTGATAAGCTGCGAAACAGTCTGTATATGGATGACTATATATATATATATATATATATTTGTATAATTTCGGCAGCATTCTTTCTTTTATACATGTTTGATTAAACAGGAGTGCCAACTTCTGCTTATTTATTTATTTACTGATTTATTTATTTCATGTTGCAAACGTTCGCACAAAATACGGAGATTTTCTAAACTCCTTGGATCAAAACATCAAATCCGTCGTACGAAGACTAGAAAAAACGGATCAAAAGCTGAATAAGTAGAAGTTGGCACTCCTGCTTAATAAAACATATATATATAGTATACATTTTTATTCATACCAAAACTATTGCTACATTGATACACATATATTTCAGCTAGGATCTCTAGAGCGAGCTAGTTTCATCAGATATTTAGAAAAAATGAAATGTGAAATAACGGACTTATTTATCATGTATATCACCTATGTTGTGAAGGGGAAGGTACATAATAAAGCAGGCAAGACAATTACACATTCACACCACTCCGTTTTTCCTTTTGCTCATTTAAGTTTATTCACTATGTTTGACCGCTTTCAACTCCTTTTCAACATTGCATCACCCTACTCAAGACCATCTTTAACGTTGTCTTTGTATAACTATATATATATATATATATATATATATATATATATATATATATATATATATATATATATACTGGCCAACATCTACACATTTCTATCAAAAATGCATCGCTATCAAATATTATACATATCTACATACACATCACTACATATAATATGCATCCACATACACTCTTACCATGCCCTCGGGCAGGGGACAACATCTACTCAACGCTCTCGCGTATACACACACTTCTTACGAAATACACACAGTTCTTACGAAATACAGACGCTATTAATTAAGAAATACATATACCGATATTCACTCTCATACATGTGAGTCTACTTGTACATGTCTTGTGATTCTATAATCTTATGGATGTACCATACAACCTATAGCCACAAAATGATGACATTTCCTGCTTCAGTATATGTGCGAATAACCGATGATGTTAATCTAATTTAGGTTTAATTATTTAAT
>OY744524.1:27166402-27176402 GCA_963556195.1 Sepiola atlantica | reverse complement strand
AATCGAAACGTTTTTTTTAACCAGTAAAATTCCAAGGCTTTGTTTAATAAATATATTATTAATTTAAATTCAACTTTTCGATACACACAGGAATCCTCATCATGATGATAGACACTACTTTTGATATTTCTTTTTTTAAACGACATGGTATCGCTAAGTCTTGTGTTTCAGATGTTTACGAAGCTCGTTGTGTCATAATGTCCACAAGTGGCGTGTGCTCTGATCGCACGTTATACATTTTAATGGCTTTCACTGTATAGAATGCATTTAAATTTTGATATTGAAACGGTTTTTTTTTCTTTAAATCAGTAAAATACAGAAGCTTTTTTAAAATAAACATCATTTATTTTAATTCAAATTTTCGATTCACACAGGAATCTTCATAAGGATAACAGACACTTTTTTCTTTCTTTCTTTTACTTAAAAGTGGTGTCGCTTGATTTTATGCTTTAGATGTAACGAAGCTCGTTGTGTAATAATGTCCACAAGTAGTGTGTTCTCTGGTCGCATGTTATAAGTATTAGTAAATAAGTATCAGAAAAGAAATTAAAATAAAAAAGGTATAATTAAACAGTTGAATTATGTTATTTTTTACAATGGTTGCCTATATATATATATATATATATATATATATATATATATATATATATATATATATATAATGTGTTTGTGTGTTGAGAGAAAAATAGAGAGATAGAGAGAGAGAATTAGGTAGATATATAGTTTACATAACTTTCTCTCTCTCTCTTTCTCTCTCTCTCTCCCTCTCTCTTCGGTCATTCTCCTCCTCATCTTTTGCAACCACTTTCATAATCTTTATTTGTCATTTTGATATTTATTTATTTTCATGTAAACTCGTTCTTTTTTAGGCCTGGATCTTCTTAACTATATCTTCCCTTCGAAAAGAAACTCGTTCCAGTCCACATTTAAAGCACTTCCTCGTGTTCTCTTCATGTGTAAGCCACCATTACCAGACGCATGGCGCTTGCCTCTTATTACCGCTGCACGCCACCATACCTTAAACCAATGCAACCCTTAGCCTCTTGATCCCCGCCTCACCCAATGATCTACTTTAGCGAGACCAAAACCTGCGAGTAGAACCCTTTCAGTCTCTCTATTGTGTTCTTCTCCAGAGCTGGTGCCATAATTTGTGTCTTGTTTCCACGTAATTCATCGTGATTTACAGGCTACAATTTCCGTGATGCACCGAGGCGCTGTCTTGGCCGGAAAACGCCCTGCCGAATGTCGCAGGAATAAATTCAAGGTTGCTAATATCAGAAAATCCTAGAATAGCAGACAGAATATTCAAAACGAAATGAACGGCTTACAGTAAAATAAATTCTACATTTTCTTCGTTTAGTTTAAACATTTCTCTTCTTTTTCTTTTTTTTTGTCTCTTGTGTCAAATTGATATTAACTAAGGTGACATAATCACAACGAAAGACATGATGAGAAATACGATATCGTATCGTCTTGGCCAAATCTACGAAGAATGGCAGTTTATGTTATTTGAATGGATTAGCATTCAATTCTTAATAATACTAACCAAAAAGCTGGTCTGACAGATTTTTTTCTTATTAGAACTTACAATAAATGTTATTGGAGTTGTATTGAAGTAGTATTAGTATACTAAATGCTTCTATGAATCAACCCTACACAACCAGCAATGTAAAAATATACAAATGCGAATTGAATAGTACGTGAAACTTGTATCAAAAGCCATGTTGATAGTCATACATAATTTCAATAACTACTTTGGGAAAATATCCGGTGAACCAAGATGCAAAACCGATCCAAAAGAAACTGTTAGAATTATAGAAAGATCTCTCGGCTGGGGTCAGTTTTTAGATGTCTGGCATGCAGTAAAATGCCCCATCCATACCAACTACTACAAAAAAGAACATGTAAAACAAAAGTGATATACTAGCTGCGATGCCATAATGATGGAGAACACATTATGAATTCGAAAACAGCATGAAATTTTAAAATTAATCAAAACATATAGATTGTGTATGAAGTGTGTTTAATAGAGACTACGTGACTGAAGTTATAGATATGGAAAAATGTTTCATGATAAGTTTAGTTTAAATAGCATTACAAACAAATATACACAAAACGTGTGAGTAAACCTCATGCTTATTAAAAAAACATCCCCATTAATTTAAAAGCTTAAACCAAGAATACTTGAGCTCAGTCAAATTATATGCGCCTAAAAAATGTAAAAATAACACGGACACGACTAATTTTATGGCGTTATACATATTTGGAATTTTGTAAGGTCAAGATTTTATTGAAATGTTTCAAAACGGTCCCAATTTGTACGATGTCCTTAATTTTGTGTAATTTGACAGTGGTATGAAATCCCATAAAATAAATTATACATACATAAATACATATCTATCTATCTATCTATCTATCTATCTATCTATATACATTGTATTTCACATACAGAATGTTTCGCTGTATCACATCTAATCAGTGCAGCTAAACCAGCTAGTGTCTCACGCTGGGATCGAAACTCAGCCGTCGAGCTAACAGTCGGGTCCTCCACCCATGCGTTACTACATGACACTGGCTGAATATAAGTGCAATCTATTATTTACTATTAATGACATATTCTCTATTTCTAAAAGTAGTTATTATCTCAGATATTTGGAAATGAGTCAATGTATTTATCACTTTTAAAAAAAGTGTGGCTGATGGACGAACAGACGGAAAAAATCTCTATTTATATGAAATGCCTTTAATAGTTGATAAGGAATACATATATTCTTATTTAATATCATAATGATTTGTCAAAAAAGTTATTCGAAATTTTAGTTTATACTTGATTAACAAACCATGTCTGCAGTGATTTTAACATATGTTCGATGTGATTGTACTATTACAATTCAATTCCAGTTAAGTGCTATAGAAATGGCGTCGTCTAGAGGTTACACGCATCGAGTGTGTTGTATATAGACCAGTTTGAGGTTTATTAAAACTGTTGTCAAATGTGTCAATGTCTTCCTCCCTGGATGAATAAAATAGTAGAATAACAGTAGATTATCAAACATTAGTTGTGTCACTGGACGATGAGATGGAAAACTATGAATGAATACAAGTATTTCTCTGCTCATCCTAACATTGGTTCCAATCTTTTTTAGGACTTTTACTTTTCATTAGATGTAAGAACTACTTGATAAAAAAGGGGTGCGGTTGTCGATTGTGCAAGACTTTCAGTTGATGTATCCTTACAGGATTTTTCCATCGTGTCTTGAGATTTGAAATTAGGATTTAATATATTATTTACAGCAATAGTTTAATTAATGAAACAGGAACCAAATAAAAGTCAGCCTAGAAAGCGCTGTGAAATCCTTTTATACATGATTTTTCTTTCATAAATGTGAAGTACCTAGTCTAACTTGTTCTTAAACTACGTGCTGTGCAGTAGAGTATGCCCCCAAAACTTTTTGTAACGCATTCGCCGATGTTACTGACTTTCACAAGAACAAATATAATTGGTGAAATACAACATTTATGAAAACTTATGACAACTTTTCTTTGTGTTTAGTTTGGAACAACAGTACACATGAAAGGGTTCAAAGCTATATATTGATCAGCGGTATGAAGCGGCGGAGCTCCTTGTAAGGATATTATTGAAGATCGTGCGATGGCGACATGTTTTTCAAACTTGGTGGCTCACAACATCTCGAAAAGGCAGACACCACTTCAAGTTACAGTGTTTGTATTTGCTTCGTTCTCGTATGTCCTTACTTAAAATAATACCCATTCCATTTAGGACTGTATGCGAATAAATCAAACTAGTGTTCCGCCTCTCCGTGTTTGTCAATGTTCCAAGTTTACTGGGGTTGTCGGAAGATATCCGGTTTCCGCACAGAGTCGAAAAGATCGTCTTGTGAAAGCTGAACTAAAAACAACGGACAAAGGGTATCGCAAAAATGTGAAGAATACATACCCCGGACGATATCGGCGCAGAAGGGAAGTTGCATGACAGACAAATATATATAGAGAGAGATGGGAGGGGAGTAGAAGGGTGAGAGACAAAGAACAAGTAGAAGAAGACGTGAATGAAGACTAGATAATGAGTGAGTTAGAAAATTCGTTGCTAAGAGATTGAAAAGAATCAGTTTCACGGGAAAGTGTAAAGAAATAGCAGGGGAGAAGTGTCACGTTTAACGGAAACTATTCAACATTCTTGGTGCTTCTTAGCCGAATAAAAGAACACAGTAAGCTTCCGTGCTACATAATTTCAAGGGTGTAATTCGGATTATTCAGGTTAAACTGGTGTTCAGTTATTTAAGCCCTCAGAACCTTTTTTTTAATTTGCATAGCAGACAGTCAATCATAATGATGTTCGCTGGGTTTCTATTTAAACACGATAATCACTAAAAATAATGTGCATAATAGATCATTATGATTTTCGAAATATATATTCTAGGTAACACGGTGAGTAGACTGAATACATTTTTTTGTGTAAATGTGTAGATTTAGGGGTGCATCTATATAAAGTTGATGTGTTTTTTGTATGTAATAGATTTGTTGTAAATTATGAAATGTATGAGACATATTTCAGTTAATATAATCAATCAAAACGAAACATGAATAACTTTTAAATAAACCATTAAATGATCAATATTTAAAAATAGCTGTTCATGAGAATCAATTTTAATTTTAAATAAACCATTAAATGATCAATACCTAAAAATAGCTGTTCATGAAAATCAATTTTAATTTTAAATAAACCATTAAATGATCAATACATAAAAATAGCTGTTCATGAAAATAAATTTAAATTTTAAATAAACCATTAAATGATCAATACATAAAAATAGCTGTTCATGAAAATAAATTTTAACTTTTAAATAAACCATTAAATGATCAATACCTAAAAATAGCTGTTCATGAAAATAAATTTTAAACTATGTATCTTGAAACAATTCTATTTTCAAATGAGTGAAAAGTACAGTGAATTAAGGTCCGTCTTTTTGAACTCTGAAATGTTTATGTCAAACTCGAGACTATGTACGAACGACAGAACAAAACAATTTATTTCATCCACAGAAGTAGCTTGATCTCGTTTGATCAGCCATGACCAGGCACAAGGCTTAACTAATGAGCATCGACCGTACTGAAGATAGAACATTCAAGAGATGTAGTCTGCTACCTATTACTATATATATATATCTATATATATATATATATATATATATATATATAAATATATAAAGATGGATAGATAGATAGATAGATATTATTTTATACGTACATAACTATAATGCACGGACACATGTTTCTGGCTATCAGCTGTTATCAACATAGCAAACTTAGACAAGTATCTAACTTTTGATATCGTTACCCACAATATGTACAATTATTATCACGTAAATATTTATAAAATTATGTATTCATATATTATAACTAATAGTAGCTTTCAGTTGTGTCTTATTTGTTTTTCACTTCCTAAGTGATGAATACTAATGTAGAAGATTGTGTTTTAGTCGGCCTTAACTTTATAGGACCTATTTTCTGTTATATATATATATATATATATATATATATATATATATATATATATATATATATATATATATACATCCTATAAGGTTAAGTGCGACTAAAAATGAAATCGTCTGCATTAGTATTTATTACTTAGAAAGTGAAAAACAAATCTGTAAATCTAGCAACAACTATCACCAATAAAAACAATTACATAAATACATAACTTATATATATATATATATATATATATATATATATATATATATATATATATATATATATATATATATATATATAATTATTTTTCGAAATTTGGTACAGATTCCCAAGTTCGACACAGAAATTCCCGAGTTCGAGACTATGCATCTTAAGAAGGTCGCACGTTACATCGGTCGAAACGTTGTTAAAATAACATTCCAGATGAGAAAAGTAGCCATAATAATACAAATAATACAAATTACTAATTCTAAAAAAACAAATGTCTAAACATAACTGAGATATGTAATGTAGATCATCGAAGTTAAGCGACGTTGAGCTTGGCCTGTACTATATGGTTGTCCATTTGAGAATTCCAGGAGCTATATGTCGCCTTAAATAGACATGGGTTTCACCAGGGATTTTTATGCCAACTGAACCGTTAGGACAGATAGAGTGTGTGCATGACTCCCCGACGACGTCCTTTGATGTTATGGAATATGAATGTATGGATACTGAAGCTGAGGGAAATAACGTAGTTTCGTAAAGGCTTACTTTAATGGCAAAACTACATGCTAATATATTCTTTAATTCTAGGATTGAGTACATTTTTAATTATATTAAATTCTTCTTATTAGCAGCAATTAGTAATCAACCGAAAAGTAACCCATCTTTTACGACGCTATTCTGTATCTCTCTTTTTCTAGTGATTTTCTTTTTGCAGCGTTTCACTACTATTGCTTTATTTTGCTAATTCAGTTTGATAATCTGTGTGTACACACTGTAAACACGTATGCAAATTGCATAGTTACATATTATGTTTCTTTACTTCTTAAGTATTCATACACATAACGTAAAACTAAAGAGACACCTTTTTGTGTAGCTATGAAAGAAGAACCATCTTAACAGATTTCGGAATTTTGAAATGAAAACAAAAGGAAATGAATAGCGGTAATACTTGGGACCCAACCAGTCACGGGTACGTCTAGTATGTTATATATTCACACATGGGAACGTTGCCCGATTACAGTTTAATAATACAATGGTTATGTCTACTTTGGGGGACGAGAGAGGCAGCCTTAATTTTCCATCATTTTTCAGTCTGTCGAAAAGACAGGAATTTCTCCTATTCGTCGCGGTGTCTTTTAAGTTTCCTATTCATTCATCATGTTATCTCTTTTGGGTTTGTAATACATATATAATGCCGGATAGCCCTTCCCTTGTAACAGGCGTGCAGGTTTTCTTAAAGGGAGGGACATTTTCGCGTTTACTTATTTCATTCTCATAGCATTGCTCGTAATTTCTCTGACAGACGATTTCATTTCTTTATTGAAGTGTTATCTACGTAAATAGAACGATGACTTATCCTCGGTGTTTGGTGTTTATATCCTACATTCTAAAAGAAACCCCTACAAAGGAAAATGTGTACAGCACAAGCAAAACGAAATAATTGATGAAAAAAAAACAACTAAATTATATGCAATAAAGGCATAACTATGCAGATATTACAACTTAAAAATACAACTATTAAAAACATATATAAACGCAAAATTATATTTTTAATTATTGCATGAAATAAATTGCACAGAAATGCACGCAATGCATTTATATAGCCGGAACCCTTAAACATTCCTCAGTAACGAGCTTCGTATACTTGTATCAGTTACTGTTAATTGAAATACTCCTCTAAATATATATGTTTTTATAATGTAAACAAACATCGTCTATTTCTTCTTATTCGATAATAGTCAATGTCAGTTAAATATTTTTAAATAAAGAAAACAAATGTCATTTTTAAATTGATCTATTGAACATCGTGACTATTATATGTGTATTACATTACATTTGAATAAAACGTATGCAAAAAGTAGGTTTTCGAACTGGTTAATTCGACGCGACTTCCAACTCGAATTTGGAAACACTTAATTTACAAATGGGTAAAGCTAAATTCTTTACCATAGCGACACAAGTAAATTTTCGATTTTTATTTTTCATTGCATTTAAAACTGGATATTACGGTAAAGCTACAATCACAAATCACTTGTTTAAAAAAAACGCGTTTGAAAACATTTATAGTGGACTAAACACTTACAAAATTGGTTCCTAGAGAATAGGGGTCATATTTCTGGACGAGTCATCATTTATCTGGAGCGTATGACTATTTCCCATACTTTTCTGGTTCGATTTCTTTCGGGGCTGTTCCCTCACGTTCATTAATACTCTTTGAAAATCTATTAATCCATACATATTTTTGAGAGATGTCGAATAAACTATAGGGCTAGACCCTGTGCTATTAGCAGCGTAACTAGTCTAGATAATTTCGAAAAACCACAAGTTTTTATTGGGTTATCTCGACATTGTTTTTGGTTGTCAAGGAAGGTCGGCGATATTAAGTGTATTAAGAGTCTAAAATGAGGCCGTTATGAATTTATACACACACACACACCCACGCATATATATATATATATATATATATATATATATATATATATATATATATATATATATATATATATATATATATATATATATGGTGTGTGTGTTTGTGTAAATGATAGAGCAATTCTATTCTAATCAACATACACATATGTTTCATCCTTTACCAGAACTCATCAGTGTGGGGAATGGCTATTCTGACGGTTACGCGATTCGAACCCCACACCCAAGTCACATTTTAACTTCAAAGTCTGAACTTCTCTATCAATGCGGACCACCCAATAGCTATAGAGTAAGAAGGTAATTACAGTATAGTTGTGTCTATAAAAGCAGAAATACCTTAGTAGGCTGGCATAGCAGTATTTAACAATCAAATTTGACGGAATATATTATTACGAATTAATTGGCAGTCTATGTTTAATTTTCTTAAATGGCCCCTCCTGTGTTAAGGAGATAAAAATAATATTTTGACAAGCATTTTAAAATTATTATCCACATACACATGTGTTTCGATCATCTTTCCCTAAATAATAAGCGTGGATGATGACTTGTTTGCCGGTCGGACGATTTGAACCCCAGCCCTGAGTCGTCTTCAACGTTCAAGTCTTAGGCTTTAAGCTTACTTTAATATATATATATATATATATATATATATATATATATATATATATATATATATATATATATATATATATATATATATATATATATATATATATATATATATATATATATATATATATATATATATATATAATGCGGTTTAGTTTATTCTAAGTTAACAGATGTTATACTAAGTTAAAAGCCTATTCATACTTCTGTGGTTGGATGGGGGATTTTGTCAATGGAAAACGGTGTATGCCTAAGTTTTGATTGGGAAAAATATACATTTGTTTTTGTAATCATATGAATCTACCAATTTCTAATATTAAATTTAGTAGAATAGGATATTTCATTCATAATGTAGATATATACATCATTTATTATTTTTAAAAAGTAAAATTCTTACAACAAAATGTTAATAACACCACTAAGACAAAACATTTACGAATCAGCGTAATATACCAGTGTTAATGCTCTTTTAGAGAATGAATATCGAACAATACTAAACTTAATTTTTACATTGGCTACACTACAGCAACGCTTTTCCCGAGCTCATATTACATCTCTCCGACTTTAGTGCAATCTGTCAACACCTTAAAGAAGCTAACTACCAACATTCAAGATTTAGACACCTCTAGTCAACAACACAAGAATTATACATCACGAGCCCAATGTAAAAAAGTTTAAAATTATGATTAATTACGATTCTAGCCACGCTATTTTTAACTGCCTAGCTTAGTAATTGCCTTCAATAAATCCTTAGCTGACAAAAAAACTGTTTACCATGCATACATTTATAAAGCCATACATTGCCCCACCATTCGACGAAGTCAGCAGAAATGAACAAACCATACCAACACCTTGTCTAAAGACGATTAGATTAATCAATCGAAAGTACTCGCGAGGAATGGTACATAAAACCTACGGATTCTACATAGGACAATTTTACAAAAATACTCCAGTGACCATCCGGAAACTCGAAAAATTAAAAAAAAAAACTTATTAAGCAACATTCCGAGTTGTTCAATAACGTTCGTCTTCATGAAAATATGCTGCCTAAATACACACAATATATACAACCTTTCTGCATTAATCTCGTGTTATAATTATTTCAGCTTTGTAAATATAAATTCAGCGAAGGAAATAAAAAAAGAAGTAATAATATAATCAGCTCAAATGTTAGTTTTCTTTGTGTAAGTTTTGCTACAAAATTATAAAAATAGACACGGTGTCCAGAAAAATTGAAACTGTATATTGTTTAATA
>OY744524.1:27103902-27156402 GCA_963556195.1 Sepiola atlantica | reverse complement strand
CTATATATATGTATATATATACATATCTATATATATGTATATATATACATATCTATATATACTCGTGCTGGTCAAAAAAATAGAACATATGTAGAAAACTGTAAAAATCATTCCGTTTTAGATAATTTTCGGCTTTTAAATTGTGTAGGCGAAATATTCTATATATGTAAATAACAATTACAACTATTGTTAATCATTTGTAATATTTGCATATATCAGACTTGATTGTCACAGAGTAGTTCATTGTCACATTAGAAAATTCAACGTTCCAATTTAATAGAACATTATTCGTTGAGTAATCTCAAACTCAAAAAATGTATGTGTTTAAAAAGATTTTGCAAGTAATTTAATCATAATCTCTCATTCTTATTGAGGACAATCTGTGAGATGTAATTGGTGCTAAAATATTTCTATAATGCTAAACTAACTGAAATAGTTGGTTTACGATAGAAACTTTTTTTCATATCAATTGCAATGTCAGTTTTTCAATATTTCGCGTTTCAAAATAATAGAACAAGACAGCTAAGAAAACAAAATAGTTTTTTTTATTAACTTAAATACAGATAAAAATTAATCAATATTTAGTAGCAGCACCTTTTGCCTTGATAACAGCATCAATTCGCCGGGCATGGAATCAACAAGCTTCTCGCAAACTGTGTAGACACCGAATCCCATGTGTTCTGTATTGCTATCTTCCTGGCTGCAAGGGTAGTAGGTTTTTCTTTGCGAAGCTTCCTCTTCATCTGATCCCACAAGGCTTCAATAACGTTAAAATATGGCGAGTTCGCCGGCCATTCAATAACAGGGATCGATTGTTCTCGGAGCCAGGAAGTTGTGGACTTGGCAGAGTGTGTCAGGTCCAAGTCATGTTGAAAAATGATGTATGTGGCGTCACTGTCAAACTGATTATCCAGCACTTACAGTAAATTAGCTTCCATGATATCTTGGTACACTGTTGCGTTTACATTTTTTTTGATGAAGCAGAAATTACCAACACCCTTAGCACTCATACAGCCCAAAACCATGCAAGCCTGCGGGAACTTCACAGACTTCTTGACGCATTCTTGGTTATACCGTTCCGTGGATCTTCGCCAAACACGTGGCCCTTGGTCGCCGAAGGAAATACAAAATCGAGACTCAGCTGAAAAGATCACACGCCGCTATTCGTCTGTAGGTTTGATGAGGAGTTGCCCATCGTAGCCTCTTCAACATCTGATTTTTGTTAAGGAGCGGTTTGGTGGCAGCTATACGATTTTAGTATCCCAGTTGCCGGAGCCTTCGGTAGGTAGTGCTTCGTGAAACGTCGGCACCAGAAGCCTGTTTCCACTTTTAGTAATGTGGCTTGTTGACTGGAATCGACTTTTCTTTGCCACCTTGTCCAGTGCCCGGTCTTGTCTTTCAGTGGTGCTTTTCTTTCGTCCGCATTTCTTGCAATTGCTGTTGGAAACACCCTTAACATCTTTCTGGAGCACTTTGATCACTACCGATTTTGAACATCCGACCTTGGTTGCGATTTCCATGTGCGTCTTTCCTACTTCCCGCAAATCGAACATTCGCTGCTTCTTAAACAAAGATATGTCTTTAGAGCGACCCATAATGAGAGATTATGATTAAATTACTTGCAAAATCTTTTTAAACACATAATTTTTTTTAGTTTAAGATTACTCAACGAATAATGTTGTATTAAATTGAAACGCTGAATTTCCCAATGTGACAATAAACTACTCTGTGACAATAAAGTCTGACATATGAAAATATTACAAATGATTAACAATAGTTGTAATTGTTATTTACATATAGAATATTTCGCCTACACAATTTAAAAGCCGAAAATTATCTCAAACGGAATGATTTTTACAGTTTTCTACATATGTTCTATTTTTTGGACCAGCACGTGTATATATATATATATATATATATATATATATATATATATATATATATATATATATATATATGTATACATATAGTTATATATATATATACATATGTATATATATATATAGGTATATATATATATATGTATTTTTACTTTAAATAAAGCTCGCGTGTATAATTTGTAGGTAATATGTCGTGCTGAGATGTTGACAGACGATCAATTTCATTGACTTGTCACGAGACGACATTTTACTTACCTCGCTTGAGCTATATCAGCAGTCATGAAGGAAGATGCTGCAGAATCATGTGCGTGCCGGGTTATAGGAACACATCTAGAACCACCGATAGAAATCAGGTTTATTGCTTAGTACTAGAAAAGGCGGTCATGTAGACGCGATCACGGCTTCTAATAGTGCGTGATACTATAAGGCACTCGTTAAAAATGTCTTTTTTCGCTCATTTTGTTTTATTTAATAAGACCAGTTCGTGTTTCACTGAACTCTATAAGCCGACGCCCAATGGACAATTCAGTCACGTAAAAGATTGGCCTTCTATATCTGTTGGAATTTAAGTATTCTTATACGATTGGTAATAATGCGTGGTAACAACTAACGTGTAAAATATTAATAATAACCACTTACTTGCGGAACCTCGTAGAAATTCCACGGTGTTTTGAAAATATAGCTGTAGAATTTAATGTTAATTATAATATCTTAGTTGAATTGATAAATGGCTGTCCACTTCAATACTATAAGGAAAAAACGACTCTTTTTTTTCCTCTGCAAAAATAATTGTCAGCGTAATATTCTTGAAATAAAACGAATACGTCTCTTTGTTATTCATTTATTTATTTAAATGTGTAGTAATTTAATTATTTTCAAAGCAAAAAATAGTTTTTTTTTACCGCAAAGATAATTCAGCTAAATATTTTTCAAATCAGTGAATGTCATTTTTTAAACATATTTATTTAAAAGTGTAGCAATTTAATTATTTTTAAAGCAATACATAGTTTTTTGTTTTACCGTAAAGATAATTAATGTAATTTTTTTTCGAATCAGTGAATTTCCTTTTTTTAACGTATTTATTTAAAAGTGTATAATGATGAAACAACATTTAAAAAAAAAAATCCCTTTAAAATGGGTAAAGTCGGCATTTATTTTCCGTAGCGATATTAGGTTAATCACCATCATTGCCGATCGGATCATCTATTTTTGATATCTGTGAAAGCTGATAATATACGTAGTAACCTGCACTACCTTAGATAGATTCGAATTATTTGGATTATTCGGACTACTGTTCCAATGTTGGATATTATTATCACAGCGTTTCAGCCGATGTAAGCTCCAAGCTTCTTCATAATCATATTTACATACTCGGAGATAATTTACGAACTATTCCAGTCGGCCTATGTCTGGATAAGGCTTTAAACCTTTGAACACATAATTGCTCTTTGGTTGGGTATATTCCTTTTTGTAGAAAAAAGAATGTTTTCAAGGTAAGTTGTCTGATCAATTCCTCAATCTTCATAACTAGTTTCGGAAAGTAATACTTTTTGTTTGTGGTTCGACCATTCTCGCGAAATTTTTCGAGGTTTATCCATTCCATGTTTATATTTAATAAACTACGTTATAGAGTGCTCAACAGTAGTAGAACTTCATGCGCCGTTATGCCATGCGGGAATCTAGTTAGCATATTGTTTTCAGCAAATGAATAATGCCCCGAGGATACGGGACTTTCAATGAAGTCGCAATTGAAACATGTGTGCACATATGTAGCCAACAGTGTTTTGTATATATCTATATATATATATATATATATATCAATGTGTACTGTAATAATGCTCCACCTGTTATCAAGTAACCCTGAGTTTCATTGGATTAGCATCTAGGAAACAAGAAGTATACAAGTACTACTAGCTATGTTTATATATATATATGTATATATATATATACATATATATATATACATATAAATATATATATACATATATATACATATATATATATACATATATATATATATATATACATATATATATATATATACATATATATATATATATATACATATATATATATATATACATATATATATATATATATATACATATATATATATATACATATATATATATATATATACATATATATACATATATATATATATATACATATATATATATATACATATATATATATATATATACATATATACATATATATATATATACATATATATATATATACATATATATATATATATACATATACATATATATATATATATATATACATATATACATATATATATATATATACATATATATATATATACATATATATATATATACATATATATATATATACATATATATATATATACATATATATATATATATATATATATATATATATATATATATATGGGTTGCTGTATGCTTTTTTCTGTATACCTTACTGTCCAGCACGACATCGTTATAAATTTGTAGGTCGATAAAGATCCCTTACTTGTACTCGATTTTACACTTCGATCTAAATTTTAATTCAAGTATAATGCGACATAACTTAATTTTATTTTTGGTAATTTCTTATTAGGAAATTATGGGAAGAAAAATTGCAGTTCCTAGAGGCATTCGTGATAATATCAGTATCGATCATGATCTTTTGAGAAGAGGCTATATTGAGAGAATTGTCGCCTCTATTAGGAGAACGGATTGGAGCATTGGTGGTAGGCTGAGTCATCCTGGGAGATGTAACAGGTGCGTTTACATCACATTTTGAAGCGATACCAAATGCAAGATTTTCTTACATTAACTCCACTTAATGTAAAATCAACTCTTGGTGTGAACAAGGGTGGATATTGTCAGTATTAATCTCACGTATTGTCGGAATAAAGGTTGATCCGTTTTGTAATACCTAAAATAACGTAAGTATCTTCATTGTTATACCAATATATAAGTAAATCTTTCTTTGGTTGTATTTTAGGCAAACAAGAAGAACTTCGACTCAAAGTCCGTAGAAAACGGTGTCTAGTCTGATTTGGTTCCTTACATTAAAGAGTTCCTGTTTTGGTTAGAAATAGGTAATCAAATAGGTTATAAAGAAAATCATGAAAAGTTTTTTTTAATTTTGTTATCTTAAATATAAATAAATGTCTTTTACAAAAATAATTAATATGTGATTTGTTTTTATTTTCGGAAAATATAAAATGTTGTTTGTTTTTATTTTCAATTAATTATTTTAGAAAAATACGTAATCAAGTATGTGATTTGAATTTTTGGGGGAAAATATTTTTTTGGAAACGAACTGTATTTAGGGTTAATACATCTTGTATGATAATCTGCATGATGTATCACTTGCTACCAGTAAAGTATGCATGAAATGAAACTATTGAATACAGGGAATCTGAAACTTACACAGGCACTTATATCACAGTTTAAGTTTTATTTCATGAACGAATTTGACCGGATACCGTTTGCTGCTTATTTGGGGTCGAGGATTCTTCTGGTTTGCCATGTTTTGTAGAACTCAATATGTTAGGAGTTAGAGAATGTAGATAATATTCAATAAGAGTTCAATTCTTCACATCTTTTTTTTAAATACATTCTGAAGACTCCATTGCAATTGAATGATTAATTCCATCGGTGGGCATTGGAGGAAATTTTCGGTAATGTCTATAAAATAACTAAACTATTTCCGAACGTAGAAAGAATAATTTATTTAATAGAATAGTCTTCGTTTCATAAAACCAAAAAAAATATGAAGAATGTATTTAAAAAAATGTAAATATTTAAATAACTATTTTAATTATACTTTTTACCATTTAAAAAAAAACAAAATAAAAAGGAATTCGTTCGTGTTGTAATTATTTACCGTTTTACAGCTTTGTGTAACGTCACGTCAGCAGGTAGTTTTCTTTTAAATATTTTCAAATTTTCGCTTAGAAGCAGAGTCGGAACATAATTTTTAAATATTCACAAAATAGTTCATAGTCCCTTGAACAGATAACATAATTGAAAATCTTATAATAAACTGAAATTTTTTTCAAAACATCACCGCTCTAACAGTTCTTTTCTCACTTCCTGACCTCATTTAAAAAAACAATATTTCATGCAAAAATTGAAAATACATTTTTCTAATAAACCTTTCTACTAAAAATATATCTTTACACGGGCAACGCCAAGTTAATACCGCATATGATCCATGGGGATAATATAAGGAAAACGACGTCTTATTTTTAGTTATGCAAGAAAAAATATTTTCATAAGGATGTCAAAATATATGCATTTTTGAATAAACTCAATGTTGAGTAATTGGCGGTGATGATTTTGAGCAAATAGGTACGTCTTGTATATTTCAGATGAATTCGTCACTATGTTCTGAAATACAAACTGCGTGTATGTGTTCTGTTCGTGTGCCCCAATTTTCTTTAATATATCGTCATTCGTACAACGCAGTTTGGGTGTGTTTAGAGACCAGCGGTAGAGTATCTCAGCCGGAGGCGTGAATTTTGAGTTAATTCAATGCCCCTACCCCGACTGTATGGAATCGATTAAACTTTGCTTGGCAACCATCACCGTTTAAACGTACCCGTTGAACGCATGGTTGGGCCCACGATTAAAACAGCCACCTAAAATGTAGTTTTCAGCTTTTATGTATAGTGTGTACTGAGGACAATGGACGAATTGAACATCTCTTACTAGTATACATAAAAGATAAATTACTAATCGTAACAAACGTCAAACCATTAGAGATTCAACAAAAGGTAAGTACAAACGAATATATGTCTTACAGACACCCATGAGCAGCCACGGAGACACACGCAGGAACACACACGCAGATATGTGCGTTTACATGGGGTGGAGAGATTTAATTGTGAATATAACAATCAACTATAGTAAAATTAGAACATAAAGAGATAACGTTTTAATTGCTATGTATTAGACTAATTATATAACTTTCATGTACAGAATTATATGACAAAAGGATATGTATCTTTAGTGTTATATGAGAATGATTAGATGTGTATTAAACAACTATGAGTAAGAATCTGGTGACTAATACCACTGGTCGAAATGCCAAGACTGCTTTCTTTATGAGGTCCTGCTACTGATTATAATTCTTTGAAATAATGATTATATATATATATATATATATATATATATATGGTTTCGGAAAAAAAAAACACATTTTCTCTTACTCTTTTTCCTAAATATTATTGTCACGTTAATCTATATATTAATTCGATAGCGTTTGTGTTCGTGTGTCACGCTTACATCAAAAGCTCTGCGCATGCGTGCCGCACCTAGATTTGGAAAATCATTCAAGTCACCTAATTTTCGTAATATTTTCAAGTATTTCCGGTTAGCGACGTAGGATTTTTACGTCTGTTTTTTACATCGGCCCAACTGGTTTATAGGTCGATCCCAACCAACCTCTAAGATTTTTTTCTACGTCGAAGGGGGGAGGGAGAGGACGCCAGGTAAGACACACATTAATACAATAGCGTGGGTTGTATTTTGTGTGTCACGCTTACATCAAAAGCAACGACCATACGAATATTTGTATGCTACTCATGTATAGGATCCAAATTTAATTTAATCTAAAGCATTTACAAAGTAAGGTTTAGTCGTTGAAATATTACATTCACTAGAAATATTGTATATAAAGAAGATTTTTAAATTGCTTCATGTATTGTTCATTTTTTTATATAAATATACAAGTCAAATCTTATATGTATTTAAACATGGACAGGTTAGGAACAAAATAATTAGTATTGAAAACATCATTTCGTGTAATTTACACGAGTCCCGCTAGTTCATTTGAATAAATTAAACAAATATGTCTCGTATAGTTTTTAAAAATTAAAATAATATTTCTCGTAAATTTTACGCAATCTACGTATTTTTAAACGGTCCTATTCTTCTTTCCGTAAAATAATTGCAACCTAAATATGGCTTAATTAAATAAAACAAATTCAACCGTTTAAATGTATTTCTTCAGAATTTAAAACATTACATGTGTCAAAATTATTTTAGAATAAAAAATAATGTAAAAAATAAGATATAAAAACCCTAATTCGACGGGAGAATATAATTTGATTTTGAAATATATATTTTTTAAATGTGCAAAGTCAGAACTATTAAACTTAGTGACACCGTTTAATATTCAATTCCTTTTTAATTTAAAATTATATTGACATCAGGTTAAATTGTTTGAATCAAGAAAACGACGTCATTGGAATGAGAACGGTGGAGCAGAGAAAGAGCTCAATTCGAAATATGTTCGCGTTGTTTTACTTTAAGGTTTCACAAACTCGAAAAAGTGCACTTGACGAGGGTCGGAGGTGACACGGGCCGAAATTTTCTGAATATAACGATGAATATGAGAATACTAGCTCTAAATAATTTTAATAAAACACTGATCGATTCTCCTGTAAATAATTTGAAACATGTCATTTCATAAATTATGTATTTCCTTGTTTCTTTTTTAATTTTGTACTATTTTGGAGAATAAAAAGTGGGCTGTCGGTTTACTTTCGGCAGTTCCGTAACTCTCGATTCCTTATTTTTACCTTCAGTCTTCACATTCGATGGGCGATGTTTCTGACAAATATGGAAGTATTGCAGTTTTCTGCGTTGGAATCTATCCACCTAGCACTTCTTGTTGGCTAGTTTTTGACATTAAAGTAGTATGTTTTAGCTCTTTACATCAAGTCGCTTCATGCCTTGTCAAGAGCGATTTCCATAATAAAAAAGTATACGGTACACAGTGTTCAGGAATGTGTCTGATTCCTTACATTTCCTTCTTTTCGTCCTTCATTTTTTCATTATTTCTTTTTATATTGCAAAAGTTTACAAACTTTTAAAACCATTATTCTTTTCGTGCTAACTGGATTAATTCTTGGCATGTTTCTCCCAACCTAGGGGCTGTAATAAAGTATGGTTCGATTTAGTCGCTGGGAGCCATCCTCTCAGTTATTATCTACTCTAAAAGCGAATTAGTTTATTGGCTGTCGCCTGAGGCATCCCTATTAGAGAATGCATATGAGTATGTTCATTGATATTTCGTAGGTTTCCAGAGTGCGCCTTTTGGAGGGATGGTTTTCTCCACAGTAAACTAACTTTGTGTCCCTTCATAATATTTCTTACTACGGCTATTCTTTTCATTGTAGCCGGGGAATCATCGGCATATTCCGATTCTAGGTTTTGGTTCGGAAAAGGTCCGATTCTTTTCTCTGAATTAGGTATATTACGATCCCAGAAAGAAATCCTCACAGGCATTACGCCCTACATCTGGAGGGATTTGCGGCTATATTGAACATGTTTACTAGTTTTTTTCTTCTGTTTTTCGTAGCGGTGACCTTTCCCAGTGGTCCTCTTTGGGAATTACATCGTTCAAATTATTTTCGAGTGCTGATTTAACATACTCCCAAACAATATATATATTTTTAAGTTAAGGAAGAGTTTATGTTACCGTTTTCAGTTAACTAAAATACTATGCTTAGTAACTAAACACACCCTACTATGACCCTACCATACACCCTAAGTAATAGTAGCAACATCCCCAATTAAAAAACCTTCCTCGATTGGCAACTAAATGAAAACACTCTCCTTAACGAACTGTCCTAAGTCCGAGTGGAAACGCACCCACAAAAACAACCATCTATATATGATATACATTAATCGCAACATAAATTTAAACTAGAAGTATTTATCGCTAAACTTAATTTTTTACTAATGTACCGAAAGAATCTTATTGTTATTTATTGTTTATTTATATATATTTTCGTAAAATAAATACAAATTGAACAATTAATATCTTTTGCTTTTTATAAAATGTTGTAGTGTAACGATATTGCCCCGAAGGGGGGGGGGGGGGCACAATACTAATTCAGACAAAATGTGTTGAACGTCAAGTTTTAGAATTTAATTGATAATGCTGTGATAGAAAAGTAGACAATAAATAAAAGTTATTTGGGGGCTAGTTATAAATTTAGAGAAACATAACGAATTTAATAGATACAAAATAGCAAAAAACCAGAGCGGGTTAAGGACTTGGAATGGAAGACATATCTCCAATGCGGCTATCATTTGGAGAAAGGGGTCTCGGAACCACCCACGGAAATTGAAAGAGGGTGAGAAGACTCTGTGCCATCGAAAATAAAGTGTGTCGCGTTTTGTTTCGAGTTCTAAATGGTAAGGCAACATGCGTGGGAAAGTGCTAGCAACATATATATGACAATTCTCAAACGAAAGAATAAGTAAATATTTTCTTAGTGTTGAACGACGTTGCCATCGGTAAAAAAATAGGGCTGACTATGCTGGAGTATGACGTACAAATAATAATATCGACGGTAATTATGAGGGGCGTTCAATAAGTAATGCCGCTGGCCTATTTCCCATAGCAGTAGATCAATGAGACTTGGCACAATCATTAGTCTTCTCTACATAGGAATAACCCAAAACCATGCATTTCTTTCAAAATAGCAGCATCAACTTAACGGAAAGATGGCTCATCAATGGCACAAGAGGGACGACCAGGTCTGGGAGCTGTTTTCACAGACTCCCGGCCATGTTTGAATTCACGATGCCAGAGTTTCACATGGTCGTATGATGGGGTATCATCATCATACGTTTCTTTCATTTCATCAAAAGTCTCCTTTGTGTGCATCCTTTCAAATACAAAAAAGCGTATCACTGCGCGACACTCAACTGGTTCCATTTCGCACCTGACTCAGTTCAAACATCTGTAAATCTGAAACAACAATTAGTTCAGAGCTGTTTATTGCAACATAACCCAAACAGATATAACTCATTACACATGCACAATTTCATCTAAGCCAGACAAAGGAAAGTGGATAAGGGCATTACTTATTGAACGCCGTTTGTATAGTACCTTAAACGGAAAACGGAAATTTCGTCATAAACGAATGCGAAGCGTAACAGAAAATGGTAATAAAGAAAATGAATTGATGTTGTTGATATGCACGCATTCAATTTGCGCGTATAGCGATGAAAATTCGATTTCAAGCTTTTCAAACTTAAGCGTGACAGACAAACGGCAATATAATATAAGAACAACCGACCTAAGTACTTTTAAAACTTAAGTGTGACTAATCGCCCGATAGATTATCTGGTAGAAATGCCGAGACATTTAAAATAAGATGCGTACATTCAATATAAAAATCAAATACTATATTTAACTGAAGCGTGACAGACCGCCAGACGGACGTTACCTATTTTTTAAGATACTCGGACGCATCTAAAATGAGGCGCATGAATGAAATCAGCGTCTGTGGCTATGTAAATACTATTTCATACTTAAGCGTGACAGTCCTACCGACTGTCTATAGTATAGATATATTTGGACGACTCTATAATAAGATGCGTTTATTCAATCAGTATGATTTTTTATGATTTTTTTTTAACAGAAGAGTTGCATTACCAAGGAAAATGTTGTTTAGAACTTTTTTTACATGAGGTTTCATGATTTGTATTATTTTATTGATTAGACGAGTATTCTCATCTTAACGTTTCGGCAGATGTAACTGGCGATGGTTCCCAATTGCATCTTTTAGATATTATTTACAAATCTTTTTATCGAACTCGTAAACCTATACCTAATCTTAACCGATACTCTTTACTTTATGTATCAAGTTGGAAAGAAAGTATTGTCGTTTTTGTCCAAACACATGTTTTTCATCTGAAACATTATGGCATTTTTACTCTTTACAATAATTTCCCTTATTTTATATGACTTCTGTCCAACGATCATCTAGCTTCTTGATGCCTTCTTCAAAAAATTTCTGATTTTTTTAGAGAAAAACAAATTTAGGTCATTTTTTAGTTGCTCGTCATTTTCATGAATTGTATTGTTTAAGTGATGCTTAAACGACCGGAAAAGATGCTAGTCGGATGGAGCAACGTCAGGTGAATAAGGCCGAGGAGGAAACACTTCTCAATTGAAGCTCATGACCTTTTACTGGGTGAGTTTTTCTGTGTGAGGTTTCGCGTCATCATGCTGAAGCACTACACTTTTCCTATTGAGTAATACTGGTCGTTTTTTTTTGATAAAGCAATGCTTAGATCATCCAGTTGTGATTGTTTGATTAGACTCTAGTAACTCATAATGAATCAGTCCTTTCATGTCCCATGAAAGAGAGAGCATAACAGATATTAAGACACCAATTAACCAATAAATATAGAACTGTGTACAACTTAGAAGGCTGCAAAGTGATGAAGTAAAAATACGACATTACTTTCTTTTCAACTTGATATTATCGAGTGCACGTGTTAGTTTTTATATAAGGATTCCCAAGTTTGAATAGATGCACGTAAAGAAAGACGAAGGTTACATCAACCGAAACGCTGTGAGAATAACAACCAAGTGTAGTAGTCGGAGTAATCCAAATAATCCAACCAAAATACTATTTTCTACTTGTAAAAGACCGACACTTTATTCTTCTCCATTGCCTATTCGTTTACCTGGTTAACATTACGCTGATAACAATATGTTAACAATAAACATCATATAGAAGATAGTTTCTATCTGCGGCTGTATTATGAATCCGTTTTTTACGAGGTAGTGACGCCGTCCTCTTATATACAGCGTCGAGTATTCGAAAAGTGTCATCCATCTAGGACTGACCAGGTTAACGATCGCTTAACTTAGGTGATCTAACGAGAATCGGTGCGACGAAGTAACTACATCAAACCGACGACGGTTCTCATATGCGAGATACTTTCACACATCTCATTTAGATATTAATAATGATATTTCAGACCCAAGGATGACAGACTGACCAACAAAGCTGCTTACAGAGATTCGAGGACATCTCGGCCAAAGAAAGAGACTAATTGCATTGAAAAACACCCCCAAAAAACAACTGCATCTCGGTGAAACTCTCTTGACACCGACCAAATCCCTCGGAAGATGAGTAGTTCACGGTCGGATAAGCGGGAGGAACTGAACCACAAAACACTGGCCAAGTGTGAAATTGATGGCGTAATTCAATTTCTTTCCTTTTAGACAAGGACAATAATGACAATAGATAGCGATACTACCGTAGACTCCGCGAAGAAAAAGGACGACGCTAAACAACGATGTGAAGACGTTAATGATCTCAGTTCTTGTAAAACGAATTCAAATTTTAAATCAGAGAAAAATTAGTAAATTAAAATTGTATTGATCTTCGGTATGGCGACGGTAATTTTATGTTGTTGACCTTTTTTAATAGCTTCCTAAGCTGACAACGAGACCGATAACAGGAGTCAATGGCGGCTGGGTCGAATGGTGAATACCGTTCTTTCCTGAGGTTAATTGGAACGAGCGGCTAGACTGTGATAGAAAAAAAAAATACTCGTTGTCGTTATGGTGATGATGATGATGATAATGATAATGGGTTTGACGTTGCGGAAACTGAATTAATGACGATACTGACAAGATCAACGGCTGCAATGTATTCCCCAATCCATCTGAAAGATTGTTTCTTTTGGCTTGTTAATCTTATAGTAAATTCACGACACCATTAGCGACTTTGGAATCGATCGTTCAAACGCCATGCTTACAGTTACACTATCATTAGCGTCTGTCATAAGAATATCTGATTTTAATTGAGCTGACTTTAACGGTTTTTTTTCTGAAGAGTAAATTGAAAAAGATGCATGTAGATATAGAATGCCCACAAATGGCATGCATAACATCGCTAGTACAATTTACAATCATTGATACAATCCGATTATGTTATATACAGGTAAACCTCAGTGTATGATTGACTTGCCCACCAAGTTTCCGTACTGAATGCCCAACAGTCTTTGAGTTATCAGCGTTCAATGATAAACACACCTGAATACAACGTGCAAAACTGTCAAACACTCTGGCACACTACACTCTTTGCATGGCCTGGATTTTGGCAGTGTATACCAACCTTGGTTCAGGAATACTCTTAGTATTGTTTGTATAGATACAAATGTGAAGGTTCGGTTCCGGTGAGTGTGAAGCCCATTAAGAATCAACCCTCCTACTGATGAGACGATATCATTGAGCGGCGATAAGACAAACACTAGACTCTAACGTTTTTGAAAAATCAGGCGTAGATGTCCATTTATTATTACTATATAATTGGACTGTAGGCGTGATTTTGAATCGTATTACCGATAACATAGTTGATCTTTTTTTGTATTCCTCCTGTACGAAAATCCCTGATGCTACTAAATACAACGATTAATTCTATGAGAGTGTTAGTGTCTCTAAGCTTCGAGTGTGGTCTTACATCTGTACTCAATAAAGTTAAGCCAGGTCAATCTTTATTATTACCTAACAGGATGATCGTAAGCAAATACAGTTCGTGTTAGCTTGCAAATGACAGATGTTGTAACGTGAATTTCTCTTATAAACTTTGGAAATGTATGGGCTATCTCTACACCCCTTTGAATGCGCAAAATAGTAGGGTAGCCCACACTCTTATGTCGTGGTTAAGAACCTAGTTTAACCGAATGAAGACAAGGCCACTAATTCTACGTTTAACGTTTTCTGGTGTGTTCTTGCAACAAACTATAGCGGCGCAGATAAATGTTAGCTGAGACTGCACAATTCTTGCTTCACTATAATCTAATTATAACGCAAACAAGACGGACAGATGTTAAAGGTTTAGTTTTATAAAATGCTCACACACACACACCTTTTCAGAATCATTCATTTTTCAAAGTTATGGTTAACATTATAGATGATATATTTAGTGAGGAATTTTCAGTTGATTAGTCGTAAAAAGAAATTGCTATGCATGCAATAGCAACTATTGGAAATCTTTTTTTAATCATATTCACAAACCAGGCACATTGCACGTGAAACGTAAGGGGCTACTGAAAATGTGGGACCTTGTCTACAGGGACAGTCATAGCAAGGAGGTTTGTTCACATTACATTTAAATTTCTGCATATCAATACAGTCGGAGACAAAAAGGAAATAGAGAGGGAATTCCAAGGTCAAGCATCTCGATGGAAGAAACAGTCAGAGAAGAAGGCTCTTCGGCATCTGGGAATCTCGACAGTGAAGGTCTGGGATTTAGTTTCTTGTTGGGTTACTGGGAATATTTACGTCGAAGGGGCAGCATTGCTGCGAGTTCGTCAGAGGACTTTCTATTAAATTAAATGTAAAACGAGCCCAGAGATGCAACATTGTGGCGATGGGACAGAGGAGCTTAGTGTACACTGCGGGGCATATTAGATTACAGACTCTGTTTTGGATCCTGCCATATATAGAGACTAGTGGTTGCTGTACCGACCCATATATGGCAACAATAGTCCATGCATTGGGAATGGTTTAGTTGTGGAGCTATAGGATACAGTCAGAATTATTTTCGAGTACGTATTCATTCAAATGGATTTAACAGCAAGACAACCCAGTGCCAGAGATCACCATTGCTCCAGATTTCCGAAGTGGATACATTAATTTCTACATCAACAAGTTTTTTTTTATTATTATTCAGACTATTGATGTTTGTCAATCATACGGTTGCAGGTAGTTATAAACACGTTTGCTTTTTTTCGATAAGGATTGGGGGCCGTTTTCTTGACAACAATCCTTATTTATTAAGTATTTATTTTTAAGGTGCAATAAGATTCTAAGACTAATTATTCTTTTTTATCAATGTGTGTTTACATGTGTATGTATATTTGTGGGTACATTACAATTGAGGACCCCGTCTTTATTTCTGCTAACCATTTTTTTTTGTTTTATTTTTAAACATAATCTAGAAGAGTGAATTAGTTTTTTTTTTTGTTTTCTTTAAACTGTGATCTGCTTTGTTATTTGTGCTGATGGATAGAATTATTATCTAGTAAATTTCTTAGAAACGTTCGTTCACAGACACTTTTGTTGATGCTGGTTTTCTGGAACCGATATACTTATCATAGGTGTGCAATGCAGTTGTGGTTACTGCTAAATTCTAATAGCTCTAGTATGGCATACGTCTTCTCCATTCAGCTGGCTTCAAGATCTTCAGTATTTTAAGAATCTGATAGACTGTGTTTACTCTACCATTACCTCACGTATCTATAGGATGTCGTTTTACCTTGACCTTCTTCGAATACTATAAAAGTCAAAAAATTTGTCTTTACTTATCTTATGTATATACATGAACGTGTTCAGCGTAATTTGTTTACTTCTCTGCATAAATCTAAAATACTTCGAATGTCTAAATAAGCAAACTAACATAAAGACGCATACATATAAAATAAGAAATTCAGAGAGACCGAGAAAAAGATACCCCGTAGATTATATAAAACATCACATTTGTAATTCTGCACAGATTCCCGAGTTCCGCAAAATAGTTATTGAGTACGACAAGAAAAACCTGAAGAAGGTTGCAGGTTACATCGGCTGAAATGTTGTGAGGATCACATCTAAGATGAGAACAATAGTCCGAATGATGCAAATGATACATTATTTTTTTATGAAAGGAAAAACAAACAAAATAATATTTTTCGGTTTATCATAAAAAAATAATTAAATACTTTCTCTACAAAATACCAATACGTCAAATACGTATGGTGATTTTACATCAAACGTAGTTGTTCAGACGGCTAAAATGAACATCTAAAATGTCGGAACATTTGTTAGTAATGTTAGTTTTACGAGCATTTTCTGAGTCTTAAGAATTGTTCAATAATTTCTGACATAGATAAGGACATCGGATCGAAGGTGCTAATTCGAAGTATTGGGCTTTTAGATTAACCATTATACTTTGATTCCGTGATACACATGCATATATAAACATCTTTGTTTAACAGATATTATTGTGGTGTAAATGAGGAAAAAGAAGAGAAAACAAGAACGACCGACCGCGTTTTTGCGTGGCTTACCTCGTGTGAAGAAGAAGGAAACAAGAATGGCCGACTTGTTTCTTTAAATGCCTACAGGGTGACTACGAGGTATGCAAATGAGATGCTCCTGATTGGAAATGAAAGAGATAAAAGAGGAGTGATTGGGGGAGGAGGCAGTGGGAAGTTAGATTGCGAACAGAGAAGTTTGATCATAGGAGAAAAGTCGGATCCGTAGAAAGTGAAGAAAAACGTTGCAGAAATTCGTTTCGGAGTGGATAGAAAGTAGAAGTACGGCCAGCAGCGTCGCGTATATATCAAGCTATTTCGGCGCATCGAGCAAATTACCATGGCTGAGTGGAGACTGAGCACTCACATGCTGAGACCCTTTACTGGGGAGGGTGACCTGATTAAGTGGCTGGAGAAATTAAAGATGGTGGCGAAGCTGCAAAAGATAGAAGATGTGGTCACCCTGCTGCCGCTATACTTAGAGGGGGAAGCCCTCACGATTTACCAGCAGATGCGAGATGAAGACAAGGAAGACCTTGCCTCAGTGGAGCAAAGGCTGAAATTGGCCTTCGCTGAGGGCCCATTCGAAGCACTTGGTAAGCATTCCAGTTTGAGGTGGACCGGCGAGTCGGTTGACGTCTTTGCGGCAGAGATCAGGAGACTGGCAGGGTTGGCTGGTTACGTGGGGAGGAGCCTGGAGATGACGGTAAAGCTGTACCTAGTTAACGGCTTCCCAGAGGAAATCTCTACGAACATGCAGAGAATCACTGGGATCCATACTATGGAAGTGGACGATCTCTTGGTTCACGCCAGAGTCCTAGTGAAAAATGTTAAAAGCCCAATCGTGGCTGCAGCTGTGGGTGGAAATATGTGCATGAGGCCTCACTTGAATGAGAGGCAGCCGGCGAGGCGACAGGAGGGGAGACCTGCAATCAAGTGTTTCCGGTGCCAGGGCCCTCATCTGATCAAGGACTGCAAAGAGCCGAGACCGGGGATTACGTGCTACCGATGTGGACAAGTGGGGCACCTTAGCCGCTATTGTGTTGCTGCACGGCACCAGGGAAACGAGTGAAGGGGAGCTATTGCGCCAGTGGTTACCCCTTCTGTGCGGAGATGGCGCATGATGGAACGTTTCCTCGGTTACCAGTAGTAGTCAATGGGAAGAAAGCCATAGCCCTTGTCGACACAGGCTGTACTACAACGTTATTAGCGAGGAATGTCGCTAGGTCATGGAGCGGAACCAGAACTATTAGGACCGTGGATGGCAGGGATGTGAAGTGCCTAGGTGAGACGACAGCGGAAGTAATGGTGCAAGGGGTGTCCATTGGACTGCGAGCCTTAGTGTTGAATCATCTGGTCGGTGGTGTTGACGTGATTATAGGTATGAGTGCAATTAACCGACTGGGGGCGCCACGTTACGAGGGAGCCAAGTGACGTTCGGACGTCTCGGCGCAGTGGGGATGGCAGGAGTGGAAGGTGATAGAACCATCAGAATACCAAAACCGGAGGTTTGCTGCATTGAGGACAAAGATTTCCTGGCAAAGTTTGATGGCGTGAGGTGGACGGTGGAATGGAAATGGATCTCCGGACCCCCGGAACTACAGAATAAAGTGGGCTGCTACGAAAACACCCTGCGAGGAGAAATAAGAAAAGGATTTGAGGAAGAAGTGGAGAGGTGGATAAAAGAAGGAATTCTGAAACCGTGGACAGGGGAAGAAAAAGAAGTGTTGCCACTACTGGCGGTTGTTCAGCCTACGAAAAACAAGATTAGGCCCGTACTGGACTTCAGAGAATTGAACAGACACGTAGCCTGCCACACTGGAACGGGGATCGACGTATGTGAGGAGGTCATGAGGAAATGGAGAAGAATGGGACGGGCCACAAAAATTGTCGATCTGAAATCGGCATATCTGCAGATCCATGTAGATGAAAAACTCTGGCAGTACCAGCTGGTCCGGTACAAGGGGCGAGTGTATTGTCTGACGAGGTTAGGCTTTGGGCTGAGTTCAGCCCCCAAAATTATGACTGCCGTGCTGAAGACAGTGCTGAGCAAAGACCGTTCAGTGGAGGAGGCCACTAGTTCGTACATTGACGACATTCTGGTGGAGGAGGCAGAGGTGACAGCGGAGAAAGTAAGAAGCCATGTCGAGAAGTATGGGTTAACTGCAAAACCGGCGGAGGCCCTGGATGGAGGACGGGTGCTGGGGTTGAAACTAAGGCGAGATAGAAAAGAAAGCCTTGTCTTCGAACGAGGGAGTGTAATACCCGAAGTCGGATCTGAGCTGACGAAGCGAGAACTCTTCTCAGTCTGCGGGAGGCTGGTCGGGCACTATCCTATCGCTGGCTGGCTCAGGATAGCATGTAGTTTTATTAAACGACTAGCAGGCACTGCTGGCTGGGAGGGCCGTGTAACGAAGGAGGTTATGAACATGCTGCAAGATATCATTGCGAGGGTGAGGAATGAGGACCCAGTGAAAGGGGACTGGTATGTCAGCAGCGGAGATGCGGGTGTGATTTGGTGCGATGCCAGTAACCTGGCGTTGGGCGTCGTACTAGAGATGGGAGGCGTAACTGTGGAGGATGCGGCATGGCTAAGAAAAACCAACGACTTCTCCCATATCAACGTAGCAGAACTAGATGCCGTTATGAAAGGACTCAATCTGGCCCTGAAGTGGGGATTGAAAATAATTGAAATTAAAACCGATTCGGCAACGGCAGCATCGTGGATTCGGTCGGCAGTAACTGGCGATAAGAGAGTTAAGACCAAAGGTGCTGCGGAAATGCTGATCAAGCGCAGACTCGGAGCGCTCGCCGATCTAATAGCGGAGTTCCAGTTTAGAGTATCTGTCGTGTTGGTCCCATCAGAAAAAAACAAGGCGGATTCGATGACACGCGTGAAGAAGGCCTGGCTGCAGGAGGGAAAGGAGGTCTCCTCGGTATGCTATGCAGGGGAAGAAGTCAAGGAGTCACACGAAATGCACCACTTTGGTCGGGAACGAACGTTATTCCTAGCCAGAGAGGTTTACCCGGAGACCACCGAGGAGGAGGTTAGGGAAGTGGTGGAGAACTGTCGAGAGTGCCAATCAATTGACCCTAGACCGTCCAGACACGAAACAGGACAGTTGCACGTTGCGGAGGACTGGAAGCGATTGGCTATTGATGTGACGCACTATCGCCACAAATTGTATCTCTCGATGGTCGACTGTGGACCGGGAAGGTTTGCCATCTGGAGAGAAATCAGGGCAGAAGCGGCATGGGCGATCGGAGGGGTCATCGAGGAGATATTTTTGGAGAGAGGGCCGGTTGAGGAACTCTTGATGGACAATGGGCCCGCTTTCCGATCTGAAGCCTTTAAAGGGGTATGCGATAAGTGGGGAGTAAGGCAATTTTTTAGAGCAGCGTATCGGCCGAGTGGCAACGGAATAGTGGAGAGGAATCATCGCACCATTAAAGCCGCTGCGGAAAAAAGCAACGTATCACCCATAGAGGCGGTGTTTTGGTACAACATCTCGCCAAAAACCAAACAAGACGAGACAACTGTCCCTCATAGGGCCGTTTTCACATATAAGTGGCGGCACCCGTGCAACAAAACAGCAGGAATCGAGAGTGAGGAAGCCACTATCAAAGTAGGTGAAGAGGTGTGGGTGAAACCCCCTAATGCACAGTGTACCACTCGTTGGAAAAAAGGGGTCGTAACGGGATTGCGGTCGAAGAACAATGTGATGGTGAACGGCGTTCCCCGGCATATCCTAGACCTGCGTCGCATGAGACTGCCGGTACGCAGTGAGGGCAGTAAAGAAGAGGAAATCGAGGGCCACCGAGAAGCAAATGATGCGACTCTACCTGACTTAGACCCACGTTGTAGTGAACCTGAAAATGTTAACCCCCAAGAAGTTGTTCCCCAGAGGCCTCGACGTGAGAGGAGGCGGCCTGCTTGGATGGAGGATTACGAAGTATCCTATTGATCTCGAAGATCAAGGGGGGCGTGTGGTGTAAATGAGGAAAAAGAAGAGAAAACAAGAACGACCGACCGCGTTTTTGCGTGGCTTACCTCGTGTGAAGAAGAAGGAAACAAGAATGGCCGACTTGTTTCTTTAAATGCCTACAGGGTGACTACGAGGTATGCAAATGAGATGCTCCTGATTGGAAATGAAAGAGATAAAAGAGGAGTGATTGGGGGAGGAGGCAGTGGGAAGTTAGATTGCGAACAGAGAAGTTTGATCATAGGAGAAAAGTCGGATCCGTAGAAAGTGAAGAAAAACGTTGCAGAAATTCGTTTCGGAGTGGATAGAAAGTGGAAGTACGGCCAGCAGCGTCGCGTATATATCAATTATATATATATATATATATATATATACATATATATATATATGCATCAATATATATATATATAGTATTCAATGTGTATACACATATAATATTATAAAGTGATATAATATATTGTGTATAGCTTTTCAGTATTTTATAAACAATGTGTAGAGCTCAGTAGTAGTAGTAGTAGTAGTAGTAGTAATAGTTGTAGTAGTATGAACATATATTATGACAATACATCTCCACATGTGTCATCGTTATAGAAACGTAAGGCTAGTCTTTTTTTTTAATTTTAATTTTTGCATGCCAGAATTGAAGGTGTTTTTACTATTGTTTCTCAAAGAGTAATGAGCCATTACTCGCTGTTCCTCAGAGACCGGAATGAAAGGCAAATATAAATTAGCACATCAAACACAGAGTTTTTGGAGGAAAAACAAAAACAACAGAAAGCAAGTTACACTCAGAAAGGACCCTCCGCAAATAGAATGACACAATTCAAATCAGATTGCCAATTTGAAATTATCAGCCATAGCTACGTTTTCAGAGAGCTACAGAAATCGTTAATTCATCATGGAACAACACTAGTAGAAATAGACGTTGGTTAATTACATTTCGATATTACGGGGAATGATTATTACTGTTGTAAATAAAATTAATAATTAAATCCAAAAATACGATTTACGGAAGTGAATTTAACTAATCTATTATATAATAGAAATCTTGTATTTTGTTATCGCGATGAGCACATGGGCGAGTTTCCATTGGGATGTGTGTTCATATCTGTTTAATTAATTGACCGTAATAAACAGCGTAAGAATAAAATAAAATAAAGTAAAACGGAATCACATAATCACCGGTGCAATAATTTATTTCGACACTACAGCCTTTTCAAGCATCCAAGCGAGGCGATTACATTTTTGAAAAAAAAAAGGAAAGAAAAACTAACACTCACTATTCAATACACATATATAGAGAGCGTAAACATATTTAATACATATCCCGAGAGAGGGGGAAATGAACTATCTAAGACGTATATTGAGGGGGGAGCTGACTGACAACATATTTAATATATACACATATATAGAGAGAAGGGGGATTTCACGATTTATAACGGAAGGCAATATCACCGTGTTTCGCTGTTACTTACTATGATAGGATTTGAAACCTAAAAACAATCCGCTTTAATACTAAGCTACGGAGGTGCTATATGTTTTATCGCTTATTAATGTTGTCATTAGTTGTTATTGTTGGCGATAATAGCTGTATTTAAGCAAATGGTGATTGAACTTCCTAAGTGTAATGGGGAGAGTTAACTCCCTTAAATACATTATCGCGCCAACCTTATTTTAGGGACGTATATATATATATATATATATTATAAGCGAACAAAAATCACGTATTTAGACAGGACACTCGTAGCTTATTGATAAAGAGCAAGAGGTTTTGAGACCACCCATACTAAGCCAATCTGAATATATACAGTATGTATACATATACACACGCACGCACACACACACACACACATATATATATATATATATATATATATATATATATATATATATATATAAATTAGGAAAGTTCATTTTATAATCATTGATTGAAAAAAAATTCCTCTAAAATGTATCCTACGATTTTGTTGTACGCGAAATTTACTTCAAATCAAATGCTCAATAACTAAATCCGTGCACTTATCCTGACGATTTAATGCGGAGATTACACATGACTGCAGCTGTGTAGTACCATTGCCATGAATGTGTGTGTTAGTGTACACAGGATACTCTCTTTATTAAATAAACTGATCATTATGAATTTCGGAACATATTTTCTACACAACACGCTGAGTAACATAAGTACTTTATTTGTTATTTTTTTGTAGATTTTTCCATTTAAATTGGCGATGCGTATATATTTATATATATAACAAGTACAACTAATGAACTGATCATTGTAAATAACTGAACAGAACTGCTCGGTATAAGGGGGTAATTTTACTTTCATGCAAATAGACAAAGAAGAGGTGGGATCCCTTCGTTAAAAAATTAAATGCCTCCGATTTTTGTGATTTTTGTGATATTGTATATTAATTAGAAAAAAATAATAGTAAATATTCCTCAGATTTCAGTTTCTTTAGAGTATTTAAAAAGGGTTTGTAGGAGGTTTGATATAGGAATAACTGTATACTTATTTATTTTCCGATTTTCATTGAACTTGATCGATATTCAAATTAAGAAAGATTCCCTGCATTTCGATTTATTATTGGCGGAATTTACTCAAAATAGTAATATGGATTATATATTGATTTTCATATCCGTAATTTTGCATAAAATTAGTGCAAAACAATTCTGTGTAGGAAATACATTTCATCAATTTAAGGATAAGTATGACTTTGATAAATATATATATATTTTAATAGATTTTTGTGGTACAAAATTTTATTATACATTTAAATAAAACAATTGGAGCCATCTTGAATAAAGGGCAATATTACAAGTAAAATGTAAGAAAGGGGGAATTTTTATCCACTTTTATTCGTAACGAAACTTCTTAATTGTTTTATTCGATAATTATACTTGAACAAAAATTGTTTCCCTCTTCTTACTTTTTACTTGTGATATTGCCTTTTATTCAAGATGGCTCCACTTATTTTATTTAAATGTATAATATATATATATATATATATATATATATACATATGTGTGTATATATATGTATATATATATGTATATATATATATACATATGTGTGTATATATATGTATATATATATATATGTATATATATATACATATGTGTGTATATATATGTATATATATATATATATGTATATATATATATATATATATATATATATATGCTCAATTTTTCATCAAAAGGTATGTCTGATTTTCATAAACAAAAACTTATTTTTCCTTATACTTTCATACATTGAGAAAATCAACGCGGAAGTGTGATTAACAGGGCAGTGTATTGATTTAATGACAACATTGTATAAGTGCGTCAATGTCTCAGCTGTTTTTTTATGTTGCATTGAATAAAAGAGTGGAATGACCAAGTAAATGCTTCACGAGTCTGTGTCACCTTCACAATGATGAACTGGTCGTCCATTAGTTGAAAAGGTTGTTCACATTACGGTCATTTGGTGCAGACTGCTGACTGACAAAGAAAAAATGCAATTCATTTCAACAGAAATCAGTGCGCCGTAACAAAATCAACGCGGAGCATATATTTGTATATCCATATAATAATCGAATATATTGCACAGCACTTAGAAACACACACACACACACATATATATATATTATATTTAAAAAAAAACATAACAATGTGTAGTGTTAAAATAAATAAAATTTATTTTAATGTGAGCTTTCGAGATTTCAAATTCACCTTGTCAAAGCAGTGTTTTTCTTTTTTCGTTTTTTTTTCATCGTCCAATGGTAATGGACTTATGGGTCAGAAAATAACGTTATGTCACTAAGCGCGGCTACGCCAATTTGAATTAGAAAAGCTGTGTAGACATATTTTTAAACCATTGTTTCGGATAGTACTATATTTTTTTCAAAAAAACATAACAATGTGTAGTTTTAACATTAATAATATTTATTTTAATCTGAGCTTTTGAGAAATAAAATTCTCCGGACTTAGGGTTAGTAGTAAACACTTTTCGTAAGTTCTATAAAAAGATAGAATGGACCGGTAATTGGGAACATGTTACGCTTGATATAAGAGGGTATTAATCTGCGAATTTACCTATATTTAATATTTTTTAATTTTATACATTCTTTTAACTATACGTCATTTTTTTTTTATTTTAAGCAATTGATTTTAGTTATGTTTACTTTTCTCGTGAAAATTGAATAAAACACTTAAACATTATCTGACTAATTAAATACTTTATTTTTATTGTGTAAATAAAAATATTAAAATGCTGTCTAAAATACAACATCATGCCCAGCACCATCAAAAACATGCATCTACCCACATGCTTCCGCCTATCTGAACTGAATACCTCACGTGACTTAATACACAGGTACTGCATAAAAACTCCTCCAACACTTACACCATATAATATATCAGAATAGCTTTGCACCCCAAGTGGCTGGCCACCAACAACCACACTGCAAATGACAACAACACCACACAATTCCCTATATAGCAACTTGATCACCACTACATCCACCATCCAACAATCGCGAGCTAGATCTCAAACTCACACGCCTAAAACATAACATACTCTCTATCATACAACAAGAAAAAACACACATTATACATACTTTTACAAGGTCACAATGAACCACACCTCAAAACCTAAGAGATAAATACCTTGTCTTCCTACTCTTTGATGAAGGGAAATAATTATGTGTTATCTCACGCGACACCTACGACACACTAGCATTCCGTCACCTTAGCAATTACACGCTCTACACACCCGCTTCCAACATTATTTCCGAACAGGTTGAGAACAAGATTAATACAGCCTGGCCAACATTTGCAAAATAAGAAACACCCCTAAATCTACAGACACAACCTAATTACAAGAAACAGTAAACGTCCTACTGTCTATCACCTAATCAAGACCAAGAAAACCGGTACCACCACACAAATCAGACCCATAGTATCCAGCATTGTAGGACCACTATACAACATCTCCTGGCTTCTCTCGCATCTACTAAAACCCCTACTCCCAACATTCCCCGGACATGTCAGCTGCGTGGAGACAATACCACCAGAACAGCGTAAACTGAACCGATATGCTTCAGTCTTGACGTCGTCGCCCTCTACACATCTGTACCGGCATACCTAGCAGCAGGCATAATTACTGACTGTATCTCATCCAGCGACCTCTATTGCTTCGGGCTCACAACCACTGATATACATGAACTCCTAAACATAATAATAGACAACACATATTTTACATACAAACAAAACACATATAAACAAATAACAGGACTGCCTATGAGGTCCAGCCTCTCGGGAGTTCTCGACATTGCATTTATGGATTAATTAGAACGCCATGCCCTCAACTCCTGTAACACTCCCATCATCTTCACACGATAAGTGGACGACATTCTTATTCTTTCATCGTCCCAGAAAGAAGATAACACAATCTCCGACACATTTAACAACACTGACGCACACATAGAATTTACAATAGAACATCCTGACAGCTCTGGATCCTTAGCACTTTTAGATTTCAGAAATTATTTTACTTTTTTCTTCTTTTTCTTTTCATTGTCTGGGGACGTGGCATTCTTCCAAATTCCATACAATCACCCGCTATTTATAGACTCAAACCGATAGCTCTTTTCAGGATGTTGCTTGTTCCCTTGAGTGCAGTTGTTTGGTTTTCTCTTGCACTTGGTTCACTTGTTAAATACTTTTTCAAGTTCTTCATCATGAGTCCAGTGGCTCCTATGATAACTGGAATGATGGAGATCTCTTTGAAATTCCAGTTTCTTTTCATATCATACATTAGACCTTGATATTTTGTTATTCTCTCCCTTTCAGCTCTGTTAAGCCCCCATCATTAGGTATACTGACCTAAGTTGCCACTCTCTCTCTCTCTCTCTCTCTCTCTCTCTCTATATATATATATATATATATATATATATATATATATATATATATATATATTGTGCCATATGCCAATGTAAGGTTTTAAAGCTGCGTTTTCCAGATAGGTAGCTGTGGGGTTTTCATGGTCATAAGGGATGATGTATGTCTCATTTCCCACAGTTCTCTAAGGTAGATGTTGCCAGGGTCTGCTGCTACACCTGATATTCAGTTTCTTACATATGGTCCAGTGTAGGTACCTGTACACTGCATTATGTCGTGTTGTATAGGAGCCATCTGTCAACATAATTTTGCGACTCGATATCACCCTGCACGTCTTGTCCTGACTGAGACCAGCCATATTTTGAAACGCATTTGTCATCAGGCCCTGGTCTTGGGCGACCATTATAAGCCTTTCCTGATCGTAGTGGAAGGGTCCCCTTTTTAGCCAGTTTAAGGACCCTTCCTTATCAATATAGTCCTTGGATTGTTCATCGAGGAAGTATGTGGCACGTTTCTGTCCTGACCACTCATCAATGCACCTGTTCTTAAAAGTCTGGATGTATCTCTTCCGGCTCTTTTGAGCTATCACTGTGGCATGATTATTTGGTGTTTCTGCCTCATCTACATGACAGCCCTGTAAAAATGATTGGCCAACATTGTGATGGAGTTTGTTTTGCTGGCTCTTCATGTTCATGTACCATTTCTAGGCTTGGGTTTAAGGAGCTTCTTAGGTACTGCCCAATGCTGACAATAGTAGCTCTATACTGGTGGTTAATCTCTGATAGGCCCAATCCTTCGTCTCTACTGGGCAAGTACAGTCTTGGCAGACACTGATTTCTACAGATGACCCTATGGAGGGTTAATATTTTTCATGGCTTTAAATCTAGCCTGTTGGTGCTTTGTTGAGGCCAATCAATGATGCCAAAGCTGTACCTAATTACATGGCAAGTTGGTTAATGACAGTTATTTAAAGTTTACTCTCTGTCAATTTTCTCTCTCATCCTGGCATGTTGGATTGGGTCATTTGCCTCAATGTCAAGGTATTTATAGGATTCCGGCTCTTCGAGATCTTGTATGTCATTGTCTTCATCTAGATGTATATTGTCTGTATGAATCTTCTTCTTAGCCCTGAGGGAGCACTTGGCACATTTGTCCAAGCCAAATCCCATTCCGATGTATTTGGAGGAAGTGTGCACAATATGCAGCTGCTGGAATTCAGTGTCAGAGCTTGCATAACGCTTAAGGTCATAATGAAGAGAAGCTGGTTGATTCTCTTGGATTGATCTCTCTGGCGTCCCTGACCAGGGTTGTAGGCTCCTTGCCTGTTGTTGAGAAGCTTACTAAGTGGATCTATTGGCATGCAGAAGAGCAACAAGGAGAGGCTGTCATCTTGGGAGATTCTCCTTCTGATATTGATGTTAGGGATGGTCATCTTTCCATGGCTGTGGCTTAGTGAAATCATGGTTTGCCACATTTGTATGTGGGCAGTCATTCTTTGTTTAATTACTCGGTTGATATTATACAGATCAATGCACCGCAGTAGCCATTAGTGGGTCAGGCTGTCATAGGCCTTCTGATAATCAATCCATGTCATGCTATGGTTTCTATGCCGCTTCCTACAGTCCTCTAAGATGGTTTTGTTAATTAATTTTACTATTTATGTATTCATAAGTGTTTTAATTGTAACGAGCATTAAGGTTGTTAACTATTAAGGTTGTTAATTTTTGGGTGAAAAATATTAACTTCATATTATGTAAGTAAATACTAATATTACACATCACGATCTTTGTATTGACCCATATTTAAAAGAAAATGGAGTCCATTCTTAAAAATATATATATTTGAACTTTTTTGCACATTATTGTCTTTGGTTTGTTTCATTTTGCGTTTATAATTACTGAGGATCAAAAAGGTATTGCATGTATCGTATTGATAAAGAACTACCTTGCTGATAAAGATATTCGTGTAACTGTGAATATTCTATCCTGCTGTAGATAATAATAGAGTTGAACTTTCGGAAACATATGTACGCACGAACAACTATTAGTGGTGATCTTTTTTTTCGGATCATGATCATTAAGAAAACAAACACAAATATTCATTAATTTGCATTCTACTGAGGTATGATATAGTACGCTCTGATTAATGCTAATGAAAACCAGAGAACTTACTTTACCGGTAGCATTTATGTGAATTCTAAGTCTCTATAGTATTCATTTACATGTCATAAAAAAGAGTGTTGTATTATTAACTTTTGAGACACGTAAATTTATAGTTATTAAAATAAACTTGTCTTTAAATATATTCATATGTGTATATGAGTGTAATATATTGTTGTAGGAATAAAAATTAACATATATGTATAAATATATATTTATATATATATATATATATATATATATATATATATATATATATATATATATGCGTGGGTATTTACGTATGTAAACATATGAATATAAATGTATGTGCTCCTGTGAGCAATTTAGTAATTGAATAATATTCAATGCAACAAGACATTTTGAAACAACTAAGTTGAGTAAACGTACTCTTATATTCCAATTCTACAAATAATGTTGCGACTGGATTTGTTTCGCTAGAATTAAGATTTAAAAATTAAAGAGAAGGCATTAGATTAAACGCTCTTTGACATAATTTATCTCGAACAAATGTTGTGACGATCACTGTAAATGTCACTCTTTACAATTTTCAGGTATTCATTCAAACATTTTTGAAATCTCACATCTTTCAACGTATTCAGTGGAAAAAACCTGACCCAGAAAATAAATCCATGAACAGGACACACACGGTTGTTTTATGGAAATGAAAATGAAAACTCACACACCACAATGGAATCTATTTTAAATATTTGTTATTGTAACTGGGGGCAACTTTGACGCGTCATTAATAATCAAGAAGGACATTGAAGTAAGCATGAATACTAGTAAGTATGATATATTTATTAATGTATCTATCTGTATCTATTTATATGTATTACATACACACATGCATGCATGCACACACACACTATATAATATATATAATATAATGTTTGCATAATAATATAGTTCCTATAATATAATTATTGCATAATAATATAGGGGTTCAAAAAAGTCTGTAATCAAATACGACGTTGGAAATAGACATTATACATTTCATGGACTATATATATATATATATATATATATATATATATATATACATAATTGTGTGTATACATTCATTTATATATACTGTATTTAAGATGAGGAAACAAAATATAAGTTAAAAAATGCATAATAATATAGGGGGTCAAAAGAGTATGTAATCACATACGAAGTTGTAAATAGACATTATACATTTCATGGAAAGCTGCTTCTCTCTTCTTTACGCATCAGTATAAGTACTAGGAACTTTTCCCCAATCATCTTATGATATATATCTTTACAATTCTATGTCCAGTGCTGTCGTTATATTCTTATAATTCCTGTTTTCATTTTTTTACGTAGGAGTTTTTATGAGGATGTTTTCTTCCTACTAAAATCTTCCTCCTACTCTCTTACTCTCCACATTCTCTTTCAAGATGTTATTTTTTTAAATCTTCTGTAAAAAAACCTCTTAGTCCTCTTTAACTTTTACTGTCTAAATTTATTTTTTATTTCCATTTTAATTTAATTTAATTTTGTTATTTTTGTTCTAATTTCATTTTTTTCTTTATTTTGTTTTACATATTTTTATTTTTTTAAAACTTTTTTATTTCATTTTTTATTTTTATTTTATTTTATTTTATTTCAATTTGTTTTATCTTATTTGATTCTCTAATCTCCTTTTAAACTGTTTTTAATTTCTTATTTTTATATGAAATTTTGAAAAGGAAATACCCTCGATAAAATGCTTGTAATTTAAAGAAAAATGGTTATATATGTATCATTCATATTTAATGTCTCTGATAAGAATTTTTTAAATAATTATATTTGCAGAATTTAGAAAAGGAACACTCGTTGGAAAATGTGTTACATTCTTTGTATATGTACCGGTTATTTGTTTATAAGTATCATAGGGTGTTCTACCCTTCCTATGCTACGAACATATGCACATGTGATAATTTCTGTCAGCGGATTTTTCTCTAGAACTAAGTTTTTTTCTGAAAGACGTGTTGCTATCGACGCTGATGAAGGACGATTTGAACCAACTTTATAAAATTATGAAATAAAACAAAATATTTCCAAACTGTTATGGAAACGATCGTACGCCATAATGGACTTGATGTTGTAATTCTTGGAACAGTAAAAGTAATGCTTTGATTCATTTAATGTATATATATATGTATATATAACAATAATTTATGAATATACATTTATTTATATATACTATATTTCACATAGTTTAAAAACTTAGCAGCACTAGTGCCGACGACGTAATTACTCACAACGAACGCGACAAGCAGCAATATCCCACCTCTTCACTGTATAGATTCTTAGATACTGAAAAGCTTTGTATTTTAATAGTTTTTTTTCCCTTGAATATTTCGCCTTTTGAATTCCCGTCCATATCCCCTGCTTAACTGACGGAATTTATATGCAGACATTAAAATGTAATGTTTACAGATGTATTGCTGCTCAACACCCTACTTTGGATGTCCCTGAAGGTATATACCATTATTTCCTGTAGCCGCGCACGTCTGATGGGTTTTCTTTGAGGTGAATCAAAGTTGTAATATATATATATATATATATATATATATATATATATATATATATATATATATATGCACATGTATATGTCCTGATATTGAACACGCCAAAACTAATACTACAAATATAGTGGTAAGCACCAACAAAGTTGATATGATCTTTATATATATATATATATATATATATATATATATATATATATATATATACAGGGTGGGCAAAAATAAGGGTCCTATTTTTTAAAATTCATAACTTTTTTATTTATTGATTTTTTAAATTTTTTTTTAGAATAAGTAAAGGACCCCTTCCGAAGTAAGCATGAGCCGTATTAGCCCTAAGGAACGTACCCTCATTTAGAAAACATTATTTTTGCTTAAAAAACTCAAAACAGTGTAAAAAACAATACTTTAGTTTTTTTAAGTTTTAAGAAGTGTTTTTCGGCTAAAATTTGTTTTGTTTATTTCAAAAAATCTCGGAAGGGTCAGTCTACACACACATAAAGTTTGGTGAGTTTAACTTTTATTTTGTGGAAGTTATTCAAATTCAAGTTATTCAAATTTAAAGATAGGACACTTATTTTGGCCCACCCTGTACAAATTCTATAAAATATTAGATGTTAATATTAGATTTCGTCATAATATAACAAAGTCATGTAAATGGGCAACTGTTTGTAACTTATTTTTAAATATAATACCATCTAATTAAAAGGAGAAAACACAGATTTTAACATATTAAATACACGTTGTTACTTTAGAACTAAAAGCAAATGTTTCCTTAACTATATTTTAATGTACACTAATGTCGTTTGCAAAAGTTTAGATAGAATTGATGACAATAATAATTATTATTACTAGCAAATATATTCTCCCTACGGTCGCATATTTTTGCAAGGCTGCCGCGTCAGAAATGAACGCCCACCCGTAAACCGATGGAGTCCCAGTCATATTTCTTGGGTGGTTAGACATTGATAATAAAAACAGGTTGTAAATTAAAGCTTTACGGCGTATAAGGTAAAGGCGAAATTGTAAACACACTTTAGGTCGTTAAAAAATGATAATATTGGAAGTTTTTAAAATCGGAGAAAAGGTGTACCTTAAATAAAACAGTAACAAAATTAAATACAGCGAACACGATTAGTTATATAAATGCTCTTGATGAAAAAGTTTACTTAAATTATATTCATTAGAATGTGTGTGTGTGTTTTAAATAGTAATTTTTAAATCAATTATTATTTTAATTTAACAATTTGTCAATAAATTTGTTGAAATCAACAATTTAAAAATCTAAATAGATCGAACAGTACTTTTCAAATCGGAAGAAAAGGTGTACAAAAACTAAAATAATAAAAATATCGGTACTCTTTTACTGTAGGACCCGCGCTAACTTTGACCCTGACCCTAACCCTAACAACGGGTCAAAGTTAGTTACGGTCCTACAGTAAAAAAGCACCAAACAATCAAATACAGTGAACACGATTAGTTATTTAAGTACTATTGGAAAGAAAGTTTACGTTAATTGTATTCAGTTGAATGGGTGTGTGTGTGTGTTTTTAAATGATCTTTTGTTTAATTAAACAATTTGATTATGTAATCAGTTAAATAGTTTTCCAGTACAATGGGTTAATATTTTGTTGACAGAAAATTTTTAAAAAACACATCTTTTATTTTAATAAATAGAACACGAAATGATAAAAACAGTTTGTAAATAAAAGTGTTACAGCGTATAAGATAATATCGAAATCATAAACTCAGTTAAGGTCGTGAAAAAATGATAATATTGAAAGTTTTTCAAATCGGAAGAGAAGGTGTACCTCAAATGAAAGTATTAAAAAATAAATTACAGTAAACACGAATATTTTTTTAAATGCTCTCGGAAAAAAAAGTTTACCTAAACTAAATTCATTATAATGTGTGTGTGTGTTTTAAATATTAATTCTTCAATCAATTATTATTTTGGTTGAACAATTTGATTCAATAAATTTGTGTTTTTAAATATAACGGCTAATAATATTAAGATATTAAACAAACTCAGAACGGTTTAATAAAAAAGATCAGAGTAAAAGTAACATGGTACATGCTAGCGTGTTGTTTACATATAAATAACGCGCCCGTCTAGCGTCCATACTGAATAATCAGAGGGAGGCAACCGATTCAATGGAGTAACGCTGGCTGTTCAATAAGTTTTGCGGTAGGTAGCTTAACTGCGTAACTCATTATATATATATATATATATATATATATATATATATATATATATATATATATATAAATAATAATCGAAATAATTATAATTTATAAGTAAGATCATTAGCGAGCAAAATAGCGTAAATATATGTGGAAATCTGAAGAAAACAATCATGAATGTATATTTCCGAATACTAATATATTAAAAGTTTAAAAGCAATAACTTATGTGAATTGAGAAATGCACATATTGTTTCAGGCGGTATTTGTAGTAGTATATATAGAAGCTGGCAGACTAAGTAAATAGTAATATTACTCTGATGGAGTTTCGGCTTGAGACAGACAGATATACAGACAGATACATAATCTCCATTATTAATATATTATAAAAATTAAGATATCAGCGATACAATGGAAATAACATAAAAAATGATGATTAGAACTTCTATAACCACGAATAGTATTGAAAATAGCAAGAATCGCAAAACTAACTGTAATACTTATAAAATAAATGTACGTACATAATCGAAACTGCAACACATATTAAACATAGCATTTTAACACACAATAACTCTTTCAATAATGATTAACTTAAAAATACTACCTCACTATCTAAAGATATTAACAACGATAACACATCCTACTTCAAGTAATGATGTATCAATAAATAAAAAAATTACCTTACTTTCCTCGATCCAGAAATAGTAATTTACTTTTCGTGAAAGCTTTAGTCAATATAAACACTTATTTAATTTTTTTTAATAAAAATTATCTGAAACAATCTCTACTTATTTGCACAACATAAAATTAAAATATTGACAAATTTACAATACTTTAATTACAAAGAAAATATATTTAAACTATGCTAATTTTCGACTGAACTCTGATGTTAACATTTTCGTTATTTACAACTTTTTGGGCAACTCAATAAAAATACATGAACACAAATAAAACAATATCAGATGAAAAATCTCAAATGTATCCCTACTAGTATCATTGGATTGGAATTTAGTTAATACAGTCCTGACTTTGAATCGATAAGAATGGGTACTTTATGCAGGGTGGAAACTCTTATTGCGTCTGAGTGAATTCATGAAACCTTTAAATAAAATCAGATACTATCTGTTACACAATATTCTTTAGATATTCTTTAATATAACTACCATAATTTTCAAATTAACGTTTAAGTAAAATTAAAACCAAAATGTTATTAGTGATTTTAATAATAATAACAACAACTAAGTTAATTATCAATCTATTTCCATATAATAATTAATAATCGAATATATACAAGGAAGTTTTAAACTGAGAACATTTACATTTGTTTTGTAGGTGTATATAATAAATTATATACAAAGTACGTTATATCAATTGAAATTATAGTTATACACATTAGCTTTACTGCTTTTACTCGCAAAGAGATACTTTCATTTCCTGGAGATAAAAAATGGCATCATCTGAAATTGGAGGTAAATCAGTAATGTGTAACAACGTAGTTTTGATTATATTAAAAGTGCGTTAATAGATTGCGTAATGATAAAATATTAAAATAAATACATTTTACTTATATAATATTCTGTTTCTTGAAAAAATTGTTGTATTGTAATTATTATCATCGCAAGAAGCGCACAGCGTTTCCCATCAACAACTCGAAGACATTCTTTATATTGTGTTTTCACAACCTAAGACAACGAAGACTTTTAGCAGAATAGTTGCTTTTCACAGTGGGCAATTTTTTTAAATTATTCATTTTCTTATGATATTCAAACTTCGTGTAACTATTGTTTTATTATCTAAAAGGCTAATCTAAGAGTTAAGATAGTACGTGTTTTCTGGGCCAACCACTAGTTACTTCTACTATGTGTTCATAATAATATTTTTCTTGATGTTTATAATGTTTATAATGTTTTAATCCTTGCTAGTACAAGAAATATAATCCTGAATAAACGTAATCTAAGAATATTTTTTTATATTTATCCGATGTAAATAATATATTGTGTATACGTACGTAATCCGTTTATCAACTATAGGATTTTTAATACGGTGATTAAAAAAACTGTCAATGATTAATAAACTGCATATGTGTTCGTAACAAAGAGTGATGATATTTTCTTATATCTTAAACAGAGGAAAATGAGATGCAATCATGAAAAACATTGTATCAAACGTAGAACTGTTAAGCACAACTTTTGCTTATAAAGATAAACAAAAGTTATACTTAACATCTGCGACGTCGAAATTAAGAATACTCAAATAAATATAAAACAATTCTATATCACGCAAACATAGATCAATGCAAGAAAATAAATAGCTATTTTAATTAGAAATGTATATCTATCGTTTTAAAAAAAAACGAAACGAAATTGTTTAAACTTTATGATTTAACATTTGGAAATGTTTAAAGAATAATTTGCAATATGAAAACATATAACTATCTACCTGCTTTTCTTTTAGCCGAGCATATTGTGTAGGTAAACATTTATTATACGTTAAAAAGCAAATGTAATGCAATGTCTTAATGTTAACCAAGAATGAATTATATCTGTTCTGTAATCAATCGATGCATGACCCGAGAAGATGAAGTAACCGCTACATACTTATTGTGCTATATAGATGAAGGTTTAATACTATACGAATCCAATTTAATGTAGTCAAATCTGAAGTATTATATACATCCATTATAAAGTGATATATGAGTTCAATCTGGAATGAATCAACTCTTAAGTGTTATATATATTACATTTAAAATTATATTAAAATATTTAACTAAATCTTAAGACTGAATAACAATATTTGTAAAAAAATACATTTATACACTGTGTTATCTTACCATTAGAGATCCGTTATAATTTTCCAACTGTCCGTTTGTTGACACATAGTAATTGATCCATTCATGGTGGCCTTCTGTTATTAGCCAGTATCTTACAGGTTTTCAAATTATTTCATCGATTTTATCACGTGCTTATTGATTATTGATTGAATTTCAACAACATAATCGTTAAAGAAATTAAAGAAAAACTTATAGCCGGAAATTGCATCTAAGAAGGTAATGGAGTGTGCAAGACAGAGAAAGTAAATGATCTTTATTGTTCTGTAACAGTTATTTCTATTTTATTAAAATGAAATAAAGGAAGATAATCGGAAAACTAAGAGAAAATAAACTATATCATTATATTTTGAAATGTTTATAAGAGAGATAAGATTAAATAATGAAACATTGAAATCATTAATGCTAGAATTGAAGTAGTAAGTTTTAAAACAAAACATGAATGTATTAAAGAAAATAAATAAATCATAATAAAGGAAACTGAACAAAAAAAGATGTGTGAATAGAGGAAAGCGATGAAAAAGAATGACAATGAAATTGTTTGAATGTAAAAAGTAAGGGAAATAAATGTATAGACAGGGAATAAATAAAAAGATTAATTAAACAATTAGTTGAAAAATAACAGAGAATGGAAAGAAAGAAAAATATAAATGGACTGATAAAGGAATGGAAACGATGAGATTAACGTAATAAAAGATTAAAAGAAAGCAGAAACGAGAAAGGAAATATGAAGCTATTTTTAAACAGAAGATTGCAACATAACATAAAATAGTATAAATATAGAAGAAAAAAGAAAACAATCGATATAGAAATTCTTGAGAAAAAATGTTCAGATGAGGATCGTATTTCTATTATTTGAATTATGTAAACTACAATTCACATTTTCTAAATGTTTTGGCTGATTTACCCTTCTACCTTCTTCAGGTGATTCATTGCGAACATAGAAATTCTTATTAGACAATTTTAAACGTGCACCCTATCCAGGTTAATGGATGTGTAAATATAACCAGTGGCTCAAATAAAGTGTTCACTTTGATATTCTGTTTAACTTCCCGAGTTGTACATCCAACTTGAACAGAAATATTCCCAAGTTAGAAAAGAAACCCTTAACGAAAGCCGGACGATATATCTGCCGACGTTGCATTTATAACATCGAGATGATGATATCAGTGCGCATAATTCTAATAATAGCAAACCGGAAGTATTGAATAGAGAACATAAATTATTTAAGGAGTTTCAAGTACGACATGTTTATGTAGAAATATATGACAGAAAACTATGTTTCGTTTATTGAAAAAAATATCGCATTGCGTATCTGGTTTTGAATCTGATTTCATAATTTTCACTTGCCGATTCTTTTTAAGTCGCCAAACGGATGTATTACTGTATTTATATGCTTTACTTAATATCCAAACAGTTTATATTGCATAATTGATTGAATATAAAAATTCTGTTCACCATGGTATTATGATAGAAGTGAATGCAATATATCTGATTGATTTCAAACAGAAATAAGTAAATTAGCAAAAACAATTAAATAGATGACATGAATGAAGGGACATGATTAAGAATGTAATGGATTAAAAAAAGTACAAAACAAATAAGAAGCTAACAACAATGGAGGAAAATAGGCAAGCACAACAAAAACGAAAAAAAAACTGAAGGAAATAAAAACAGAAGACAGAAAGATAAAGGAAACAAATAATGAAATAACTACAAAGACAGAAAACAGCAATTATGCGTGTGAAAATAACAAACAAAAGTCAATTTATTAAACATAGACAGCAGAAAGAAGTTATGCATTTATTAGGAAAATAGTCGAGAATTCAGCTAAGAAGAAAAATAAAGCAAGTGTATAAGAAGGAACAGCGGAAAATAATCCATATCAAAATAAAAAAAATAGCGACAGTGGGAAAAAATAGTTATTCAGTGTATTGAAAATCGCAGAAAATAAAAAGTAACTTCAGAATATATTTTAAGTAAATTGCTTAATATGAATTTATAGTGAATTCTACAAACATAATTACCATGGATGTAGATATATATTATTGAATTAAATACGTGTTTTCTGATCAGACCTCAAGTGGTTTTATAGTTTGCTGGGATTTTGTTTATTGTAATCTACAAATATCGACACCTGTATTTTTTTTATCTTGGATATGTTATCGTTGAGAATGTTCTCCTAACTTATTTTAACATGTTCCTTATATTCACACGACCATTTGTAATTAGCCCTACTGCAAATTTACTGTACTTATTTGATTTTGGATAGGTTTATAGTATATATTCATAGGTTTGTTTTGCTTTGAAATATATATATATACATATATATATATATATATATATATATATATATATATATATATATATATATATATATATATATATATATATATATATACTAATTATTTATTACCTACAGACATCGACGTTTCATGCTAATGCAATCTTCAGTGAAGGAAGTTAATTCCCGACGGTCCCCGGGCTAGAACTCCGATCACAAATCGCCACTGATTCGCAGTCAAGAGCGTTCCCCCGTTGGCCACCGTGAATTAGCTAATAATTAAGGAGGAATTTAACTTTGTAAATACCGAGTCTGCCGGTATTTTACACGAGCAGTAAAAGTGATCTTACAACAACAAACTGTGTTGGAACTCGCATGAAGCTATTAGTAATGCTTGTTATTAAACTCACTCAGAGTGCCTAGCCTTTAGTAAAGGGGCCTTATAATGATATGTATGAATAAATATTAACTATTTATTACCTACAGACATCGATGTTTCATGCTAACGCAATCTTCAGTGCAGGAAGTTAATTCCCGATATATATATATATATATATATATATATATATATATATATTAAGAAAAATAATTCTAAGAATGTATTATAATATTATTATAATATAATATAATATGATAATATATCATAATCTGATATTATAATATATAATAATATAACATTATAATATATTATGTTATAATATATGATAATATAATAATATATTATAATAATATAATATAATAAATTCATAGGTTGATTTTGTTATGTTTAACCACCTGGCTCTGAATACGACTTTTAATTCAAAATGTTGGCGATATCGATATACTCTATATGACATAATAGTGGTTTAATATTGTCTGCTTTAACATTTTGGTTTAAGTATTGGATTTTGAGTCAGAAAGAGATTTTTAAAAATATATAATCAGAGAACACTGCGACTAGCGCCCCTTTAATTTTAAAGCTCGCTCCGGCATGTTCTGGGACAATTAGAAGCACACATTAATGTTGTCTTTGTTGTTTTTTTGTTTTGTTGTCAGATATATATTTCAGATAATCAGTGAATTTCTGGGGTCGAAAATTAATTGCAAACTTCGTAATACAGTTGAAATTCTTCCGTTTGTTTACAGCAGTAGTATTTAAGAGTTTATTCAATTTTTATTCATATTCTCATTCTCAGATTTTGAGATAAACCTATTTGCACTTCATCAGCCGGTGTACTTGAATGATTGTATATAATTTTGATCCCGATGAGTACAACATTATCGATGGATCTGCATTCGTGTCGGAAATCCACAAATTATGAAATACAAAGTTTTACAGATGCTTCCCTGAAAAAACGAACGCTAAAATCAGCGCGTTATTATGCAAGTGAACATCAAGATGAAATAGCGATGATAAAGAATATATTTAACCGCGCAAAATTAATCTCTTCAATCAGAAAAATGCTATTTACTTATGAAATTAAAAAAAAATCTTAAGCAAGTTCTAATAAACAAAACATGTTCTTATCATATTGTGGATGAATAAATTAAATTAATGAACAAAACCCGTTCTAATTATATTTTGGATGAATAAATTAAATTAATGAACAAATCTCCAAAATACGAATGCAGCTCTTCTCAATATCGACACATTTAATCAATAACGCAAGAACTCTACACTATGACACTTATATAAAACGATTAAAGATTCTTGAAGCCGTCTACATTAAATTTTGACACCGCATCATTGATAAAATTAATGACGAATCATATAACTTTAAAACCTTTATTGTAGTAATTGACACTAAAAATGAGTTTGTACAGCTATTCTCTGTAACTGATCTCACTTTTTCTGATAAAGTATGCAAAATGTATACTTCAATGCCTCTGACTAACTGACTCATGACTAACTAACGAACTATAAACCTTAACTAACAGTTAGGTTTTGGCTAGGGGTCGGGTTAGTTTACTATGGTTAGGATAAGGGTAATTAGGGTTACGGTAATTGTGTAGGTTACATATGGAAATACAAATGACTCGGTAGATATCATATTGGATTAATAACAATTCGGTAGATCACGTATTAGAAGAGCACGGAAACATTTTTAAGAAAGGTAAAACGTCAAAAACAAAACAAATGATTTTCCCACGAAAGTTTTAAATATAATTTGTAAGATTCTTCAATATTTTCTTATTTCATTCATATTCTTCATATCATCTGTTATTTTAACTGTGGTATCATACACGCCCACACCGTAGTTAATGGGTGTATTTCTAAGGTAGATGGTACATATGATTCTCACTATCAAACTACACTTTCCGCCTTGTTTCATTGCTATTTATTGCAACACTCGGGTCATTTTACGTCCGACGATCGTTAAGTAGGTAGTATGAATCGGCGTTGGGAACAGATACTGGTCGGTGGGCATTTCCTTATTTTCATGCCGCTTACTTAACGATCGTAAACTGTAAAACAACTCGAGCGTTTCGATACAAAACGACAAAATCAGATGAAATGCAAACGGGTATGAAATTAATAATATACGATTTACTGTGTACGCACATATTAATGCTGATATGTAGCAGTTATATGCGCCCTCTAGGTTATAATATTTATTAAGCATGATAAAAATTAATATATATATATATATATATATATATATATATATATATATATATATATATATGTGTGTGTGTGTGTGTGTAGGGGGGTGGGGTGGGGGGAGTGTATGTGTCTCTGTGTATTTCATTCTTTTTACATTCCCGTAAAGACAAACAATGAACGCTGAGCAAATATGAAAATGTTCACTTTTTAATAACAGTTTCATTTTCATTTACTATTATCATAGAAGAAAAAAATTGAAAAGAGCGTAGGACTGTCAGAAATACCCAAAGTTTAAATAATAACACGTATAATTTAGCTTAAGTGTAGGTGTTCCATCAGGAGAAATATGCGTTGTCCAGTCTGAAGAAATGTATTATTTTCAGACCCAAAAAGCATTATATATATATATATATATATATATATATATATATATATATATATATATATATATTCATTTAGTTCAGACACCTTAATAAAATGAACTACCATCAGATCACTAACGTGAAACAATCCTCAAGCTAAAAGCAAATCGAATACTTTTTTATGCATTCCCCATACAAAACAGTTCCATCTGGATTCCTTTAGAGCAGTGGTCCTCAACCTTTCTGTTGCCGCGGACCGGTAAGCGTTAGACAATTTTACCGCGGCCCGAGGGTAGATTGTTTACTTGCAACTTACATGTAGCATCGTACCAACAACATAACATGAAAATAAAAGCCTCGAAATAATAATAAATATATCATTAAAAAGTTTACATTAAAAATTTACTTTAAACATTCCTTTCAAAATAAAATACAGGTACACCAGAAAAACGAATATAAAGTGCATGAACATTTTAACATTACTAGAACACCAAGTCAATGAAAACTTTGAGCTTGTTTCTTTGCAATCAGACGGTCCCATCTGGGAGCAATAGGAGACAATGACACCCGGAGTGTGTTGCTTATGTCTAGTTTATTCCGATATTTTGTTTTAGTTGCTGTTACTGCAGAAAACCCCGCTTCACACAGATAAGTTGTCGGAAATGGCAACAAGGCTTTAAGTGCTGTAGTGGCGATCTTAGGGTATTCTGCCAAGACTTTATTCCAGAACACCGGCAGAGTTGTTGTTTCAAACGTACTTTTCAGGTCACCATCATTTGCGATCTCAAACAGTTGATCTTCTTCCATGGATAAACTAGATTCGCCTGGCTTGTTGACAAATGGGTGTCGAATTCATTCCTTACCAGTTCGTGGGTCTTTTGTCGTCGGAAAATAACGCTCGAACTCTTTTGAAAGCAAGGACAGATGATCGTGCACCAACCGGAAGAATGAAGGCTCAGGATCAGTATCACCAAAAATACCTGCCAATGTTTGAAACATGTCCAAAATGCCTTTGTTCACCCGTTGTCCCCACAACTCCAGTTTAGCTTTAAATGCGGCTATTTTATCTACTAACTTGAAAATAGTTATCATTTTTCCCTGAAGGGACAGATTGAGCTCATTGAGCAGGTTGAATATATCACACAAATATGCCAGTTTTGCGAGCCAGACTTTGTCACAGAAATGTGCTGCCAGTGGTGACTTCTTTTCTGATAAAAACCTTTTCAATGGCTCACATGTATGCAAACTATATTTCTAAACTGTATTTCTTACGCGGCCCGGTACCAATTGGTCTACGGACCGGCACCGGTCCGCGGCCCACCGGTTGGGGACCACTGCTTTAGAGAACTGTGAAAAATGCATAAATAAGGTTTCTGATTTTTTTTTTGCTTGAGGATTTTTCTACTGAAAATTTTTCATAATTTTATGATAAGCTGCATGAACGAATTTCATCTGGTAATTATATGTGTGTTCCTGGTTCATAGTTTGTGCGGGAAACAATTAGCAAAAGTTACATTGGATCTTTTTGAAATTAAGAAAAAGAAAATATGTATAAAGACTTTGCAATTGGTATATTTAATATTACTGTTTACTTATATATGCTCTGTTGTTAAATGTTAACATTCATCGAGTTTTTACATTGAACGGTTTTATATATATATAAGGTAATAAATATGTGTGTGTGTGTATGTATATATATATATATATATATACATACACACACATATTTATTACCTTATATATATATATATAAATATAAATATGTATTACCTTATATATATATATATATATATATATATATATATATACAAATATGTATTACCTTATATGTATATATATATATACAAATAGTTATTACCTTATATATATATATATATATATATATATATATATATACAAATATGTATTACCTTATATGTATATATATATACAAATAGTTATTACCTTATATATATATATATATATATATACATATATATATATATACAAATATGTATTACCTTATATATATATATATATATATATATATATATATATATAGAGAGAGAGAGAGAGAGAGAGAGAGAAACGAAGGTTGTGCAGTATTAGTGCAGTTCCAACGACAAAAAATGTATATATGTAAAGGAGTAAGGCTATCAACGTTAGTAAAAAAAAATCAACATTTATTATTTTGTTATTTTATCATTTTATAATTTTATATAACGCGTTTCAAGCGGTGGTCCGCTATCATCAGATATGTAAATCCATTTGAAAAAATGTCTTTCGATTTGAAAGAGTGTTGTTTCATTTGGGGAAATGTGTTATCGTTTATATATATATATATATATATATATATATATATATATATATATATATATATATATATATATATATATATATGCTAACATTTTAGAACGTTCTTCTTAATTCGCGTATATCTAAACACTTGTTCCCTGGTGTACTTTACATTTCCGTTGAGTCGCCTATATATGCATTGCTATGAATGCGGTGCATGCTTGTGTGGTTTTACTACACGTGTGTTTCTATGTGTGTAGAGTTATTCACGTAACGGTGAATGTAAACTCGGTAAGCCCCCACCAGCAAAACAAGGACACGAGTTATTAAGCAGAGTATAAATTTACCCGAGAGACAAATTAAAGACGATGAACAAAAATGAGGACGGGGAAAACACATAAAAATAAATGGTTAGAAAAATATTTTCTCGGGAAAAAAAACGGTGTTCATTAAAATGAGAAAGAAAAAGTAAGATCTTGTCTTAAATGATGGAGGATTGTCTGCAGGAAATCTTTTTTTTTTTTAAATTGCATCTTTATACATGGTTTAAACAGCATATCTATGGTCGGTCAATTGTTCGACATTTTATTTAATAGTAGTACAATGAACAGAATATATTCTTTGCAGAATAGAGTTATTTGAAAATGTTTTATTGAAGTTAGAATGAACTAATTCTATTTTTATAAAAGTAGAGACTATTGAAAATGTGTATAGAGTTGCATGTAGTGAACATGGTTTTCATAATACATGGTGTTTGGAAAGTACTCGTTATAATAAATTAAAATAAAATCTCGTTATTCATTACTGAGATATAATTCTTACAGCAAATAATGGTATAAGAATGTGCATCGGTTGAGGATTTATTTGGAATACAATATATGGGCCAGCATTCGCTAATAGTTTCCAAACCTGCCTGGGAACCGTATTAACTGATTTCGCAAATAACTCAATATCTTTTTTTGTTGCATTTTTTTTTTTTACTAAAAAGTCACTGAATTTAAATTCAAAAACACTCGATGATAATAGTTCATGATATTGATAGATTGCCTCAAAACAGCAATGTATTCGCCTCTGCTATAAACTATGGAATGCGAGGACTTGCTGTTTTCTACGTCAGCTGATATTTGAAGGTTCGTGTATTGAGATTTGACCCCCTTTTCATATTATTTTTCCGCACTCAATTAGTTAAAAAAAGTAAAATAAGTTACTTGTAAAATCAGTTCATGAACTTCAAAGACGATTTGAGAAGACGGTTGAGAATACTGACGCTCATATGTAATTTCTAATCGAAACCATATATTATACACTTTCTGATCATATTTCTTGTTAGAATAATATATCAATAATGAATTACGAGCACTTAAGAATATTATATTAGAGTATGTTAGACATGTTTTATTAGAGTATTGATTTACTCCTCTCCAGGAGTTAGGCACAAGGCCAGTTTTTATCCTACTCCCACAAGTAAGATGTGACCCAAGGTCGGGAAAGTGGGGTTTGAAAAGCCAGCGCCCGAGAGGTGAGCACTCTGGCCATTTAAACATTGCCTGGGCATCCCCGTCGGCATTCCCCGGTAGGGGCGTCTCATACAGTAAGCAATACACTTACCTCTCCCCTAAGAGGGGAGGCAAAGCCTGGGAGGGTGGACTTCCTAGAACTGCACAGGACATACACATTGACCGGCGTAAGTCAAGCCCCGAAGGACAAGACAATACCAGTATGGGGTGCAGTATCCATCGGAACAGATACTACACTTTGATCTTATGTTGAAAAGATGTATAATATCTTGAAAATATTTGATGGGAGAATACAACATTAAAAATGTTTCATCAGACTTAGATATTATTATACCACTAGCACAAACAAGCCACATTGCTGGGGATTTAAAATGTATAATAAAATGTATTTCTTTTTTTCACTAACGTAATAACACAATATTGGTTATGAAGAAACTGAATTTGAAAAACTTAACGGGGTGTTTCCCCCATTGCTTCCTTAGAGGGGCGCATAGAGATTTAGCACATTGAGGTTCACGTGGAGATTCTGAATAACTTCCATTGTCTTCCCCGAATATGTGTTTACATATGATGTTATGTCATCAAAATACAATATATGTTAAGTGTAAACTATAGATCCCTTAGTGGGTGCATAGAGAAAGCGGGGCTACTTCTATTGTCTTGCAAGGAATATGTAACGCATAAATACATGTTTAGTCTTCACGTAAATTATCTAACCTTTCTTTCTAAGGGAACCCACACATACATTGACATATCTATATTCATAGAGATATCAATGTATGTGATACATAATTAAGTAAAGGTTTTTTAAAGTTTCACCGTTTTATGGCCGTAATTAACTGAAAGTGTGTTTCAGAGTGAAAAGTACTGAACATACTTTATGAAAGTCAGAAGAAATGGAAAAACATATATATATATATAAGTTATGAAAATATATAATGGCAATTAAGCTACACAGAGGCTCCCGCGTTTCATCCCCGGGGGAATCTTCAGGCTAAAATGAAGATTCCCCCGGGGATAAAACGCGGGAGCCTCTGTGTAGCTTACTTGTCATAAATATCTGTTCATTACTTACTACCTAGCTACCTAGCTCTACTTACGTATCGATCACTGTTGAAGTAAATACTGAAAATTGATACATGAAAAATTACATTTCCTTATAAAATATTATGTCGATACATTAAATAGTAATATATATATATATATATATATATATATTGTTAGTATATAGAATTAGTAGACAAAAATGTAAACATACTAGTTAGAATAATGACTGACTAATCTCTAAAGACAACCGCTACGTCGGTCGTAAATCCTACCTTACTCTATCAATGGTTATGGTTTGATTCACGGCCGAAATATCAGTTATTTTAGCGAGTTTGTTTACATACATATCAAACTAATTCAACATAGTAACCATTAAATTTCATTAGACTGGAATACTTTCTGAATTTTAAACTTATTCGGCTTATCTTATAAGTACCAAGTGCTGTCCCACTCTCTCCCTCTCTCTCTCTTCTTCCTTATATATATATATATATATATATATATATATATATATATATAGAGAGAGAGAGAGAGAGAGAGAGACAGAGAGACAGAGAGAGAGAGACAGACAGACAGATGAAACGAGACATGTGGCGAGAGAAAGACAGGCTTAGAGATTGACATGAGGTAAACAGTGAGACAGTAAGCGCGAGACATAGCTCTATGTACAGAACGATAGGATGCGCTATTCTTCATTTTCAATTATATTTAAGCGTCTGAAATGAAAGCTTGTTTAATCGGCCGAATTAATAATAAAAAAAAAACGTGTCTTCTCACTGGACTTAGTCGATAAATATTCACAATTTTATGCGGCGGAGATTTAAGAGAAGGCGAATGTCTGATACGGTTTCCTATGGTAATTCGATATGCGTCCCAGGCAACAGAAGGGACCCACTTGTAAATGTGTTTTTTTTCTACGATTCGAAATGAAAAGAAAGAAGTCGAAAAGCCGATTCAGCGGGATTAAATAACTAAACAACACTCACTTTGTCGGCGCGAGTTGTTAGGGTACGAGACACTTTTAATGTCTTACGACGTATTATCCCTATTGTCCCCGGGGACTATAAAACGTTACGGTACCCGGGTAGCGAAGCGGCGGGTGGGACGGGCGGATAGAAGAAGACTGTTTACCTGAAGAGTTTTCAAACGCTGTTTTGACAGCACCTGGGGAATGGTGATACTTGATCTATTACTTATTTCTTTTGCTTTCTTCTTTCATGATTTTTTTTTTAATCTGGGGGGACGAATGTGTAAATACATTAAGTCATTAGAAAATATATATTTATTTATCGGTAGGTCAAACGTTAGTAATTCTGTAGTGAGGGATGGATTTGAGGTAACTACGTTTAATTATGATTCCAAGCGCTGGTAATACTAATCATTCGACTCTCTCTATTATCATATTAAATGCGAGCTCATCAAAGTGTGTTTTCCTAATGCGTTTTTCTATGTATTTTAATAACACAAAATGCATGCTAAATATATCTTAGTTCTCGGCTTGAATTCTCTGTGAAAACAATGTTGTAATTGTTTTAAATTATTTATAATTAACTGAACAATTCATCAACATATCTCCTAGAATTGTTTGTACTTTTCCCGCCCTCTTACGGCATATCAACCCTTTTTGGAAACACACTACCTATTGTAAAGGATCAATTGTACACTATAAATTGAACCTTTCGCAACAGTATGAGTATATAAATGTTAACAATAGTTTAACGTGTCTGTTTTATGGAGTATCAACCCTTATTAGGTGATTTAATGTCAAAATACAATAGCTATTGTAAACTAATCATTGTGTACAAAGAATTGAATGCAAGTTGTTTCATTCATTAAACCACTCTCTAATATTCATTGAGTTATTCTCTAAACGTTTATAAAAAAGTGCCTCTATCTTCACAGCATAATCATCTAATGTACATGCGTGTGTCTCTATACACTATTTGATTTACACGTATGTACATTAGATGGAAAAATAGTTTGTCTCTGTACTTCTATATCAGAATAATGAAGAATGCTACTATTACTACTATTACTGATACTACTACTACTACAAATAACAATACTACGAATAATATAGAATTAAAGGAGCTTATTTTTTTTGTTATACGAGAGAATACCTTAAAAACAAGTTCATGAAATATCAAATGAAATCAAAGTGAAATAAATAATGACAGTTGTTATAACCCAAGTGTTGCCAGTTATACCTAGTTCATATATTTATATATATATATATATATATATATATATATATATATATATATATATATATATATATATATGAGAGAGATATGTGTGTATATTGTCACTCTAATACAACTGTTTCGTCGTACCTCACCATTTCAGTGTGCTAGACACAGAAGGTTTGTCCACGACAAGATTAAATCAGAACGAAAGATCACTTACAATTGCGATCAGCGTTGACTAGCATTCCTCTTCACTAACAAGCTCATGGCAGATATTCGAAAGGAAAATAACGCTTTATGTCTTCTTCGATTGTTCACATGCTTCGTTACAGATAAACTAAAATACCCAATTTTATTACAGAATAAAATTGCTCTACGTTGAAACATTTATTTCTCCAACCTGAGTTCTGCACTCATAATTACCGAGCATAAAATATGGGCATCTATAGCTTATTTTCTGTATCCCGAGTCTTTAGCGGTGCGAAAACACAACAAATGGAACCGTAAAAACGTTTTTCTAAGATTTCAATTATCAATCATATTAAGAATATTCATTTAAAGTTCATTACAAAATACTGTATCAAATGTACATCAATTTTTTTACTTAACTTATTTCCTTTTTGTATTTTATTTTCAGATTTTGGTATACGCCACCTGAGTTTGAATGAGGAGAACATTATTAAAGTGTGAACGAAATAAGTCTTCACCAAATCAGTGTAACTAGTTTTGTTTTCGATCACGAAAATATCAATGATCATGTCTGTTACACCGGCCGTTCTTACACAGGAGAAACTACACCGGTTGTCACTATAAATAGTGCGAGTCACCAGAGACACTGAAGACAAAGCACAGGCTTGTAACTGTCTAGCCAAGAGCTAGTCACTTTCTTACATTGTTAATACACTTGTTAAACCAACCCTCGACTTGACTTCCTTTATATATTATTTACTGTGGGGCGACTTCACAACAATGTCATTAAGAGAGCCGGAATGAAAACTCAAGCAACCAGATTGATTTAGGCTGAAATTTTACTCAAATCGGCGGACATTCAAACGCATTATGTGAAGACATCATTAGACAACTGCCACTAGAGTAATACTGCAGAGAGTATCAACGTAATAATTGTCTTGTTTAGAACAGAACTGTTCCTTCTGCACTCAACATAGAAGTATCGCCGATACCTCTCTTTGAATTTAACAAATGTTCTCAATTATGTTGTATATATATATATATATATATATATATATATATATATATATATATGATAGACACATAACAATGGAAATAATATTCTAACGTAATGTAAAATAAAAAAAATGAATAAATGATATTTTTTGTTTTGCTTTTTTCATTTTCCAAATATTAAAATATATTTTTAAAATCTAATGTAATATTATATATATATATATATATATATATATATATATATATATATATATATATACATATAAATGTATACGTACATTAAAGTAAATAAAAGTACTCCATTTATCTCTCTACATATGTATATATAAGGCACATTCACTAATACTCTCACTCCCTCCCTTATTCACTGCTGCCTTAATGGTACCCACTCAAAGCTTTCGATATTCATTTCATTATTCGCCACTACTGACTTCTCGCAGCCTGGACTCTCCTCCAGCACTGACAGTAGCCACGGCTACTAGTTTTCCTTATCAACCCACCATGTCAACGTAACATTTCGATGTACTTGCATGACATTTTTCTTCAAATTATCATCCTGAGGAAGTTTTACAAAAACGACGAAACGTTGATGAATATATAAAAAAAATTGTCTTGGGTTTTTCCTTTTTCATTTCCCATATATATATATATAAACATTATATATATATATATATATATATATATATATATATAAGTTAGATATGTGTATATCTTTATATTTTTGTATGTATAGGATTAACCTGTCACGGCATTCACCCTGGGCAGGTTAAACCGGCTTCCTCCGAAGAAGGAAGTTGCATGAGGGTATCCAATTTACAAGCGGTCCCCAGCCACATGTATATCCTGGATAGGGGACATGACGACGTTAGGTTTTTGTAGTTCACGTTCGGAGGTGTCGACGCCCTCCTACATACATCACATTCTATGTATGGTATTCATTCTTATATTAATTAACTGATCATTATTAATTTTGAGATATATTTAGTTTAATTATTCAGTGTTATGGAAAATCAGGGGAAGACTGGAAAGAGATCGGTCGTGAAAATGCAGATACCTCAGATTTTGGCGAAATTTAAACAATATATTTCATACATTAATTAATAAACATTACCCAAATTCCAATGTTTCTGGAGTATGTTAAAGAAGTTTTATGGAGCATAATTATATTTGAATATTGAAGTATTTCAGATTTGCATTGAATTGGATGCATATTCAGTAGAAAGCAATTCAGCATTAATATTCCATGAATATAAATTTCTTATTAAGCACCATTAAACTTAAGCCACATATTTTTGACATTTTCTAGGATCTAAATAATTTCATGGATTTTGATCAGAATATAAATATGGTTTATTTACATGAGGTATAGTAGCATTGTATCGCGATTTTAATATTCGTAAGGAGACATGAATGTAGTAGGATATGACTGTGTTCGGACAATTTTACTAAAAAATATACATATATATATATATATATATATATATATATATATATATATATATATATTATTCCAATGATCATGGGAAATTGATCGAAAACATTAATTTTCATTAGTTGTTCAAATTGTGTTTAAATATTTATTTTTAATGTAAGATGAAAAAAGAGAAATAATCTTAAATCTAAATACGGAAATACAGTGATTGTAGCAACTAATGGAAATTATTGTTTTGGATTGATTTCCCCATGCTAATCGGAATGAAACACTAAGATATGTATGCTCTGAATCTTGTAACACAACTTCATTGAGCTTAGAATTGTAAAAATTTCGGATATTTTAAGGATTATACGTCTAAAAATATGTATATTCTTTATAAACACACACACATATACACTCCAACACCCCCATATATATATATATATCGATGCAAAGCTAATCGAAGCGTTTCATCTTTTCATTCTTTTTTTCTTTTTTCTACTTGTTTTCACTCCAAGCAAAGACAATTGCCACTGAGACGTAAATGGCTAATAGTAATTAAAGGCAAAAATCATAGGAGCATGCTAAGTGGTGAGTTATGGAGCGTAACGTCTGTTTACATTACATTTATATTTCTGCAGGTTGATGCAGTCGGAGAAACAGAAAGAAAGGAGGGAATTCCAAAAGCAAGCAGTTAGAGAAATCTACAATTAATGAGTGTGATTCTTGAAATTGGCGGGCTTATATGGTGTATTTACGTTAAGGGGGCACAAGTACAAGTTTGTCAGAACATATTAAACTGAAGTACATGTAAAACAAGCACAACAATTGAACACTGCAGCGATCGGATGGGAGCTGGTTATTTGTAGGCAGTGGTGCGACCTATTTGGTTAGAAGCTCGTTGTCGACGTTGTTTAAAAAGGAGAGACATGTGGTTGGTACGCGATTTCAGATGTGTCAACATTACTCTATGCATCGGCAAATGGCGGCCTTTAGGAAATATAGTATACTGACAGGTGTAAGTTCTCTATATCGGTAGAAAAGCCCAACTTCTTTGCAGCAGATTTGGAAATATCTTCTTAATGTGTGTTTCATTTACAAGTAACTGTAAATGTTAGGCCGAGGAGGAGTTTAAATGATGCACTTTTAAATATGGTGTTATTTGCCACAGCAATCGTGGTTTGAAAGCTTATTTATTGTTAATGGATATATATATAATATATATATATATATATATATATATATATATATATATATATATATATATATATAATATTTGCATTTTATATTTGCATTCCATAGAACAAAGTGAATTAATCCAAAACTTCTTTTATTCTGCACTTCGATGATTTTTTTTTACATTTCTCTTTTTACACAGAAAAGTAATTAAT
>OY744524.1:27096402-27101402 GCA_963556195.1 Sepiola atlantica | reverse complement strand
TATGTTAATATAAAAACTATCAGAACCTGTGGAAATTCCACAGTTTGATCTTGCATCTGTTGTATATTACTGCCCTGCTTAAATTCATTCCATTTTCTGTACGTACCTTGACCCAATGATATGATTGTACCACCTTTATTTAAACTGAAGCACTTATCTAAGTGCTCTGGGTAATTAAGTTTCAGAATGTATCTACTTATTGAGGTGTCTCTCCAAAACCTTTTATAGGAATGTGTGGTATATTTCCGTAAATCTCACGATTTTATTGTACATCTGCGGACAATTATATCGATGTATGTGTATGTGTCTTATTATTTGAATATTCATGCTCTATGAATATATACCAGAAAAAAACTGCTGGAAATAAACTATACACCATCGACTATGACTTTGCAATACTTACAGCTACATACTTAGAAAACGACTGTTAAACCTTATATACTAATATGGGACAAGAAGAGAGAGTAGCAACCCTAGTCGAAGTCAGTGTTCTTAATTATGCTGGCTTAATAAAAGCTGAGAGGGAGAAGATAATTAAATATCAATGACCTATGTACGATATGAAACGAAATTGGAATCTTAGGTAGACCTCCCTGATTCCAGTAATAATAGAAGCTACCAGGTTCATGAAAAATAATTTAAAAAACTATCTTCATAATATAACTGGTGAATCATGTGCAAAAAAGATCCAAACAGTTGCGCTTAAAAGGGCGATGACTATCCTACAAAGATAGCTCCGTTTGAATCGCTGCAAAAGCTGGTGAATATCTGACAGCAAGAACAAACATTTCTTAAATTGAAAGGAAATAGCAAGTGTAAGCAAAATATACATCATACTAAACCTTAAAAAGGCGAATAAAATTGTTTCTGAATTGATTAAATAGAAATGGGGTATCTTGACATTTTTATAGTCGGTAAGAAAGCATCATCTGTTTAATGTATGATGAATAATAACTCAATATTAAAGCAAGCCGCATTTCCGTCGAATCACAAGAAAGAGGATACGGTCGCATTGGTCAGAAGTCAGCTTACCGCGGCACCCATAAACAACTGCAAACAAAGAAGAACCAAACACGAGCAACAGTAACAATAACAGAGCAAACTCCTTATAAATCTTATTAATAGTGACAATAATGTTTAGGGTTAGACTGACCGGGACTCGAAAAATGTTTAATGTCCCCTCCGAACGACAACCGGATACGTTAGGTGAAATGTCATATTTTGAAGATTGTGTTTGGTTTATTCTTTGTGTTTTACCTGAAATTTACGAATACATACAGTTGTACATCAATGTCTATGAGTCTGTCTACCAGGTTACTTTACTTTCTGACACTGTTAATGCCTCTCTCTCTCTTTCTCTCTCTCCCCTCTCCCTCTCTCTCTCTTTCGGACTACACACACACAGACACACAGACACAGACACACATATATATATATATATATATATATATATATATATATATATATATATATATATATAAATAGTTAGAGCGACTTCCTTCTCATTCTCTCTTCCTCTCTCTCTCTAAATCTGTCTATCTGTATGTATCTCTCTCTCCCTCGCTCTCTCTTTCCGACTATATATATATATATATATATATATATACATGAAAATAGTTAGAGACACGTCCTTCTCCTTCTCTGTCCCTCTCTGACTCTGTCTGTGTATATGTATCTATCTCTCTCTCTCTCTATATATATATATATATATGTATATATATATACATATATATATATAAAATATATATATAAATATATATGTATATATTTATATATATATATATATTATATATATATATATATATATATATATATATATATATATTTATATATATATATATCTTTTTAGCCATTAACTTTCTATTCATCTATTTTCTTTTCATGGGAATTACAATGTATCATTTTATGTGGTTTTGTTTTGTTAATTGTTAACACACACACACACACAAACACACACACACACACATATATATATATATATATGTATATATATATATATATATATATATATATATATATATATATATATATATATATATATAAATATATATATATATGTATTGGTGTATTGGTGTGTGTCTGTGTTGGTGTTGATGTGTCAAAAATAAGGAAACATCTTTTATATAGTTCAAATCAATTTTTATGGGAATATATTTCCATATTAAAATGAAGCTCAATTATCAAAGCTTCAAATAGTTATATTCAAAATAGAAATTAATAAATGAATGTCGGATTACAATTATATCATACAATAATTACATATCAATTCCAGGGTAAAGAAAACTTATACGTGGTTCTGGGAAATTTCAGCGCATACTTGAAAACATTTTAAAAGTGACATGGACCTCCCGTTTTCAGTGGAGGTTGACAATGTAAAGTATACAATACGAACGCATATATTAATAAATCATTAAAACTATATTAAAAAATAACAAAAAAACCTTAAGTCCCAAGTCGTTCAGTGGAAAATTACTCATGTAAGTCAATTTAACTTTTACAGTTATTATACTAGTTTGCTTCTAACATTATTTAAGGGATCATCAGTTGTTTACCATGAAACACTCTTTCGGGAATTTTATATATATATATATATATATATATATATATATATATATATATATATATATATATATATATATATATATATATATATATAGTGGTGCTGTTTGTTTCATGTTAAGATGTATATAGGTGTAACCAGTCAACAAAAAAATATAAGCGCATGAGAGGGAACCAAAACGTATCATGATAGTTAATAAAATACTGAGAATGAATTAAAAAATTAACGTTCAACTTACAATTTTACATATCGATTTAAAAAGCAAATTAAAGTAAATCCCGATTTCAGTTTTAGTTGTTGTTTTTTAGGGAGCGTTTGTAGGACATTTTTCGGGAAACATTCACTTCTGCAAGCTTTCTATGAAGTGTGAACAGGGCTGTAGTAAACGGCGAAGTAAAGTAAATGTTATTAATATTTTACAAACAAGCCACCAGGGGTCGCCGGTCAGGGTCATATTAGGGGTGAGTATTGTCTGTTTTATTTCTAGTACACATGTACCACGACGGAAAAGAACATCAATAAGAAAAGATGCAAGGCGTCTTGGTGCGATGGTAAAATGCTGGATAATAGACAACACAATCGATTGTTTGATCCTTGTCTAAGTTAACCATGCTGATGAGGGGTGTGAGCCAGAAAGACGTATCGGAGGATTCTTTTCATGCACGTATAAAATTTTAAAAAGTACATAAATGAATAACAATATATAAATATATATACACATATATATATATAAATATATATATATATATATATTTATCATATATATGATATATATATTATATATATATATGTGTTATATATAGGATATATATATATATGTCAAATATATATATATATATTATACGAGTATTGTATATGTATATATTATATATATAATATATGTATATATTATATATATATATTATATTATATATATATATATATTATATATATTATAAATATATATATTATATATATTAAATATATTATATATACAATACATATCATATAAATAAATTATATATTTAATAGATATTATATATATCATGTAAATATATTATATATATATATAGTGTATATATATATATATATATATATATATATATATATATATATTATATATATATTATATAAATATATTATATATATATACTATATGGGTCATTAGAATATATTGTAAATATTATATATATGTTAACTTAATATATTATACAATTATTATATATGTTGTATATTATATATATATGTACATATAGTTGTTATATATATCATATAGTATGACTATTATATATAACAATTATATATTTTATATATATATATTATATATTTATATATATATATATCATGTATATGTTATATACATATATATATATATATTACATGCGGTGTGTATATATACATATATATATATATATATATATATATATATATATATATATATATATATTAGGGGGTAGTGTGGTTTCAACGAGGTATGTATGATTTAAGGTGAGACTCTAAACATTTATACATGTTTAACAAACATTTTTTAATTGTTTATCATTTTATTATTTTATTTCATAAAGCGTGTCGAGCATATTGTGTCGCTTCAGAAATTGTGTTTGTTTTTTTCTAAACGAAAAAAATATATGAAGAGAAAAAAATGTTCGAAACGCTTTATGAAATCAAATAATAAATTAATACACAACTTAAAAAAATTTTAAGTTCATAAATGTGTGTATTTGTAACTTATTTTAATATAATATATATATATATATATATATATTATCATGTATATATATATATATGTGTATATATATATTACGTATTTGTATATATATATATATATATATATATATATATATATATATACATACATAGGTCTACTCCGATAAATCACAACAAGATCGCTCTCGCCATTAAATTAAGTAAAAGATATTTTCTCAGAATGTAAAAAGCCGTCCCACCCGTTAGAAAATTAATTTTAAAACGATTAACTAAATTTTTATAGACAGTATTATGGATGAATATTTTCTGTCTAGTATTTATGGAGTTTTCTTAAAGGGGGTTTCTGCTCGATTATCATCGTTTGCCTCGTTATATGTTTATCTCGAGTGGGAGCAGGTCAGGGTTAGAAAAAGGTTCGTACGACCACATACATTGCTCACTGACGTTAATACTGTCTTTAGTGATGGAATAAATGCGGAATGCCCACACTATAAGGAGCTTGGAACGCTAACTTTTGGATTGTGTTTTGACTGTTTTGTTTTTGTTTTGACGGCGATACTTTCATCGTTGTGCCGCCCGATGAGAAGATGTATTCTCGCACATTGTTCTCGATTCATTTGGACTGCATTGGGACAAATTTATTGTGGATATGCACGGTAGCAACTATACTGTGAACATTTCTTGAACTACTTTCTTGAGAGGGTTATTTCGTTTTTTTTCTTAAATGGCCTCAATTAGGGCAACACCACATCGG
>OY744524.1:27063902-27091402 GCA_963556195.1 Sepiola atlantica | reverse complement strand
ATTTGGCGTGAGTAATCGTTCTTCCTTAGCTATCCTCTAACAAATAAATTTCATTAGAAACCATTAATTGTTTTATGAACTTGAGGTATTACGTAATTAAATTACAATATGACTCAGCAATTTCAAATTACTATAAAATATAATGAAAAATAACTGAAACGCCCCCCACCCCCAACCCCTGATGAAATATGCCCCATGGACCCTAATGGGTCGGTTTATAGATTCGGGAATACTCTCATCATCTTACTCTGTGAATTTTACATAAGAATACAATTTTATATGTTATGTATATTCTTTAACCTTGTTTTAAAAACCTTAATTGTGTTTTTAAACGAGAGTTATGGTTCTTCCTTAGCTATCCACTTACAAATAAATTACATTAAAAATGATGAATTGTTTTATGAACTTGGGGTAGTACGTAATTAAATTACAATATGGCTCAGCAATTTCAAATGACTATGAAATATAATGAAAAATAACTGAAACGCCCCCCCTCCTCGCCTGATAAAAAATTCCGACGCTCTCTCCTCTCAACAGATACTACACCATCTCCACAACTGTCAGAAAGGAGGGGGTAATGCCTAGGAAAGTGGTATCATGACAACAGGACGGGTGTAGGGAGGAAGGAATATTAGTTAAAAAAAGAAGGTAGAAAGGATGGGAGTGAGAGGGAAAGAAGGGTTGTAGTGTGAGGGATTTTCTTCCCTACACTCTTTTCCTCTGACGTCATTTCCTGCTAAAAGCGTGACTTGGCATATTTCTCAAATTATACATGATAGCATGTTTTTTTCTCAAATTAGTACTAAACAACGTTGAAAATCGAGGAAAAAGCCACCCCTCATTGGAGAAAAGTGCTCAGTCAACCCCCGAAGAGTCAATTTTTTTTCCGGTTCTGAGATATTACACATCCCGGGGCTGGCCGGTCATAATGATGTCAACCGTTTTATCTTACTCCCACAAGGTAAGATGTGACCCAAGGTCGGGTCGGGAAATTGGGACTTTAAAAGCCAGCGCCCGAGTAGGTGAGCACTCTGGCCATTAAAAATGGCCTGGGCAGCCTCGTCGGGATTCCGCGGTAGGGGCGCCTCAGGCAGTAAACAATAAACTTACTCCTCCCCAAAAAGGAGAGGCAAAGCCTGGGAGTGTGGACCTCCTAGAACTTCACAGGACAAACCCATAGACCGACGGAATAAAGCCCCAAAGGCCAAGACGCTACCAGTCTATGGGGTGCAGTATCCATCGGAATAGAAACTATACTCTTTGATATTAGCCAAAAGAAGTGAATTAATGTCATCTTCGGTTTAAACATGGGGTATAAAAGCTATGTTAGAATTAAGGAAAAACGGCCTAGGGGAGTCTAAAATTATTTGTTGGTAATCAAAACTCATGTAAGAATTTGTTAAATAGTATTATACAATGTTTTTTCGAAGAAAATCATAGTTATTATTACTTGTGAATTTATTAATGTAATTTGAACAATGTCCAGTGGATAGACCGCTGTACTGTTGTATATTTCTTATAAATACTCCATTAAAAACATAAAAATTTTTGATTTTCTTCCGCTTTCTTGGCCTTTTGGCCAAGATCAAAGTGTAGTATCTGTTCTCGGCATTATTGCCTTGAGATCAAGTGTATTATCTCCTGAACGTTTTATTTTTGTATTGAGGGCGATGCTTTCATCGTTGTGCCGCCCGATGAGAAGATGTATTCTCGCACATTGTCATTAAGGGTATGCGAGCACAACGGGGCTATGTATTTTACTTGTAGGAATTTTTCTTCAGCGCACCTCACACACTTCATGCACTTATTCATAGATATTTATACTCTAATGATGTGATAATGGAATGGTTTGGTTGATATGTAGCCATACCCTTAATGACAATAAAAGTGTAAAAATTGGGAATGTCCTTGCTTTTGTACATTTAGTGTATATGAATTTTCATCTTAACCCTATTAAAGGCATATGATTTCAGTATCCTGGCATTTATCATGGAATGTCACTACTTTTGTAAAGGCTATGCCTAAAGACAATGGTAATTTTTAAGGTTTTTTTGAATTTTCTGGAAAACTAAGGTATATGGTAAACTGAAATTAAACTGCCATCAACTAGACCCTAGAACCTCTATATCTGCCAAGAATCAGCTGAATCCATCAAATAGTTGATGAGATACCGGGTGGCACACACGTACGTACACACGGATAACACAAAATCACTCCTGACCTATCTGCTTCTCTGGGTAGCCTTGACTAATGATGCTGAAATTCGACACACTTATAGAACTCATCAAATGAAAATTTTGTGCAAAGTGTAAACTAATTTGGTTATTGAGTCATGCTTGATCAAAGAAATGAGATGTCTACTCGTTGTTGAAGTCTATTAAGGGATAGAGCGCTATCGCGCCTCCCTTGATATATATGTGTGTACAGTACTTTAAATAATCTTTTAGAAATTTTTCAACATGATACCTATAACTGGTAAACTACCGTAAGCTTTCACAAATCAACTGGTCGTTGTACTGCATTAGAAAAACAGTCGCCTGAATGGCGGAAATTGCCAGACAATCAGTATTTAATTAATTTTTAACAAATTGTTTGTCACAGTAGTGGAAGCACGCATCAGAAAAAATCTTTCTGCATTATTCCCAACGTCTTATAGAAACCAGGGAGAGCAAATGTCAGACTTAGAGAAGATAATAAAGAAGTCCATAGAATTCAATAATCCTATATTCACTGATTTTTATTGATTTTACCAAACCGTTTGATAGCATCAAGCTTACATTTGTTTGGAAACATTTGCAAGAAAAAAAATCTGAAGAAAAAGTATATACACCGCTTTAAAACAACATACTAATTTGACTGCTGCAATTAAAACTGGTATAGGCACATCCCGCCTCATCCGAAAACCCAAGGATGTAAAGCAATGTGATGTCTTTTCAGCGTTTCTATTCTGCATCATTACAGTATCAATTATTTGAAGAAAAAAACACTGAAAAAAATATAGCTTTGGTGTTTCAGTTGGTGGGCATCTCTTGTCAAGTGTGAGCTATGCGGATGGCATGGCTCCAACCATTAACTCCAGTTATTGCTGTATAATCTTGTAAAGTAGTCAAAAGAAGGTGTTCTTTCTATTAACACGCCCAAGACTAAATGCATGACCATTGGTATCAAAACAACTCTTCAGAACAGCATCAACGGCTAACATATCGAACAAGTAACAGAATGTGTTTACCTTGGGCACAAGTTATCTTCATCTAACGATGGGCAAAAAGATGTAAATCGCAGAATCGGCTTAGGTTGGGCCGCCCTCACAAGAAGCAAAACCGCCCTAACTTGTAAACGCATACCATACAAATCCATGCCCTTCTTGTTGTCTTATACGGATTTAAATGCGTCAACTTGACTGTACAATTACGCTAGAAAGTAGAAACTATCTGAAACCACATCATGCGCTTAATTACTGATCATAAACTATCTGAGCACATCAGTATTGCAGAGTTACGAACACTCAGTGGCACCCCATCAATATCCTCTGTCATCAAATGTAATGCCTTCATATTGTTTTTGTCATGTTAAGCGTTCCAGTGTAAGGCTATGCAAAATATGCGATGGGAGCATGATACAAGGAAGCCGTTGGAAAGGTAGACTAAAAGAAAATTGACGACGTTTCATAATGGACATACATAAACATAAACCAAGCAAAGAACTTGACCCAAGATCGTAAGGCTTAGAAGAGACTCGGCAATGTTAGTGTTATCTACAGCTAACGGGGGAAATGTTTAATAAAATGAACAGCATTCACTCTTAAACAAATTACCTGAAAAGTATTCATTATGGACCACAGCTGCCAGATGTAATGGGTCGTAATATGGACTATATTAAGTTATATGTAGTTTCATTCGAAGGGGTTAATAACAGGGGTGTTACTTTTTGTGAAAATGTTGATACATCTGTTTGTTTGATAATAGGTATTATACATAAATTAATAAATAAACCCCAAATGTCAGCTTATTTGAAGTCTTTTACATAGCTTTATAAGATACATAGTATAGACGAAAACTCACATTTTGAAAATCGAATAATTCAGATTTGCATAGAATCGGATCCATAGTAATTATACTTCAATTAAGCTTGTTCTGATGAGGTGCACTTTATTATGCAGACCCCGTAAGCCTCAGTCTTAACTTTTCGATGTTATCGAGAATGAAAATCATGTAACGGGTTTATATCAAAATTGAATAATGATTCTAAATAAAAGGTTGTATAACATTATATGTTTATTTAAATCTCCATAAAGCTACATACAATTGATGTAGAATATTTCTGTGTGTGGAATTCATTTTACCCGTAGTATGTATGTATATATATATTTAAATTCCCGAAACATTTTTTCATGGTAAACAACTGATGATCCCTTAAATAATGTTAGAAGCAAACTAATATAATAACTGAAAAAGTTAAATTTACTTACATGAGTGATTTTCCACTGAACGACTTGGGACTTTTTTTTAATATAGTGTTAATGGTTGAGAAACTTCCAAGACTATATATATATATATATATATATATATATATATATATATATATATATATATATATATATATGTATATACTGTGAGTATTTAAGCAGCATATTTTAATTTAGACAAACATTAAATGGCACGGTGTGCTTTCGCCTGATAAGATTTTTTTTCAATTTTCCACGTAGTCAATTTTGCATTTTGGTCAAATTGGTGTATGTAAGTTACGTGGGTTACTGCTTCCATTTTCTGCCCTTTTTCGTGACGTCTTTTGATTTAATTCATCAAATTATCTTCATGCGGCGTTAGTCCTAGTGTATTTACATATATGCATTTACTGTTGAGTTCTTTTTACAATGGCTAGTAATTTACACATTTAAAAATAGTGTGTTTAATATAAGTTGTAAATTACCAGTCGTTTATAAAAAAAACAACTCATCATTAAAGACAGTCGCCTTATCCTCGCGTCCACCGGAAAATGTCACGTGATTAAGGTAAATTAAGATCTATATGTACCTAGAAGTCGATAGCATACAGAATACTGATCGTGAGTGTTCGACGGACGTATTCGGAACGTTGCATTATAGTTGTGTGATAGTATTATTTTAATGTCTTAAATGTGCCTTTTAGAATATTTTATAAATAGATATAAAATTATTTGTTCACCTACAGACGCAAGCGTTTCAAGCGTAGAGCTCTCACTAGTGCAGGAAAGTAACAATTTTAGACGGGCGACTGGCGCGTACCCGGGAAACAGAATCAGCCTAAAATCGACAAGCAATCGCTTCATCATCGAGGTAACCGGAAACAGTCACGTGATTAAAGGACACGAAGATCTATAGGTACTTTGAAGCGGGTAACAAACAGAAGAATAATCAATAGTGTTCGACGAACGTATTCGGCACATTGAGCGTAGTAAATATGTATTTCAACAAAGAGAGTACATATAACTAGAATTTCTCTTCTGTCAATGGCAGGTATTTTGGCGCAATAGATTAGGTACTTGACTACTGATCCCCTTTGAACGTTTGAATTTCGAATCTCGGCGTAGATGATCTTGCCACATCTGACTTGACTGACGATATTCGTTTTGCAGGAAAAATCGAAGAACTTAAAAAAACTGTTAATTGTAGTGTTATATAAGTATCATTTAAACTTCTATATTATAGCATAACTGCGAACGAGTATATTTGCAGCATTATACTTTCGTAAATGTCAGGATTTTGGGGGGGGAAGTAACTATTTTATTTAATACACAAACACTGGAAGGAATACAAATCTTCATTAACTATATTGCTATCCGAAGTGCAGGTTCCGATATGAAAGAAATAGGTCGACAGTTGACGTAACGAAATCAGAAAAAAATCAATTTTCAGTAGAAGGAACCGTTTGGAACACTTTCGACCATGAATATCGTGGACAATTCCGTCAGCCCTTCTTCCCGGATGAAAGCGCATCAGGCTATGGACAACAATCATATCCACTCCTTAAATACTTGATAATGCATTGGAGGATTTCTTCCGTTACCTTAGCAAATATGATATATTCTAAATAACAAAAACACCACAGCGTTACTCTATATCATAACAGTAATGCCAGCTGGCAACATGCAAAAATAAGAGATGGACACAGTAAGAAGACAATGGGGGGGGTATTATAACAGTTAAGAGGCAATATCAAGACTAAGAGATTAAAATAATCAACATTGACGGTATGTATCATGCCCGATTCCGTCGGCACTCAAGTCACGGTTTGTAATGCCTAAAGTGACAGACAATTAACCCCTTACTGAAAAAGATTATAATGCATGGGAGAAATATCTTGTATAACCTTGCGAAAACAACAAAGCATAAAAGATGACTAATGCGCTCAGTGCGCCTAATGAAACTGATAAGTGACAATATATAGTCTAATGGATCGTTAAAATATATCATGTACCAGAATCGCCTGAATGTATTCCGTTCAAACGAAATTGTTAAACAGAAAATGTACAAAGTTATCTACGGGTATTTATTGAACATCGCTTCACCAGCATAGGATTAATGTGACACAACAGGTGACCCCTTCTGTGGAAGCTGCTATTCATGCACTTGGTGGCTCTTTTACCAGACTTGAACTGCCCTCACGGGGAGAGAAGTAAAAATCGGTACATTTGTTTGTGCAATCAAATATGTCACCACGGGAAAAGTTACCGCCAACACGGTTTTGACAAAATGTTTATAAAATCAAGAGTGCATGGTGTCTTTGAAAGATCAAATCAACTGTCGCAAAGTCTTGTAAACTGAAAAACATTCTCAGCTGTTGTTCCTCTCTCTCTCTCTCTCTATCTTTCCGTTTCTCTACCTTGTTATTTCTCTCTATCTATCTATCACTTAACCTCTCTGTTTCAAATTTCAAATTATCTTTTTTAAAATGTAATAAAATTATATATTTATATATAAAGTAAAATACCTTGTCCCCTGATTACAAATCATTGATATTCAGAAGCCGACGATCTCAGCAGATGATTAATTCTCCGGAGAGAATTAATGACGCCTATTGGCGCAGTTTGCAAACTAAACAAGTATAATTAAGTCTTTTACTTGGGAAGCTGGACGCTAAACACCTTTCCTACGACGACCCAACGGCACGGATAATCAAGTCCACACTGCCTTGCCAAATGGTAGTACCGCACAAAATAAACAGCTGCAATTGCTGAATTGCCGCTGTGTGTTGTGCGAAAGAACTTCAGGAGACAGTTAAAATCCGAATGTATTCCGTTAAACTGAAAATGTACGGAGCTAAAATCACACGTTAAACCACAATGTTCTGACCCGCCTAAAATCAAAACAAGTCCTCAAATCTAACTTGACTTGTCCGGAAACAAAATTCGATGAATACTGTATAGAAATAAATATAAATAAAGAATTAAGATTGTTTATGTAAGGATAATTGAAGCGTGTATTACATATCGATTATATTATTTTCACCGATGATAATATAGTATCCTAGAATATGTGTCAATTCTACTATTCTGACGAACTGACGATATGTATGTTTCAATAGAGTATTCTTAGGTTCATTAAAAGGGATTGTTAAAGAGAAACATAGAAACTTAAATAAGGATCATAATATACCTGTTATTACCAGATAATACTATTTTATGACATGAATTATATTATTTGAATAATGTTAAAAGAAAACCTCATTTAAAAATAAAGACTGAACATATGAATCATGTACTTAATTGCGATTGTCTTATTGAGTACGTAGCCGCTTTGTGTTCTTTTAATGCAAATCTTATAATTCGTTATTCCGATAATAGAGAATATAAAATAAAGTGTTTTTGTGATGAGAAACTAAAACGCCATAAGAAAAAACAACTTGAATGAGCGTTCTGTATTTCGGTAGAAAATGTGGAGTACTTAACAGAAAATATGGACTACTTCACAGAAAATGTGGAGTACTTAACAGAAAATGTGAACTACTTAACAGAAAATGTGAACTACTTAACAGAAAATGTGGAGTACTAAAATGACAATGTGGAGTACTTAACAGAAAATGTGGAGTACTTAACAGACAATGTGGAGTACTTAACAGAAAATGTGGAGTACTTAAGAGAAAATGTGAACTACTTAACAGAAAATGTGGAGTACTAAAATGACAATGTGGAGTACTTAACAGAAAATGTGGAGTACTTAACAGACAATGTGGAGTACTTAACAGAAAATGTGGAGTACTTAATAGAAATTGTGGAGTACTTAACAGAAAACGTGGAGTACTTAACAGAAAATGTGGAGTACTTAACAGAAAATGTAGACTACTTAACAGACAATTTGGAGTACTTAACATGAAATGTGGAGTACTTAACATAAAATATGGAGTACTTACCAGACAATGTGAGGTACTTAACAGAACAAGTGGAGTACTAAACAGAAAATGTAGAGTACTTAACAGACAATGTGGAGTACTAAAATGACAATGTGGAGTACTTAACAGAAAATGTGGAATACTTAACAGACAATGTGGAGTACTTAACAGAAAATGTGGAGTACTAAAATGACAATGTGGAGTACTTAACAGAAAATGTGGAGTACTTAACAGACAATGTGGAGTACTTAACAGAAAATGTGGAGTACTTAATAGAAATCGTGGAGTACTTAACAGAAAATGTGGAGTACTTAACAGAAAATGTGGAGTACTTAACAGAAAATGTTGAATACTTAACAGACAATTTGGAGTACTTAACATGAAATGTGGAGTACTTAACATAAAATATGGAGTACTTAACAGACAATGTGAGGTACTTAACAGAAAAAGTGGAGTACTAAACAGAAAATGTAGAGTACTTAACAGACAATGTGGAGTACTTAACAGAAAATGTGGAGTACTTAACAGACTATGTGGAGTACTTAACAGACAATGTGGAGTACTTAACAGACAATGTGGAGTACTTAACAGAAAATGTTGAGTACTTAACAGAAAATGTAGAGTACTTAACAGAAAATTGGAGTACTTAACAGACAATGTGGAGTACTAAACAGAAAATAGGGAGTACTTAACAGAAAATGTTGAGTACTTAACAGAAAATGTGGAGTACTTAACAGAAAATGTAGAGTACTTAACACAAAATTGGAGTACTTAACAGACAATGAACAGAAAAAAACTGAAATGACAACGGTTCTACGCCCATATATTAAGAAGTATTCCCGGTGAACGTGGGTTGCAGTGGTCGTATATTTGCGCGTGAGTGTAAGAATTCCTCCGACATCCTATACGCAGGACTAACTTAGGCGAATTGTCGAGCTGATTAATATGTAACAATTGTGTTAAGTATATATATATATATATATATATATATATATATATATATATACATATAGATGTCATATATATATGTATACATGATATATATACACATATATATATATATATATATATATATATATATATATATATATATATATATATATATATATATATATAGGGAGAGAGATAGTGAGAGAGAGAGGGTCAGAGGAGGAGAATTCTGGAAATTTTTCAAACCGACTGAAAGTTTTCCATTTCCTTATGTGCATTACTTGATGGCTGATCTGACAAAGTTTTATAGTAATTATTTGTTTTAAATAATCCATTGTGATTCGTCTGAGAAGCCGCTAATTGTTGCTTTGGTCTAACCGAGAGTCGACCTTTTATCATAATATTCACCTCTAGCAACAATGCTATATCGTGTTGTGGCCAGTCGACAATACAATGTTAACTTCATGTTTTACAATTGTGTCACTGAATTTATAGAGTGGGGCACAAGCCGTCGAGTAAAAAATTGTATGCCCTGCTAAAATTATTTATTAGAAATAAATTGATGAAAAGAAATTATGGATGTTTATTGTTTAAAATTGTATTGACGATATATATATATATATACACACATATATATATATATATATATATATATATATATATATATATATATATATATATATATATATATATATATATATATAATTAACTTGTTGCAAATATCCAGGGGGTATGAATCCGAAGGAAGTTGAAACCGGGTTTATAAGAGTGCTCAATGAAAATTCAGAGCAAAATATATATTTTTTTGATTTTATTCCATTAGTTGCGACAAAACAGGTTTTGTTTCATTGGTACGGGTAGCTACCAATTCATCAGGCCGGTGGAAGGAATTCAAATGGCATAAAATTCACTTCAACGGGAGATTTAAAATTGAAAATACATTGGAGGGGGAGGGGGATAGAGTTGGGGCTTTGTCTATAACGGCGACATGGGACATGAGAGGGGAGGGGGGATGACCTCAACAAGTAATGTTTCAAATTATTACGTGGGAGGTTTTGCACGTGTCAGTGCTGCGGCAATCTCAATCTCGGCCGGGGCGGGAGGGGGGAGATGGGGCGACGGCCAGAGTGAGTCAAATTCAAAATGAGGATAAAACCGTTGTTCTTATTTTATTTTAATTCTAATAAGTAATTATCATGTGGATAAAAATGTTTGATAATTTTAATTTAGGGTATTAATTGCTACTTTTGCATTTTATTTATTTTATTTTAATGTTTTGTTTATTATTTGTAGTGAATTTTGTTGTGATTATATATATATTTTTTTTTTTTTTTTTTAAATTGTGATTATATTATACCGAGATCAATACTAGTGGAATCTTCCACCGGCCTGATGAATTGGTAGCTACCCGTACCAATGAAACAAAACCTGTTTTGTCGCAACTAATGGAATAAAATCAAAAAAATATATATTTTGCTCTGAATTTTCATTGAGCACTCTTATAAACCCGGTTTCAACTTCCTTCGGATTCATACCCCCTGGATATTTGTAACAAGTTAATTATACTCTGCTCTTAACCAGTTGAGCACTCTCCAAACCGCTGGATTATACCCTGCCAAATGGATAAAATTAACCTCAACACATCCCTAAAGAACATTTCTTCCATAAACAAACGGGATTACCTTACTATTCTGATCATGAAGACAGAAGAACTATTAAGAAGGATGAAATGGAAAGCCTATTTCTTCCTCAAAGGACCACAAAAAATTCAATGGATTACTACGGATTCAAGAATAAAGGTAACGGCCCCCGGGTCGAACAACTTGATAATTTTGAAGATGACTTATATAACATGATAAAAAGTATAACTTTCTATAAGAAAAAAACCCATTTCCAGAAAAAACTGGATAACATGGTTAATGAAATTAATAACTCCAAACTTGTGCTAGTAAAAGCAGACAAAACTCATAACTTTTACAAACTTACTAAAACAAAATACCAGAATTTAATTACACAAAATATCACAAAAATTATAAAAAATCTGATCTTAACCTAATCGATAAAATCAACTCAGATAGTAAAACTATAACTGATAAACTCAAGATTAGCGATAGAGTAGGTAAACTAAAAACAAAAGAAGCATATATACTATTAAAAGATCACAAAACCAATTTCCACACTAAACCCCAAACCAGGCTCATTAATCCTACCCGACAAGAGATAGGCAAAATCAGTAAAAACATCTTAGAAAAAATAAATAAGCAAATTAAAAACACCTACAACTTAAACCAGTGGATCAATACCGCAGAAACCATAAGCTGGTTCAATAGAATTAGAAATAAAGATAAATGCTCTTTCATACAATTCGATATAGTTAATTACTACCCCTCAATAACCAAAGCACTCTTCGAAAATGTCATAGAATTCGCCACTCTCCTCTCTAATATCTCGGAAGACGAAATAAACATAATCAAAAAATGTCGAACCACAGTATTAATAAATAACAAAGAACAATGGACAAAGAAAGACCATTTCTCTTCATTCGATGTATCTATGGGCTCTCTTGACTCTGCCGAGGTAACAGACTTGGTTGGCCTGTACTTACTATACAACCTAACAAAAGATCTTGAAGTCGATTCAATCGGCCTCTACAGAGATGATGGCCTAATGTACGTTAAAAACACAAACGGACAGAAATGTGAACAAACCAAAAAAATAATATCCAAAGAAATGAAACGAATAGGCCTAAAGGCCGAAATAACATCAAATGTTAAACAGGTCAATTTCCTCGATATTACCTTAAACCTCAATAGAGATACTTATGAGCCCTATGCTAAAGATAATTCCTACCCCCTTTATGTCAACCCACTATCTAACCACCCTAGATCTGTAAGTAAACACATCCCAGAATCAATTAGTAGAAGGATTAGCAACAACTCCTCCAATATAGATATCTTCAATAAACATAAGAACTTTTATAATAAAGCACTAAAGGAGAGTGGATACAAAAATACCAAAATAGAGTATATTCAACTACACAAAATAACCCTAATAGGAACAAAAATAGAAATAGGAAAATTATCTGGTATACACCTCCATTTAACAACTCAACTAAAACCAAAATAGGAAATAAATTCCTGAACTTAATAAACACTCATTTCCCCAATAACAGCATTCTCCATAAAATTTTCAATAAGAATACACTAAAACTCAGCTATTGTTGTGGTGACAATTTAGAAAAAATCATAAAAAAGCACAACATGAAAATACTAAACACCCCAGTAACCCCAAATTCTAAAAGAACATGCAACTGTAATAACAAATCAAACTGCCCCCTAAATCAAAAGTGCCTATCAACCCAAGTGGTCTATGAGGCATCTATCTCCTCAACTGAAAACCCATCTCAGACTAACTATTAACTATTATATGGTGTGGGGTTAAGGTGGGGTATGTGGGTTGCTAAGGAGGTAGAGTCTACTATGTTTACAGTTGATAGATGTCTCTTGTTTTCTATTTAAGAGTTTGTTTTTGTCTTTAAAGCAGATAATTTCCAGTTTTTCATTTAAGCATAATCTACATGGAGAGTTTATTGATTTGCAGGTGCTGGATTTTTTCAAGATTTTCCACTTTATTATGGGAGTTTCTTTTTTGGTTTTTATTTTGTGGTAGTGTAGTGAAAGTCCAGTTTGGCCAGGATGGTCTGGGTTGTTGAAAGAGAGTTTATGGTTGTAGAATCTTTCCTTGAAGTTGTTGCCTGCCAGACCAATATAATAGTTAGTCTGGGATGGGTTTTCAGTTGAGGAGATAGATGCCTCATAGACCACTTGGGTTGATAGGCACTTTTGATTTAGGGGGCAGTTTGATTTGTTATTATATATAGTTTTGGAAGTTTCTCAACCATTAAAACTATATTAGAAAAAACAACAAAAAAACAAACAAACCTTAAGTCCCAAGTCGTTCAGTGGAAAATCACTCATGTAAGTCAATTTAACTTTTTCAGTTATTGTATTAGTTTGCTACTAACATTATTTAAGGGATCATCAGTTGTTTACCATGAAAAACTGTTTCGGGAATTTAAAAACAAGGCAGTATTTGATTTCATGGCTTCCCTTAAAAGACAAAAACATAAACGTTCCGTATAATAAACCTAAGTTTTGTTCCGTATAAATGTTTTGCTAACTTATATTAGTTATTAAAAAAAGAAAAAAGTCCTCCTTACCTGTGTTGTTCGTCTGTCTAATAAAATTAATCCGTTACTTACAAAAATGTTGCTGCATTTTAAAGTGTGTAGACGAATCGATTAAAAAAATGTAATTATATATATATATATATACATATATATATATATACTTTTAGTCCTTTTTTCTCCCCCTCCTCCGTTGTTGTTCAATTCCTTGACATCAATTTCAAATAAATATTAACCCTCCTTGTCAACTCACAGCGTTCATAAGCTTAACTGTCGATGTTTCTCTTTCTTCTTCTTTTTAAGTCACAGCGCCTCCAACTGGCGTTCATAAGCATATATATATATATATATATATATATATATATATATATATATATATATATATATATATATATATATGTATATATATACATCAATTTATTTAAAATATATTCATAAAATGAACTTAAATCCAATATATTTCAAAAGTGCACTATATAAACATTAAACTTCTCAACACACATTAATTCATATTTCTCGTTTGAATTTACTGAATCATAATAAAAACAAAAATAACATAATCAAAAGGAAATCAGAAGTATAGCCCCCAACACAGCGATCAACAACGCCGTTTTGTTTTCAAAGAGTATAGCTGTTGGGGTGGGGAGTTTAAGAATTTTAAAGCATGCCAATTTTGTCCCCAACATCCACAAGGCACACGCACGTACATATATGTATATATATATATATATATATATATATATATATATATATATATATATATATATATATATATATAGGAGTGTGTGTGTGTACTCTCCATTTGTTGTCTCATTTTACTTAAGTCGAATTTCTCAGAAATCAACGGGCCCTTCCTAGGCCTAACACTATCTCTACATGAAATACAAAGATATTCAAGTATTCCATTAAAGTTCTCTTTTCCTGTCAAACATATAATTGGTACACTGATTAAGAAAATTGCTTTTCCTTTCCGCAATTGACCAATTCATTATGTTCTAGTATACTTTTCTACTAGTTTCTTGGTCTTACCTGATTCCAGTACAAGAATCAATCTACTTTGATGGGCTATCCATCTAAGTGCTGTTACTTGAGGTAACAGTACGAGGAGAATGCCCATCATTCCTCGTATGAGCCAGTGTATAGCGGTGTCTAAGGGATGTTATTTGTGCTTCGAATACTATGTTAGTTTCAATAGTTGGTCCGGTTTTACTACAAGTAAAACCGGACCAAGGGAGTATCCTCATGTCAGGTTGATCTGACAAAACCTTGTGAAGAGAGACCGAACACACTAGATTATGGTGTCTAGTAGGTAATTCAACCTCTCCAGTAGGTCCTCAAACTCTCCAGTTGGAAATTCAAATCATGTGTGTGTGTTAAAATACCTATCATGTTTAAGCGCACTGTTAAAATAGATATGATAAAACAGTTGTTTGTAGATGAGTATGTGTTTATGCTCTGAACATGGGTTACCCTTACCTTAAAAACATTACATTTTTTCTATAGAATGCATGTATTAAGGTAGTGAGTTGACTTGATGGTAATCAGAATAGAAAAGCGCGATAATCTCTTAACATTTCAGAGAAATAACAGTATTGCTCGTTCTGAGAATGTTATCATTAAAATTCTATTCACGTGTAGCCAAACTCAGGTGGTACCTGTACTTGGATAACTGCATATATATATATATATATATATATATATATATATATATATATATATATATATATATATATATTTATATATATATATATATATATATATATGTATATATAAATATATATATATATATATATATATATATAGTACTTCATGTATCCACATAAAATATTACAAGGGGATATGATTTTTTATGTATCAGTTTTCAGTATTTACTTCAACAGTCCTCGATACGTGAGTAGAGCTAGGTAGTAAGCAATGAAAATACAGGGTGACTAAAAAAAAAACGGGCCCCGTGTACACTTTATGTGATATCTCCTTTATTTATTCACCGATTGACGTTATTTTACAGGACATGACAGAATCAACGACCGTGAGTACACCAATACCTCAGTGGGAGCTGGGACAAAGAATACACTGTGTTTAGTTTTACTACAAGGCTGGCTCGTTTAAGAAAACCCAGGACAGTTTCATGCATAAATTCGGATGTGAAAAGGCTCCACCCAAAAGCAGAATTCAGAACTGGGTGGACCAATTCGAGAAGTATGGGACCGTGGAGTACTTCAACGCTGCCAGTGAGAACCGTCCAAGCCACTCGGCACGTCCCAAGAAGCGGACAACCGAGCTGGTCGAAAGTGTGAGAGAGTCTCTCCAGAAGAGTCCGAAACGCTCTGCACGTAAGCGAAGTCAGTCCCTCGGTTTCTCCCGTGAGACTTGGAGGAAAGTGCTGGTGAACAATATCATGGCTTACCCATACAGAATACAGACGCTGCAGACCCTTACAGCCTCAGACAAGAAGCAGAGGAGCGCTATGGCAGTCAAGATGCTCGATAAGATCGAGGAGACACCAGGTTTCCTTAACCTCCTTTGAACCAAAGATGAAGCCCACTTCCATCTTAACGGAAAGGCGAACTCCAAGACAAATGTTTCTGGGGGTCCTCACGACCCAATGACGTAGCCACAAAGACCCTGCACTCTCCTAATTGCACGGTGTGGGCTGCAATCTCGGTCAGAGGCATCATCGGACCAATCTTCATCGAAGAATCTGGCGCAGCAGTGACAGTCACCTCTACCCGTCGCTCATGAGCAAGTTCTGGTTTCAGCAAGACAGAGCATGTTCTCACACCTACAAACCTGTCCTGAGATTGGCTGAAAGAGAACTTCGGAGGCCGAGTGATAAGTCTCAAGACTAATTTTGAGTGGCCACTTCATAGCCCGGACCTAAGCCCCCCATATTATTTTCTTTTGGGTTATCTTAAGGACAGAATGTATGCAAGGAAACCCAGAACCATCACGGAACTCAAGGAAGCCATCAGAGAAAAGATGAGAGCCATTCCCAATTCAGTCTGTAAGAACGTCATGGACAACTTCGTTCTGCGCCTCAAGAAATGCACGGAGCTAAAAGGAGTCCATCTAGATCATATGCTGTAGAACGGAGAAAAAAAGGCCAAATATCCTTGTGTTTTGATATGATGTTGTGAATATAATAAACTAGTTATGCCCTAAAATTCATTTCATTCGGACGAAACACTAAGAAACGGGGCCTAATTAGATTTCGGGCCCGTTTTTTTGGGGTCACCCTGTATATATGGCAAACAAGCTACACATAGGCTCCCGCGTTTCATCCCCGGGGGAATCTGCAGGCTAAATGCATTTAGCCTGAAGATTCCCCCCGGAAATGAAACGCGGGAGCCTCTGTGTAGTGGATTGCCATATATATTTTCATTGCTTACTATATATATATATATATATATATATATATATATATATATATATATATATATATATATACATATATATATATACATACATATATATGTATATATATGTATATGTATATATATATACACAAAATAATACTTGCTTCTATCATATATTATATATGTATATATATGTGTTTATGTATATATTATATATATATATATCTTATCACATCGAAAAGGGCACTATCTATGTGCGTGTGCGTGTTCTAATATGAACGTTGATTTCCCTCAGTCCACTGTTAAGTATGCAGATGATGATGGATTGCTATTAGTTCGTTCACGCTGACATCTGAAAATTTTAATTAATTTTCCTACCCAATACGAAGAGAGAACAGGTCAGAACCAACATTGGTGATATTACCATGGAAACACCCCATCGCCATTTGTGGTCTCGTTGGCTACATCCGTGCATAGCCCCTGCCCATTACCGTTTTGTCCCTTTCGCCAGAAGCTCAGCTTTAAGTCTAAGGAACATAATAGGAACTTATTGTTTTGACGTCATTCGGTACAATAGTCTCTTTAATCTAACCACGATTGATCCAATAATATATATATATATATACATATATATATATATATATATATATATATATATATATATATATATATATATATATATATATAAAGTAATGACTGTCTAGTTAGTTCTCTTTCGATTATTGTGTTTCTTTTCTTTAATTGTATTATGAATTATTCATTGCTTAGAGATTATTAGATTATTTTGTGTTGCCATGTTCCAGAAATCATATATATATATATATATATATATATATATATATATATATATATATATATATATATATATGTATATAGATTTAGATTTTTCACTTATAAAATAGATCATTCAGTGAAGACCGGGGTTGTTCCAATAAAAAACAAGCTCGATGATACTCGATTACAGAGTACAGAGCATTTATATGTAATTTTATGAAGGCTTACCAAAGCATTCCTTTCAAGACACCAATGATCACCATTAAAGATATTTTTTCTTACAAATACTATTTATTCAAATTAAATGTTTTTTCCTACACGTGTTTCACTACCAAGCAGTTACTTGCTTGGCAGATCATCAGGGAAATTAAATGTCTGGAATACTGGTTTCAACTGCCGACAAAACACAATGTGGCGTTGTAATAGTTGAGGTCACTTAAGAAAAGGAGAGGAAAAAAAATAAAAATAAAAATAAAAATAAAAATAAAAGTCAAACTTAAAAAACAAGGAAGAACAACGGTAAGAAAAGAAAAGAAAGTCCTAGAAAAGTCTTAGAAAAGTAGCTTGTGCATTATTTCTTCCACCAAGCCAACAAGCAAGTAGTCGGTCCCAAATACATTCAATAAAACCACAAAACCGGAACAATGTGCGATAATACACTTTCACGTTAGCTGAATAAATCCCCCCCCCCACACAATAAAACAAAAGAACTAAATCATTCAAGATACCGCTCACAAGTTACCATTCCAATCCAATGATAGTATGGGAATTCTAAATCCAACTTCTCACAAAGAAAAGTCAACACAAATGTTCGTCCGAGTTCAAAGAGTCTTATTTCAATTGTTGATTTATTACCCTTCGAAATAAACACACGACGAGTTGAATGTCAATCCCGCAAAAAACTCCCTTCCATCAAGAAAAAATCTTAATATAGAAACTATTTATTCAAAATACTGTTTCTAAAAATATTTATTATTAAACCTATTCCTTATAGAAATTAATCATCTAGTGTCTGGGACGTCATTTTACATTTTGTGAAAATATCCTTCATTTAATTAACTGCCGAATTGTTATCGTTTTGTTGTTTAACGAAGCGAAAAAAGCCTATCCCGCAGAATTTGTTTTTAAAAAAATTATTCATATATCAAAAATAAACTGTTATTATAAAAAGGCCTTCTACAAAAATCTAGTTATTATTTTAAATCATTTAAAATATTTCCTTAACGGCTGTGTCTGTTTGTAACTCTCTGTGGAGAATATTATTCTATATTCCATAAATAAATGTTACAACGGAATATCGTTATCAGAAATCTATTTTCTATTTTGAAAAAAAAACAAACTTTTTTTTAATGGACCGGTTTATTTTTTTGTCAACTTTACGGGAAAATATCACTCTTACTCATTAAATGACAGGAGACTTTATTATTACTAATTTAAAATCCCGTATAAAATACTTTTTTTATAAAATTCAATTGTTTCTATTTTTAGAATTTTTTAGAAATTACATATATATGTATATATATATATATATATATATATATATATATATATATATATATATAATTTAAAATCCCGTATAAAATACTTTTTTTATAAAATTCAATTGTTTCTATTTTTAGAATTTTTTAGAAATTACATATATATGTATATATATATATATATATATATATATATATATATATATATATATATATATATATATATATATATAAATAATGGAAAGAAGATAAAGATAAAATGTTATCTTTTAAATGATCCTATCATGAATAATCATTGCTCATGAACATATATTCATTGCAATTGAGAAACACAGAAGCTTCCGCGTTTCAAACCCAATAAGAATTGCCAGGCTAAAACCTTAGCTTAAATATGTTAGCCTGACGATTCCCTATGGCGATGGAACGCGGACATCATAAATATGTGTTCATAACTTACTATATATATATATATATATATATATATATATATATATATATATATATATATATATATATATATATATATATATATATTGATTATTAAAGTGTTTGAACCTACATACGACGTCATTTCGGGTTCTCTTATTCTCATCAGTGTAATTGTGGCGGTTGCAGGCGGTCGAATGGACTCGAACACCATTCGTAGATTCAGGCTATAATCACGAGGCAAACGCTAAGGACGACACGGCCGTGAGAAATCAACACACACAGTAATTGAAATTAATATTAACTTACCCGGGATGCGGGGGGGGGGATAGTGTATATAGTCTACAGTGTTCAACGCTCGAGCGGAACTTGCTTATTGCAGAAATAACAACCACCTTTTTCCAATTAAAACAGGGCTCTTTTGGGAGTATATTACATATTTAAAGGGGATTTTGACTATAAATATTTTTTAAATATGAAAGTGTTTTCACCTCCTATATATATATGTGTGTGTCTGTATGTATATAATATGTATTAAGTTTTATGACCAGCAACTCTATAATGTACATCTAATCAGAAGGATCAACGAACAGTCATCTTAAATACAACACATTACATTATAAAAAAAATGCAGCATGATGCCTTTCCTTTACTGCATGACACTGATTTGTTCTCAATGGTAAAATCAGATGAGCTGAAAGTGTGGGGGAACGCAAGAATATAATTATGCGATTAATTTATTAAATGTTTACCCATATAAAATCGATGTCATTATTTATCGAATCATTTTATATCAAGGTGCTACTTTTATCATACAAATTTTAATCAATATGGTTATATTTTTAAATTAACTAGGTAAATGAGATGTTATAATCTTTCTATGAGTGATGAGGTAGCAAGACATGATTATTTTTTCTATTTTTTTGATAATAATTGTTGTTATCATTTAAATTACTTTCTCTTAATATATTCTTAAATTTTATTGTTTGTATCTTTCATATTTCTCTTAATTTTACTCCAATAATTTTATTTTACTTTGTATTTTTCTGATCGGATTTTATTTGTTTTTTTTTATTTTTTTAATTTTAAATTAGTCAGTTATTTTCTGGTACTTTTTTTATATATGCGTATAATCATCTACCAATCATCATAGTATTTTTTAAAAGTGTTTTCTTATTTACTTCTCGATGTATTCCTATTTACTCTTTTATAGACAATTGGTCATCTAATTATTTTTATTTTACATTAATTTTAACAATACTCTATCTTGTTTTCTATTTAAAATAAAATAATTCTTATTTTGTTTATTAATTTTTCTTATCTATCCTTTATTATTTCATTTTTTAAATTTTACTTTCTTATTTACAATATCTAGTTTTTGTTATATTTATGTTATTGTGTTTTTTCTACTCGATTACACCTTTATGGTGAATGCTCTGAATGTTTAAAATGTTTATTCATTATTCTATTGCTGTATTTTTGCTATTTCTGAAGTCCTTTCACCGATGGTGTTTTTTTAGTAGTGAACTCTATTTTTCTCAAGATACTTCTGTATGTAATGTTATAAAAGGCGCTGACTAAGTGATGTTTGAAATCATCAAAAATAATGAAAATTTCTTGCTTAATAATCGTATAATCGTTGTTTTGAATTCTTAGAAAAAGGTTGACAATTTATTGATGTCAACTATATATATATATATATATATATATATATATACTACTAGTATCAGACTATTAATATGTATGCGTATCTCTTTCTCTCTCTCTCTCTCTATATATATATATATATCTATATATATCTATATATATATATATATATATATATATATATATGTATATATATATATATATATATATATATATATATATATATATATATATATATATATATACCCATATAGTGACTAATTAATTCCTCAATATGTAGGTATTCTGAAATTAATTGATAAGAAATACATGTAGGTATTCTGGAATTAATTGATAATTAATTTCACTGACTAGCATATAAGCATAAAAGCAACATTACCAGTTTACACGAGTTTCAAGAGATTTTAAAACACCAACTATTCGATGAAGAGTTTTTACCTCGAAATATATTGTGAAACACGGTAACACACGTGAGATCACTGACTAAATAAGTAAAATTTACTACAAAAATAATAATTTCGTTCTTTTTCCCCATCTCAACAACGAAATATTAACATTTTTTGTATTGTAAGTGTATTTTATGAATCCATTACTCTCTCTCTCTCTCTCTCTCTCTCACTCACTCTCTCTCTCTCTCTCTCTCTTACTCTCTCGCTCTCGCTCTCGCTCTCGCTCTCGCTCTCTCTCTCTCATATAGATGCATGTATTATTCTGTTGTGAGATTGTTATATTATAGGGGTGATTTACGAATTCAGAAAGTTGTTTTTCTTTATACTTTTTTATAGAGAACTAATGCCCTAGTCGTAATCACTATTCACACGATTCAACCCCCGCGTACACGATGTTAACCTTGTTTAATATATTAAGTTATAGTCTCGAATGCTTCTTTTTAAATGCTTTTCTGAGCAACGGATGACAAATACATTCTCAAGTTATGCCTGCTTTCCCTAGAATGCCATGAAGAGCTGCAATTATTTAGATGTCTGACACTCCAAACATTTATGGGAAAACACTTTTAAACTGATTACGTATACAATTAATCAACAAATGTGTTATAACGAAAATAACTATGTTAAGCCTACCAGACTCAGCATTGAAAGCGAAACTCTTTCACCGCGGAATAAGTCGTATGCATTTTCATGATTGTCATGTTAAGCCTACCAGACTCAGCATTGAAAGCGAAACCTTTTCACCGCGGAATAAGTCGTATGCATTTTCATATCTTTCAAGAGATGTGTAAGATTTAGGTTATTCCTTCCAAATTCTTCAAATCTTTGGATGTAAAACGAAAATTTTAGTTCTCATGATCGTATGAAAATTCTCGCTAATTTCGGTCATGTAATTCTCATAGTTTCTATTCTTGAATTACGTGAAAATGGAGACCACAGCACTTACGCAAATGCATTCTCTCGTAGATATTACAAAACAAATATCATAACACCTATTTATCTACTTCCCACAAAGTAGAATGTGACACAAGGTCGGAAGGTGGGAATTTCACTCTAGAGGAAGAGTGAGATGAATCTCAAAAAATTGCCTGGGCAGGGCGCCTCAGACAGTAAGCAATAAACTTACTCCTCCCCAAAGAGGGGAGGCAAAGCATGGGAAGGGGTTAACCTCCCATAACTGCACAGGACAAATATCATAACACGAATATAAATTTACAAGATGCAAACCAGGTTAACTTGTTGGCTATCAAAGGAGCCCCTACCGATCATCACGCCCACATTTATCTTTTGGCCCCTCATAGCTTTTATACTTTTTTAAAATTTAATTTGTCATGACTTTCTATATGTATGCAGCAACACTAGGCCCAGGCTTATTTAACCTATTATACTCTCGCAGCGATAGCGGCTACCTATCTAATATTTAGAAAGAACTGTGCACTCTAACACTAATAGTAAGTTTTAGCTGTTTACAATAAACGATTTTATAAGTATGTGCGTCAAATCCTTATAACTCGGAAGCAGAGCGTTTAGAGCTTTTATTTGTTAACACTTTTTAAAGTATTGTGGGGGTCGTCATACCTTTTTTTGGTGATAACTTCCTCCAGAAATAAAAATAATAATAAGAAGATTTACATGCAAAATCAACGGAAGTTTATTTACTGAAATAAACTATTAACAAATAGAATATATTTCTTTTAGTAATGAGTTCATGAGTCCTTCCTTTAGTTTCAGGGTAAGTAAAAAGAAGAATGTATTTTCTTTTGTTGAAATGTTCATTTGTTATAAAATATTAAAAGAGGCAATAGGTAATGTTCGCCTGTGAAATTGTATGAAGCGCGCGAAAGGGTGAAATGGAAGAGTGATAGTAAGATGCGTGTAACCTCCGGATGAAAAGTCAGTTGAAAGAGAAAGTTTGATGTTTGTGTGTGCTTAAATACTATTTGGATCGGCTCCAGCGAGCTTAAGGAGAAAAGTTTAGAAAAATATGTCTTTGGAGAAATCTCATTGGACAGAAATACAACGTGGTGTGCTCTCAACTACGTCCGCTCGTTTTGAGTTGATTTAATATATAAGGCCACATCGGAATTTGCGTGGGCGTTATTTTTTATTTGTCACGCGCCAATACAATTATATTCACTCTGCGCGCCTAAATTGTATTTATCCCAAACAACAATTTTTATTCGAATCTTAACCGTGTCAACTGGCACAGTATTTATACATAAAGAGTGAGCCAAAAGTACCTACTTTTGGCTCACTTTTGGACAGTAAAAAACATTTTTTTGTCGAAGCGTAAGAGGCAGACTTCAAAGCTGTCTAAATCAAGAAGATGAATGTTTTTTTACTGTCCACCTACTTTTGGCTCACCCTGTATATACCATGATCCTAAACTCATGCCACCGCCTTTCTAAAGACCATATATATATATAACACCAGGAGGTTACAGAATACGACAATTGGCACCGGAAGTAGGTCATGGAGTACAACAACACAAACTCGTTATAAATATGACAACAACCGTTATGTGGATGACAGCCCGAAACATTTACTATTGGTGTACTGTATGTTTCTTTTATAAACATTAGGTTCGGGGCAATCCAGTTGTAAACGCAACTGAAATAGAATTTAAACAGGAATATTCAATTAGTGCGTCGACCATTTTGTATGTTTATCTATTACCAAACCATTTGTCAGTATACACGTATCTTACACTGGCTCATTGCGACCGGACACCGTAAAGTAATTGTTTATAAGTAAGAGGAACCGAGTAAGCATATCGTGGTCCATAATGCGACGTTAACCTTGTGAAATAGTTTGAAAGCTGATGAAAGCATAAATAAATGATGTTTACTGTTAGCGAATAAGAAATTGTCGTCCGTATGAAAGACATGTTGCAAACAACTGCGAGGTTAACAAGTATTTGTGTCGGACGGGCTACAAGAATAACAGGCGGAATATATCATAAATAGTGATACAGAAAATAATGTAATGTTTACGCAAATATCCTATAGTTTCTTCTAAATACTAAATAAGTTAAGGCGGGATATGTAAAATAAACCTAATTAATTGCATAGTTTCGTGTGTATGTTTTTTTAGAAATTTATGAACACTGTTAACTATGTTTAATAGTGAAACACAAGGATATATGGTTCATCGTAAACGATTCTTTGAACATAAGTTCCTATTAAATCTATAGTTGGTAGTAAAATGTGCGTTTATTACTTCCCCTGTAGGTAAATGAACATAATAAAATGTTTCGCAATTGTTTTATGTGATAATATATAATATCTATTATTTATAGTATTAAGATTGGCGCAAGGGATAAAAGTACTTATTACTAATCGGCTTTAAGTGACCATCTTCTGGAGGTTGAAGGTCCAACACTCAGTACTCGAAATAATAAAAATGCAACTATGAATTACGTATAACTTCTACCGGATCATGGCTGATGGAACGAGTCCAAGCTACTTTAGTAGATTAAATAAAGGGTTCCGTTCGAAATTTCGTACAACTTACTGACTTTGACATGAATATCCTCGTATTCGACTAGACGAACATACAGAAGGTCGGACGCTACATCGGTCGAAAAGTTGTGAATATAATATCCAAGATGACACAGTAGACCGAATAGTTCAAATCATATAAAATAATTGATCAAATTTATGTTCTGAGATCTATCGGTCATAACCGGCTGGTGTATAGTCGATGCAGATCACAATTTACCCCCCAGGATTGTAGTTGTAGGTTTGTAGCCAGGTGTCGGTTGGTAAGCCACTAGGGCATTATAGAAATAATACATCTGTTGAATGTTGGTAAATAATATCTTAATCTAGAAGTAAACGCACCCAATGATAGTTTTTTTGAAGATGTATAACCTATTAAATATATATTTATTTACTTTAATTTATTTTATATATATATATATATATATATATATATATATATATGTATATATATATATATATATATATATATATATATATATATGAAGAAGAATGGAAAGGAATTAGAGAAGCAAAAGCCAAATCATAATACAATTCAAAAGTATAGGGACGATGCCTTGTTTGTATCTGGGGAGAGATCGAGACAATATAATAATACTATCAAAAACTTACATAACTTCTTCAAAAACTTTGGTTTGACCATTACTGTGGAACCTGAGAAAAAATATCCAACTTTCTTGACCTCGCATTAGATCTTAACTCAGGAACCTTCAGCCCATACCATAAACCTAACTTAACCCTTTTCTACGTACATAGCCTATCTAACCACCCTAAATCAATCATAAACTCAATAGTCCCCTCAGTATCTAACAGAATCTCTAAGCTATCTGCGAATAAATCTATCTTCGATCAAAATTCTAGCTTCTACAATAATGCTTTGCTAAACTCAGGCTACAATCACAAACTTAAATATAACTGCAACCCCTTTACTCAAGTTAACAAACCCTCAGGCATTATTACGCACAACATGACCACACACAGAAGTAAAAAGTTTAACACATCTGCACCTAAGACATTCAAAACACACGCTAATAAGCCCATAGGAACTAACAATATTGATAATCGGGCAGACCCACAGGCGCACAGACAAAGAAGAAAACTTAGAAGAAATAATAACATTTGGTTCAACCCGCCTTTCAGCAGTAATGTTAAAACCTATATACCTAAGGAATTTTTCCAAATTTTAGACAGATCTTTTAAGCACCCCCACTGATATAGCACTATTCTTAACAAAAATTCTATTAAAATATCTTACTCTACTATGCCCAATATTGAACAAACTATCATAACCTCTAACAATAGGAAAATCAAACATATCCAACGACAACCACCCACCGTATCCCTCACCACTTGTAACTGCCGTAAACCCAGAGATTGTCCCCTAAACAACAATTGTGTACAGAAGGACGTAATATACGCTTGTACTGTGAAACAATTCCCCCGCTCCACCAATGTTGTGAGCAATCATATTTCCCATACTCCGCCCGAATTTTGCATCTCCCCTCAACCCCAATCCGCTTCTCCTCAGGACTCCCACTTATGCAGCAATACCTCTAACCAAGCACCCCCAATAATAGATAGTACCCATGGGCTAACTCACATTTCCCCCATATCCGCTCCACCTTATTCCTTCAAACAACCTCCCTCGCATAATTCGAATCTCCAAACCCAAATCTCATCTAATACCACTAGCAATCTCAATGCAACTATAGCACCACCCTTCAAGATACACACATATATTGGGGCGTCCTCTTTCCCCATTAAGACCCGGATCTCTAACCATATCTATTCCTTTAAAAACAGCAACGATAATAGCACAGGCACTTCACTTTCTAATTTAATTAGAAACCTCAATCTTAGAAATACTCCTTATTCACTTCACTGGTCAATACTTAAAAAGTCTAAATCATATACCCCGGGAGCATCCCATTGCCAACTTTGTACTCTGGAAACCTTTATGATAGCTACTGCTAATAAATCTAAAAACATTATTAACTCTAAGAATGAACTTATCTCCAGTTGCAGGCATAAACGTAAATTCAAGTATAGTAATCCCCCAGACACCCCTCCCCCATTTGATTAAATACCCTCCCATCATCTCGGATCTTCCCTCCCTACATCTCGAATCTCCTTTCAGATTGTTCTAATTCCTGTTGCTCTATAATCTCTGCATATATCCCCCTCATCCCTTTAGCCTCCTCTTAACTTAAAAAAAATTTCCCATAAACTCCGTTAGCTTCACAATTCCCTCAACTTTAATACCTTTCTCCCACTAACCCCTAAATCATTTTACTTAACCTCCTTAACCGTATAATTTTTATATGACTTCCATTTCTTTCCCTTTTAACTTCTTTTAATACATTCTTCCGCTTCCCATCAACACTTCCA
>OY744524.1:27028902-27058902 GCA_963556195.1 Sepiola atlantica | reverse complement strand
TAAATGATCTTGTAAGAGATCTCTCGCTGTCAAAGGCGAAGGCAGAGCTGCTTTGATCAAGGCTGCAGCAGTGGAATCTACTTGAACCTAACACCAAGATATCCTTGTTCAGAGCACCTCACAGCGACATGGCTCAGTTCTTTGAGATGGAAGACACGATGACATTCTGCAGTGACATCAACGGTCTGTTGAAAGAACTTGGGTGTGATCACGATCCTGCAGACTGGCGCCTCTTCATCGACTCGTGGAAGAACAGCTTGAAGGCTGTTCTGCTCCAGTATCGCAACAAGAAACCATCAGTCCCACTGACTCACGCGTTCGGCATGAAAGAGACCTATGAGACTATGCGGCAGCTGCTTGATTTCATCAAGTACAATGACTTCAACTGGCACATCTGCGGAGACTTGAATGTGGTGGCGCTGTTGTTGGGGCTGCAGTCAGGCTACACGAAATACATGTACTTCCTTTGTCTCTGAGATAGAAGAGACGACAAGAATCACTGGACGAAGATTGATTGGAAAGAGCGGACGGGCACGTACCTGGTCGATACAACGTGAAGCATGTCGCCCTTGTCAACCCAGCCAAGATTTTCCTTCCACCACTCCACTTAAAGCTCGGCTTGATGAAGAATTTTGTACGGGCAATGGATCTGAATGGGCGTGGTTTTTATACCTGAAGGAGAAGTTTGGCAACACTTTGTCGGAGGCTAAGATCAAGGCTGGTGTCTTTGTTGGACCGCAAATCCGAGAGGTAATGAAGGACGAAACTTTTCCGACAACTCGAAACCCCAAAGAGCTGGCAGCGTGGAGGAGCTTCAAAGCTGTGACGGACAACTTCTTGGGGAACGAGCGCGCGGACAACTATGAAGAAATAGTCCAGCAGCTGCTGGCTCCAGGATGTCCCTGAAGATCCATTTCCTACACCAGCACCTGAACTTCTTCCCTGACAACTTGGGAGTAGTTTCGGACGAGCACGGCGAGCGATTCCACCAAGAGATTTCACTTATGGAGACGCGTTACCAAGGGCGGCACAACCCGAGCATGATGGGCGACTTCTGCTGGTTTCTGCATCGTGAAACTGACACAGAGCAGCACAAACGTAAAGTCAAATGTTTAAAGCATTTTTAATTACATTCTAGTAGAGTTTTTCTGTAATTTCTATAATTTTAAAGCATTTATGATGAAATAAATGACTAAATGAATTTTTGTAAATTTCATTGAAACCGACTTCTAGGCAATAGGACTATTTCTGAAACTCAAAATCCTGACGTGATACAGCAAAACGGTTATGATTTTTTTTAAATCAGCGTACCCAAATTAGTTTAAATCACTTTACACATCTCCAGTAATACATTTTTTCTGAAATTTCTTGTCCAGTGTAATCAGCCGACTTTTGCCGACTGAATTATTTTGTTTTCTGCTTCATGCAAAACTTCTAAACCCTTTATTTTGGTAGTTTTTTGACATAGCAAATTGCTGTCTAATAGCAAAAACAAGGTCTAAGCGAAAGGGTGATACAAGGATCCTGCCCATCCCTGGCAGATTTTTTTAGTGGACATGCTGGTTTATACGTGTCATCAAATGCAGGGAATTACGCGTTATATAATAATGATGGCACTGGCAATTAAACTAGTTAACAACATTGCTACAATTTACTTGCCAGTTGGTATATCGATATTTTCTATTACGCTTGTTACTAAAGATAGTAATAGCTATTGCTGTTGTTATTATTGCTATCGCTATTTTATGTATGACTATTTACACACTCTCGTTAATTTTATTGGTTCAGATTATTTTGATGTAGTTTTTATTATTAAAACAAAATTTGTTTCGTGTTATCCTTTTGATAACTTTTTCACGTTGTTTTTGGCTATGGTAACACACTGCCACAATGGTTCAGTCCAAGCTTTCGCCCCCCCCCCATATATCTGGCTGGTGTATACCTCTAAAAGTCATTATCAAAATAAAATAGGGCATATAAAGAGGCATGATATGTCTACATTTTGTTGGGGGAAAAGTATTTCAATATATCTACCCGAACTAGAAGAAATTCAAAAAACTTATTTGCAAATGTTTGTCGTTAACAGGAATGGCAAAAGGCGATTAGAGTTACGAGTAACTTTGTTACCAAATTAATCTTAACAACACAGCACCGGCCTATACGGAGTATTATATGCCGAGATTATAATACCTAGAACACTTTATTCGCAACTGCAGATGACTGTCTGTCGTTGTCCCAGATGGAGATCATTACAACTGACCATATTCGCCGGGTGGAGTACCTGGGACGACGAAGGACTTCCGTTTGCGTATTTTATGTATAGTTTCATGTGGACAGAGAACAATTAGGCGCTTACATAATACAATAAGGATACATCACCTCAATAGCCTTTTACAGCCACCTCTCTAGATAGACATTTACATTCTGCTTGACAAAAAGGCGTTTTCAAGAAAGCTCTTATTACATGGCATAGGAGACGAAAACATTCCAATATCGTCGCAGGTAGGGGTTATTTGTGTTGAGCATGCAATGAAGTGAACCACTTCACAATCTAATGCCTCAACATAGAGAATAAGGATGCCTGTCCAACGGTGAACTCCGAAACAAAGTGGAGGCAAACCTAGGTCCCGGGGTCTGGGAGCAAATTGCAGCGAAAATAGGGTTACTGTTTCCGCTTTTATTCAAAACACGGCAAACCCCACTTCTCCTTACTCACAAATGAACACAGACATGATCCCTCTATTTCTAATTCTTCCAAGTAAAAAAAGAGGAGCCTCTCGATTGAATGAGGTGAGGAAACGTCAGTTGTTTCCTCCCAATAAAGGACATACGCAATATTACTAAAGAAATTTGCAAAATAAAGCTAAAGGGTTACATGCTTGGCGATCTGAGAAAAATGTTAGCATTCACAGATGTGGATGGAAGGACAGTAGACGACTCTCCTAATTTCTGCTATGCACTTACCATAATCACAGTTATTTGACTTAGAGCAGAGGCGAATTACGTTTAACAGATGCTAGAGACAACACTTACTTCTTGACACAACTAACCCTCTAGCCATCTTTAAAGAACGCAACTTTTGAATTTTGAAAAACAAACTAGTTGTGTGAATGCCCCGAGCAAAGTACATTCTTCTCTCTATAGGACAGCTAAAGTAACCTTCCCTTTGGATGTCGATAGGGTGTCCCCGTATGGTCTCATCAACATTTAGATGAACTAATATTCCATGGGACGAGACAAAGCCTAGGTTCAAGAATATACCTAAGAAAGCAGCGAATATGGTCGCTGTATTGCGTGCAGAGGAGTGTCGACGCGCTACCTGTCGATATATCGCACCTGTCACATAAAAGAATGGATGTCTCGTGACCACAAACGGGGGTATTTTTATAACGTTTCGTTCTTATTTCCAGAATCTTTTCACAAGGAAGTTCGGTGTGTATTTAGCCGTTTTTTACCCCTGTTTAGCCAACTTTTCTCCCCTCGGAGCGACCGAAGCGGCTGGGTACGATAGTTGCATAACAAACGAATAATTATTGGAAGCCTTGAAGAGGGTTGGCCTGAATAGGTCTCCTGAAATCGATGGTTTGCCCAACGAGGTCTATTTGAGGATGACACACATTTTGGTGCCATCCCTGACATTTTTATTTAACTCTCTTTTGGGCCAGGTCAATCTCCCAGTACTTTACAAAAGGTGGTTGTGAAATTGTTATGCAAAAGAAAAAATGTCCTCCCTTTACTATGCTCAGAGCTAAAGATTTGGGCCAAAATATTTGCCAATCGTCTGCAAGTTGTTTTTACTGGTCTTATTAGTCCCGAACAGTATTGTAGACCCTTCAAGATAATTTGCACTCGATACTCTTGAAAGTCGACTCAGAAGCTGCGTTTTGAATTTTGATAAGTCCAAAGGTTTCAATAGGCTGGACCATACTTTTACTTTTAAGCTGAGTTGTCATCGGCATATTTTGGTCAACAGATTCACTCTTGGATTCTATTCTTGTATGCAAACATTGATGCACTGGTAGAGGTGACTAGTTTTAAATAAAAGCTATCTATATTATACAGATCTATTTGTCAGGGATAACGTCTTTCACCGATGCTCTATGCGCTTGTGTTGGAATTCTTCCTTCACAGGTTAAGGTCAATCCGCTCATACGTTAGAATAATTTGACACGTGCATGCACCAAGTTAATGCACTGTCTATGCTGACGACCTGACATTTCTTATAACAATCGGTACCGTGATTAGTATCGTTGACAGATTAATCAAAATATAGCAAAAGGTATCATGTTTCTCTACCCTCACTAAGGGGTTGGTAGCTTAGTTATTAGACCGTCTTTCCCGGGTGTTTAACATTGGTTCTAGCCACACTGCCCAGTGTTAGAGATGATAAGACACGTGTTTTTAGATAACAACAGTTTCATATACATATATCTATCAAGGTTCCCGTACAGGTGGAGCACCTCAGTGAGAGAAATCATGATTGTCTACTTAGCATTGAGACAATTGGCTGCCGTAAAAAAGTGTATATTTTCAGTTATCAGGACCGTAAAAATATATATCAATAAATAACTAATGTAATTTATTAGTTTCCTTTGTTTTTAGAGTTTTATGATTTTATAACCAATTGTAAACTGTTGCCTTTTTCAAGAAGTAAACAATGTTTCTGTTTTTTTTTTAGTTTATGAAACAGTTATTTCATGTTAATTGCATCAAAGTAACTTTTCCTAATATAAACTTTCTCCTGGTACTACGTAATGATAGACCTTACAATGATGATACATCATTAAGGTTATATTCTTGTTTAAGTATAATACGTGTGTTAGTCGATTATTGATTATATGCAATCAACTCATGAGAATCTATTCTATTTTTGGACGGGAGTGTGCGACAGGGAAACGATAATACGGAACAATAGATTTGAATGAAAGTTAAATAAAGCATGCGCAGGCCCCCCTTTCTTCGTAATTACTTAAATAACATAAACAAATATTAATTACATCATTTGATTGGGGCAAACAACTAATTAAGAATAGTATGTGTATTTCGACAAAAATATTTTTTCATAACCTGGCTGTCACTTCCCTTTCATTGTATAATACCAGCTTTTTTTGTGTTATCATAAGTACTTGTGCCATCTATATAATGTTTGATCACGAATATTAGTAGACTTAGGGAAGATTAATACGTATACGTATAACAACAATCAAAAATGCTGTTTCCTTATTTGAGGGTTTTTTTCACAGACACCTCGCAGTTGTTATCAATTATTGATTCATTGTAATAATTATTAATCCTAACTTTTAGTGAATTTTATGAAAACAAATCTATAAATATAATTTCAGATATTTGAAAATAACTTTGTCATTTAATTCAATTTTAAAGTATTTTAATACCTTGGAGAAAACCCACAAGTTACCCGAGATTTTGCTATTTTTATTTCAATAGTGTTTCGATTTAATATCGGGAGCATATAAATAAATTAAAAAAAAACTGAAATAATAAATTAATAATGAACGAATACAATTATGGCAAGAATAAACATATTGTTATTGGATATTAATTGGCAATAATGCACACTTTAAGAGAAGCATAGAGATCGTCCCATGGTAAAATTATTTATCAGAGATGACTGACTGCGTAGTAGCTTAGGGTCGGTGGGAATATGAATGTTAGATAGTTGACTTGTTGCCTAAGCAAGGATATGTTGTCGGGATTTCAAATTAAATTTCTTTTTCGACTAAATATTTGTCATTGGTTTTCAGAAAATCAGGACGCTAATACCTATAGCTATTAATTAAGTCAAGAAACAGGTCATAATTGAGGAATTTTTCCTACGTTTACCAAATAAATAAAATCTTATTTCAATTAGAATTGAAAATTCTTCAAGAACACCACCAGGGATAATAATTCAGATATGGTATGAAAAGAGCATTTTCGCACCTATCCTGCGATAAGTGTATAACAGCCAGATAAAATAGAAAAACACACAAAATTCCACCAATAGAATAGCTTAATGCCATTCACAATCTTTTCTGAAACTCTACCAAATTAATCACCAAGTAACTTTGACAAAATGTTGTATTCGTTCTGATGCGGCACTTGGTTTATCTTGTCCTTAGACAGTGAGGATCCATCTTTCTTGACAGGAACTATGTTTATTTTGCTCCAATCAGGAGTGCCTATTTTTTGGGAGCTGGATTTCCCCACGTTCAAAACCGACCTTTATCTAACTCTGTTTAAGTGGAGAGGGAAGTAAATAGTAAATTCAGTAAATGCCTGACTTGCTACTCAAGAGTCAGTCACGTATGTCCAACAAGTTGTGTTCTACGTCGGTTCAATGATATGTTATGAGACATTAGTGTCTGTATAATCAATAGATGTGATCTTCAATGGGCTTTACACTCACGTCTTTTAACACCCCGAGATTCGTATCTCTGGGTCATTTCAAATGTCTACCAAAACAATTCCTAGAATGTGTATGAACTTAAAAAGGTCATTAACACCAAAATTAGAACAGAACCATGAGATGAGTATATATAATTGGGAAATTATTCACGTACTATCCAGGTGGGTTTTCTCATGCAATGGCGATGAAACAAAAACAGTTGAACATTCATGAGTGAAAATCGATTAACAAGTCAGCCATTGTCTTAACTTTATTTGTACTAATTATGGTTGGAGTACATATAGAATGGTGCATTTTATTGACGACTTCATAGCTCGAATTTTTAGGGTCATTCTGCTTAAATATAAGAATGCAAGAGACAAAATGGGACGGTGTAAATAGATAATGAATCAGACTATGTCGGGTTCAAATCCTATCAGATCTATGGAGTTCAATAACGAACTAATAATATGATTAAAATAGAAACATTTTCTCGAAACTATGTACATTACTTGTTTGCAGTATCTGTTCCATCTTTTCTGTGTTCAATGAATAATTCAAATAATTACAATAATATTAAAGATATGCGCCTTCTAATTATTTATTATTTGAATATAAAAATTGATAAGTGTACTTAAGATAGCATTATTAAAATGGTTGTAGTTAGCTACACGGCAAGATGTACGCGTATCATACGATCTCTTGCATGTATCAGGCATGCCCTTTCCTTAAACAATTTAAATAATGCGATGTGTGTTGACTTTCTTGTATTCAATTTAGAATAGTGTTGCGATATTGTTCGTCTCTAATTAAATTACCTATAAATTGTGTCTGCTTATCATTCACTATATATTGCTCCTTCACTTACACGTATATAGACACGTACAAAAATCCCCACATACACACACACACACACACACGCACACACACACACACATATATATATATATATATATATATATATATATATATATATAAAATATTAAATTACTTTATTTTCATATTTTACCTACGTTCGACGTCGTTTCCAGCTTGCGGCTCTCATCAGGGCACGGAAATAAAAAAGTCAGACGGTCACAGGACGCGAACACTGTTGATAGAGGCACCTTGAATATGTACGCGTTCACTTAGTATTTGAAGCCACAAGAGATTGCAGCGTTATTACTGTTCTATTTTCTCTTTAATCTAAAATATCGGTACAATTTGACGGACCGTTTCGCCCATAAATTGATATGTACATTCAAGATCGGTCGACGATGTGCTCTTCAGAAATCAAAACTTCGCCCCTAGAAAAATATATTATTAGGCAGCAGTAATATATATTATATATATATATATATATATATATATATATATATATATATATATATATATATATATATATATATATATATATATATATATGTGACAATAGGTACAGTATAGGCAGAATTTAGAGCTAGGAGACAAGCGTAGTATTTGTGCTGATACATCCCTTCAACGTTCATATCTTCGGTCAGTAAACGAGAACTCTTTCTTGACTGAGGCAATTGTTATTTTTTCAAAAATCTAGAGTGCCCAATTTTAGGGAGCTTAAGTATTCCCACACTAGACACGAATGGTTCCCTTACTTTGCCCTCGTTAGGGGGCGGCAAGTAATAACAACCGAAAGAGTAATTGATATGTCCTATGTATGTACCCCACGAACTAGTTTGATGCAATTAATAACATGCATGAAACTTGTAAAATGTACCATAGGTAATGTTGCTAGAAAATAATTTGTTAAGGAAAACGAAAACAGACTAAAACATTTTCATGTTCACACTTGCTCTGATCTGCACCAACATATAATTCCCGCTTCTGCGTACCATCACAGGATAAATTTGCGAAAATCGTGTTTCATGTTTTACGTAATAGTTATTTCGTTATTCGTTGCGTGTGATATTTATTTATATGTTATGTGCTATCTTGAAGTGTTCTTTCTATATTTGTAAATTGCATTGCTTTACAGACACATACATTTACTAGCGTCGATTTGCAGAGAACACACAAGATATAGAAAAGGAAATTGTTGAAGTAACATATAAGGCATATTGCAAATAAAATAAAAGTGCAAAGGAAAGAAAGTAATCATTGTATATCGGGAGATGGTAAACAGGAATGAAAAATATTGTATGTTTAAGGAATGATTGCAAACGAAGAAGGGAAGATGTGTAATCAGTAAACGCGCAGGAAAAATATAAGACTGGATCATGACAAAATCGCTAAAGTGTTGAGAGGAGTGAGAGACAGCTTAACTGGTGACTGATAAAATGGCTAACAGATATAAACCATTCTTCTTCGTATTCTTCTTTTTTTCCTTTTCTTCTTATTCTTGCCCTTCTATTTTTTCTTGTCTTTCCATTCTTCTTGGCATTCTTTTTTCGTCCACTACTTTTTTTACTATGTATATTTTACTTATTTTTCTGTCCTTTCTCTCGTATATGCCTTCATTATGCTTGTCCTTCACCATTCTTCTTTTACTACTTCTTTAAAGTCATCTTTTTCATCCGCTCTTCTACTTCTTCTACATCTTCTCATATTTATTCTTATTATTATTCCTATTGTTCTTCAATTTCTCGTTCTTTTTCTCTCACCTTCTTTCCTTTGTATTCTTCTGTTGCTTCTTCTATTCATTTTTCTTCAACATCTTGTTTAGTTTTTTTTCTTATACTTTTTTTCTTATTCTTCTTATGATTATTGGTCTTCTTCTCTTAATTCTGTTTCCTCTTCTACTAATTCTTCCTCCTTTTCTTTATGCTATTCTGTTCTATTTCCTTTTACTTCTTTTTTGTCTTCTCTTTTTTTTTAGTTTTTTCTTCCTCCTAATCTTATTCTTCACTTCTTTTCCTTCTCTTCTCTTTATTTATTTTATACTTATTATTATCCCTATACGTCGTGTTCTAGTCCCTCTTCTTCTTTTTCATCTTCTTCTTTTCTTCTTTTCTGCTCCTATTTCTTTATATTCCTCTCTTCTGCTACTTTTACATTCTCTTTTTATTCTTCTTCTTATATTTCTCTTTATTCCCACTAATAGACTCATGTCTTTATATTCCTCTCTTTTATTTCCTCCTTCTTTTTCCTCTTGTCCATGTCTTTGTACTGTTACTCCTTTACTTTTTATTCTACTTGCAATATCTCTTTCAGCACTATCTTACCTCGTAATTTGAATCACTTCCGGCTTCGCAAAGTCATCGCTCCACTTCCGCCATGACTGGCTGATGCCCCCCCCCCCCTTCCCCGAAAAAAATGTCTGCACAATGCCCATAAATCTCTCGTTCTGTCCGTCTTCTCTTTCTTTTCTTTGTTTCTATTTGTATTTTTCGTTTTCTTTTTTAGCCCATCCTTCAAGACTCCTATTTCTTTACTCTCCATTCGCGGTTCTGTTCTTTATCGAGTTGTATTAAGGGAGAACAGACGGGCGCTGGTTGATATTATCGATGTCACTATGTAATCCGATTTTCGCATTGTACCAGCGGTTGTTTAAAACGCATTCTACTGCGTTAAAGTGCATTTAAATAAACGAAATACAAAGAGATTATAGTGGATCACATGCAAAAACTGTTGACATTTTTTTAAAGTATCTATCAATAAGAATTATACGCCAAATCTGAGCATAGAGAAAACATATCCCAGATGTTCTCATATAATACTAGAAGGCCTACACAGCGTTGTTATTCTAGTATTATCTAGGTAAAACTTAACAATAGATCTCTTCAAACTTTCTCTCTTAGATTTTATGGATGACGTCATAATTTTGTGATTACAGTCACTATGCATGATTATACATCATCTCTGTTTCAATAGATAACGTAATTTTTTAGTGATGTCAAAAATTATAAGATAAAGTTTCTGACGTCACACTCGTGGTGTCATCCATTGTAAACAAACAAAAGGAAGGATCAACAGAGTCTCACTCGTATAAACATATGCTTATATTATAAGAACTTATGTCGACATGCACATTTCGGTAAATAACATGTATTTATTAATCTCAAACTTTACGTTAAGGTGTGGCATATGTTCTGATGCTGCGTTTCATATTTTCTGTCACACGTCAGTGAAGAAATCATTCTAGATTGGAGCAAGCTTTACTTCTGTTCTAATCTAGAGTTCCCCTTTTTGAGTAGATTAATTTTCTCAACATCAAAACCGACCCTGTATCTAACTTTTTGAAGCGGTTGCTAGTAAATCAGAACAACCAGACGTTTCCAAAGAGAACACTAAATAGCCTGTGCACTATCGCTCCAAGTTCGAAATTCCTATTTTACCATTTTTATTCGAAATATTTGAATGTGTGTAGGTGCCAAATGATGAATAAAATAAAATAAAGTAAGACATCGCATATATGTTTTACGGATGTTAAACGCGAAGCAATACTCCATCATGAATTGAGGTAAAAAATGACACAGGTGAAAATGGCACCGGGAAACATGGCAGAAGGTAAGGCCGACTCTAACGGTTTATTATTTATTCATGGATGTTCTGGAGTTTAAAAATGACACACACACACATATATATATATACATATATATATATATATATATATATATATATATAATATATATATATATATATATATACATATATATATATATATTTATATATATATGCAACATGTAAACAAATTATATATATATATATATATATATATATATATATATATATATATATATATATATATATATATATATATATATTACATTTTTTTAAATGTTGCATTTTTCCATCGAAGTTTATTTTTGGTGGATTTTTTGTGTTTTTATACATTATGTTATATTTTTAAATCTGTGCTAACAGTACTATCATTTTACTGATTCAACCTCATGAGATCCTCTGATGATAAAAGCTTGCATTTTTGAAAATCCATGGGTTCATTAAAGGAACAAATGTATATATTCTTGGTGTTAACTACTTGATGATGGACTAACAATTGTTGTTTTCCCCAATGTTTATTCTCATCATCATATAAATGATTAGTGCAACCTTATATATATATATATATATATATATATATATATATATATATATATATATATATATATATATATATATATATATATATATATTCATGCTAACATTGTTAACAATAACAGAATTCGTTTGTTTAATTATACTTTATTTATTGTTTCAATTTTTCTGATGGTGTTTTTTGTATTAAAATAATAAAAAAATAAATGTTATATAGGTTTATCGAACGTTTTAGATTTTTCGTCGAATCATCCTGAGGTGTCAAAAGCAAATTAACAAAAAAGCTGGAGAGAGGTGAGCATTTTTAAAAAGACTGCGGAGACCCACGCAGAGAAAGTTTTTTGCATTGTTCCAGGAAGTTGTTTGCAATTTAAATTCATAAATATGTGATGTTGTTAATTTTAGGTTGTTGTGTTTTTATGTAAATACCTTCCAGTATTTTATTTGTTTTGTTTTAAATTGATTTCGGAATGTATAATTTTAGTGTGATTACCTGGAATTTGATCTTAAATAACAGAAAGGACAGTTATGTGTTTGTAGATGTTGGTAAATTGAGCAAGATTTTACAAGATGCATGGTGAGGCAGCGGGATAGGGTAGTGTTTGTAAAACCAATGAAGCCATTAGCTTTATTATTCTTATAGGAGTTACATTCTCCCAAAGGGCATCGGTTGTCAGAGTAAGAGCAGGAAGAATGCATTCGGGGAGGGTTCTTCTGAAAGTATCTTTACTGAGAATATGTACAGAAAAAGACAAAGAGAGACGTTTTAAAATAAAAGTGTTTACACTCACATCATAACATTTCCTAATTTGACATCTATGCCCCAGGACAAGGCCGGGTATCTCTTCTATTTAAAGGAATAAAACAAATTCTAAATATGGTTATCAGAAAAAAGCTCCTTAAATCATGCGCATGACTATGTTTATGATAAATGTACGTTCGACCCAAAGCCACATTTTAATAGATTTGATCGACATATTAGATAAACTTTATCGTTTAAGCTGATTAGATTATCGATTCTAAAGCCATTTTAATTATGTATAAACTGAAGATAAAGTCTGACTTGTTTTATTTTCTAACTACAAATGCTAAAATGGACGCAATTAAATTCCATCAATAATACACAATCACTATCATCATATTTAATTGAATAAAAAAAGGAAAACAACTATAAATAAAAACATGTAAAATTATGAACTGAAATAAATCAATTTCATTACAAATAAGAACAATTAGAGATCAGCGTGCGTACAAAACTCGTCATATTATAAATATTTGCTGTAAAACAGGGTTTACTCCCAACATTCTTCTCAGCATTATTTTAATTAATGATTGTTTCTTCAATTTAATTGTGTCCGTTGATAATACAATACTTCGAAGATAGTCAAATAGCAGGTTTGACCAATTCAACCAGGGTTGTTTTACCCCGCCTAATAAACCAGTATCGTCCGGTCCTTTGGGTCTGGATTTACGCCGGTTTATTGCGGGTTGTCTGGTCCTGTGCAGTTCTAGGAGATGCACCCTCCCAGGCTTTGCCTCCCCTCTTTGGAGAGGAGTAAGTTTGTTGCTTACTGTCTGAGACGCCCTACCGGGAATGCCGACGGAGCTGCCCAGGCAATATTTTAATGGCCAGAGTGCTCACCTCTCGAGCGCTGGCTTATCTAATCCCACTTTCCCGACCTTGTGTCACATCTTACCTTGTGGGAGGTAGATAAATATAAGCAGGTTTGGCCAAGCCTTCTAATAATAGCATATTATATATTTGCAAGGCCTTATGCAAGTTTCCCTGAATATAATTAAACGGGGTTATCAATGCGTCATATATATATATATATATATATATATATATATATATATATATATATATATATATATTAATAATGGAGTTTATGTATCTGTCTGTCTGAAGCCGAAACTCCAGTATGACTATTTTACTGAAACTAATCTTTTTGAAATTCTTTATATACTGTCATTAAAAGTTGTACAGACACCAGATGGATTTTCCTATTTACATAAGTCATTCCTTTAAACCTTCAATTAAATTAATATTTACAAATATACACTTATAACTGCTATTATCAAATTTACATATGTATTTACAATATTATCCGATAAGGGTATATGAATAAAAATTATTCATACAATTAATTAAAGCCATTTTCTTCATAACCGGCGTGTTTTCTAAACCTTTTCAATGGCAAGTTCCGTTAAAATTGCAAAGTCATTGGCGGTTTAATCAGTGGTGTCCTCCCTCCCTCCGGTAAAATGACGATCTGATTAAACAGCTGTCGGCACGTTAAATATGTAAACAACAACGCTGTCATTCAGCGTGTCAGTTTCCCATTTTAAAAACCGTCCTAACTTTGTTTATTTTCTTAATCTTATTGTTTTAAAACACAAATTTATTAAATCAAATTGTTTATTTAAAATAATAATTGACTTAAGAATTACTATATAAAAACACGCGCGCACACACGCACGCACACACACACACACACACGCATACTCACACACACACTATAATGAATTCTGTTCAGGTAACCTTTTTCTTTCCGAGAATTAAAAACCTATTCGTGTTTACTGTATTTGAATTCTTAATACTTTCATATCCAATATTATCATTTTTACACGACCTCAACTGAATTTATGATTCCATGTTTTATTTATTAAAAAAAAAAGATATGATTTTTTTTCTTTAATTTTTTCTTTAATGTCAACAAAATAAACTAACACATTGTACTGGAAAACTATACAACTGATTGTAGAATCAAATTGTTTAATTTAAAAAAGGTCATTAAACAAACACACACACACTGTGTTCACTGTATTTGATTTTTTGGTGCTTCCACATTTTAGGACCCACGCTAACTATTTATATGTATGGGGGGGGATAAAAAAAATTGGGGGAAAGCGGTCAAAAAAATTCTTTTTTTTCTTTTTTAACTAAAAGATATTACTATGAATGGTAATATAAAAAAATTTGAGGGGGGTACAAAACATTTTTTTCTTTCTTTTTAAACTAAAGGTCTTTCTATTTATGGGCGAGGGTACAACAAAAATCGGGGTAGGGTCGAATTTTTTTTCTTCTTTATTTTCAACTAAAAATATTCTTGGTCATAAACACTGAAAATCAATGTCTAACCACCACAGAAATATGACTGGGGCTCCATCGGTTTACGCGTGAGCGTTCATTTCTGATGCGGCAGCGTAGCTAAAATATGCGACCGGAGGGAGCATATATTTGCTAGTATATATACTAGTATTAGAATGCTATCACAATGCAAGAAATTGAAATATGTTGGCGTTTAGAAGTAAGACAACAACAAGTAACTTTCTTTTATATATATGTTTTTATAGCAAATCTTACTGGATTATGAAAGACTTCCACACCGTGATGGAATGTATGTGACCGTGTCCCAAATAATATTTCTAGGAAGACCTCTTCATCAAATAGTCGGTGTTTCAAATCTCTAGAAACACGTGCTTTATAGATTTGAAACACCGACCATTTGATTAAGAGGTTTTCCTGCAAACATATTATGGAACATGGTCACACACATAACATCACAGTGTGGAAGTCCTTCCTTATTCAGTAAGATTTGCTATGATAAATTAAATATATATATATATATATATATATATATACATATATATATATATATATATATATGTATATATATATATATATATAAGAAAACCACTTGTGTTTTGACTTACTTCTGAACGCGTACATATTTCCTTTTTTTACATTGTGATAGCCTTCAAATTCTCCTCTATATACGTATTACACACAATGATATCTCCTTATTACACACACACACATATATATATATATATATATATTCGTATATATATATATATATATTCGTATATATATACATATATGTATATATACATATATATATATGTGTGTGTATGTGGGTGTGTTTGTGTGTGAGTATGAGTGTGTGAGTGTGGATAATATACATACATGTATTTACGTAAAAAATAGGACATATGTTAGTTTTCTAAAATTAACGTTGATACTCAAGTAAGGCTTGTACGTAAATATATTACAGTGTGAAAGCTTTCGAATGCTGATTGCCCGTCTATCTTTTTCCTTTGAGATCAGGATGCATCGGAATGAAAATCGTTACGCCTGATGCCATTTCCTTCTGTGAGATAGATTGACACGATCAATGATAGTTTAAGGTGCATTAACTAGTAGGAGGTTTGCCTCCCAAAGCAGTTGACCCATTAATTACACTATTTCTCATTCAAGCGACTAGGAAGCGATGTAAATATAAATTTCGTAATTAATTTAGTGTGCTGGGAGCCAAATAATTTGAAAAGCCATCAAACCAGTCTGTAAATGGTTTGAGACTTGATTTATGACAATTTCACAACTGCTCGTAAATCATAGTTGTTCTCAATTCATAATCAAGGACTCAACAAGTATCCGGCCTCACTAATAAATTAACAACTTCCAGGCAAAAGTATACCTTATTTGTCAGCATAGGCACCTTCTTATGTGATACGCTGATTCCAACGTTTCTCTCAACATTTAATGCATTTTTCTGTAGATACAGTTGTCTTTGGCCTCAGAATACGCCCCCTTTTCAGATATCACTTCTTCATTGGAGCCAAATCTATTTCTCAGAACATTCTTTTCTGATTGGCAAAGAGTCAGTAGTCGCTGGAGGTCAAACCTGGAGAATATTTTACGTACGGATTGCAATTTATGTTGTTTCTGCCATCGTAGCTATCGACATGCGAAACGGTTCATTGTCTTGGTAAAATATCACGTCTTGGGTTTTTTGCTCAACTGCAAACGAACACGGCACCAAATTTAAATACTGATTTATCATTGACAAATGTTTAAGCATAATCGTGAATACACAGCTTCTTCGAATCATCTGCTATTTCACGCAACTTGAATTTACCATCGGCGAAAAAGAATTTGGGGAATGTTGTTATTTTTCAAGGACAACTGACGGATTTGGACAAAAATGGCGTTCCGCATCATTTGCGTCGCTACTACCGCATTTTAAATCAGTATACGACCACTTAACCGTTGTTTTTTTAACGTAGAAAAGTGTGACAAACACTGATCAAGCAATTGGTTTGCATGCACAAATGTTTTCTTTATCAGAAATAAAGCTCTATTAACACATTTAATTCAGATTTTTTCATTGTTTTGAAATTTAAAAAAGAGTCTATGACAACTGAAGTAAACTAATACATCTGTATTTTTTCATGTTGAATCATTAAACTAATGAGACTGATTTACATGTAAGAATTAGTTAAATAGTCAAGAAATGTATACTATATCTTCCAATTAATAAAGAATGTGTTTAATTTATCGTCACTACTTATTCATTACGTTCAGCCAATGCATTTTACTCATTTTGTTTAAAATAATTGTTGGACATTTTCACTTCCAAATAGGTATCACAAAGAAAGGGTAACATTCCCATGACTAAAGAATAATAAGAATTTCTTTTGTTACATTTCTCTCCAGTGAACTTCATTTTAAAATTATTTAACACTAGGATGTATGAGATTTATATTTTTATCACTAGATCAGATTTACTTTTTATTAGTTATCCCAAAGTTAAGTTTTATTTGTTCTTACAGGTACTCGCCATTTCACTTGTAGAATCAAGTACGGTATATTAGATTTTGTACTTTACAATATATTTACTGTATGGTACTAACATTATACACATAGATCGTCAATATATTTGTATGTTGTGGCCAATTTTAACATGCTCAATTCAATGAAATTTGCTTTTAAAATCATTTTGTACAAATGTATTTCCGGCTCATGCCGGGAGAATTCTCTTAAAATAATTTTAGGTGTTGATATTAAATAGCTATACTAATATGAAAATATGTATAAAAACAATTGGCGGCTGATGAACACATCAGAGAGAAATATAAACTCAGACTAGCATAGGACATTCAACTTTGCTAAAACAATAATTTCACAATTATTTTAATCATATGAGAGTTTGATGCTCACTCAATTTCATTTCTTTTGGAATAATCGATATTACTTTGAAATTACTTGATTCAGAAAGAAACGTTTAATTAAGGAAATTGGTACGGACGGTGGCTAAGTGGTTAACGGCGTGGACATAGGATTTGGATGTTCTGAGTTCGAAAGCAGTCCGTTCCACAAAAACACTTTTATCAAAACAAACACTTGGCATTATGTAAAACATCTCGAGGAAGAGGTTAAATAGTGTCAATTAAAGAGAAGAATCAGCACACAAGGTTACGAAATGCTGATCGGTGAAATTAATCGTCATCGGTACAGAGGATGGAAGTTGGAATGTTTTGGTGGGAGTTTACACCATCTACCAGAACAGTTGACTTCTACACTATACCTAGATGTAAAAATGGTAGTGAGATTTGAACGAAATAAGCCTTATTCAATGCGAGGAAAAGCAGTACAAACAGATACTCAAGATCAAATTTGTAAAATTGAAAATAGAAAATCATCAAATTTGAAGGTACATTTAAATTCTATTACCTCATTAGGTGAGCTGTTCATTTGGTTTCATTGTACGAGTGTTTATTAATCGACCCTTAGACCGGGACTCAATCCTCGATTGTGTCATACCACTCAAATGCTACTTGATGCCGCCTTGCAAAACACTTATGATTCTAAAATTTAAATCAAGGATAGGTAGAGTCATTCTGGGAAAATAGTGGAGATCTTCTATATATCCTAACATTGTTATTAATTAAGTGGACACCTTTATGTTGCCCGCGACTACGTTTGCTTACTTATATATGAATTGATATCTTTAGATGCGATTGTTTTGTTGTTTTGTAAATTTGTTTTAATCAAGAAGAAATGTTGGTCTATTTTATTTCGTTTAATAAAGCCAACTTAACTTAGAGTACAATTTTTAAGATTTAAATAGAAAACAATAATGATTCAACATTTCTGATCTAAACGTTTATTATGATCCGATATGCAACAGTTAGAAAAAAAAGATGATAATAATTTGGTGTCAAATCAAGTTAATAAACGGGTCATCTAAAATGATCAGTGTATTCTTTTAAAATACCTCGTAATATATCAAATATATAACAAGCATGATAAATGTTTCAACTAACGAGACCAGTTCCTCTCCGCTTGTGCATGCTTTTTTAGATAACAATAGAACAAGAAGAAAAGTAAATTTCGAATGAATCAAGGGAGGCGCGATAACGCTCTATTCCTTAATAGACTTCAAAAACGACCTATGCTAGAAATCTCATTTCTTTGATCAGTCATAACTCAAAAACCAATAAACCAAATTAGTTAAAAATTTGCACAAAATTTTGTTTGGATAGGTTCTATAAATGTGTAGAATTTCAGCATCATTAGTCAAGGCAACCCAGAGATCCAGAAATGTCAGGAGTGATTTTGTGTTATCCGTGTGTACGTACGTACGTACGTACGTGTGTTTCACCCTGTATCTCATCAACTATTTGATGGATTCAGCTGATTTTTGGCAGAGATAGAGGTTCTAGGGTCTAGTTGATGGCAGTTTAATTTCAGTTTACCATACACCTTAGTTTTCCAGAAAATTCCAAACAAACTTAAAAATTACCATTTTCTTGAGGCATAGCCTTTACAAAAGTAGTGACATTCCATGAAAATGGCAGTATACTTAAATAATATGCCCTTAATAGGGTTAAGAGGAAAATTCATGTACACTAAATGTACAAAAGCAAGGAACTTCCCAAATTTTTACACTTTTATTGTCATTAAGGGTGTGACTACATATCAACCAAACCATTTCATTATCACATCACTACAGTATAAATATCTATGCATTAGTGGATGAAGTGTGTGAGGTGCGCTGAAGAAAAATTCCTACAAGTAAAATACATAGCCCTATTGTGCTCGCATACCCTTTATGGTAATAAAAGTGTAACAATTTTGGGATTTTTTTTGCTTTTGTACATTTAGTGTATAGGAATTTCCATTTTAACCCTATTAAGGGCATATGATTTCAGTATACTCGCATTTATCATGTTTCCTTTTTATGTTCTATTATATATCATACTGAAGCTAAGTTAATAAACATTTGTTTCTCTAAGGCATTTTTCATATATATTTTTTAAATAAGACAAATACACATTGAAATCTTCCCTGGTTTGAGGGTTGAGTTATGTTGAAAAAATCAATTTTAATTGTTAGGATTAGACGTAATTTGCAATCTTCTAACAAAGTCATATATCTGTCAGAGTATCAGTCTATTATACTCAACCTGTCCCAATCAATATACTTTGATCACCTCTCTCTCCCTCTCTCTCTCTATCTTTCTCTCTCCCTCACTCTCTCTCTCTTAGGTTATGGTGTATATATTTGCCCTCGTTTCAGTCTCTCTTCCTATCTCTCTCTCCATCTCTCCATGTCACTCTATCTCTCTCTCCCTGTCTCTATCGTTTTCTCTGCCTATCTATATTTATTAAAAAGTAAAGGTAATAAAGAAATCAAAGAATTACAAAATATTTCAATACATACATATAAGGAGAAGGGTTATATGAGGATCAGCAGTAATTATAGTTTACCCATAGTTGGATGAGTAAACAGAAGTCAGAAAAAAGAGGAGAGAGAGAGTAAAATGCAGCTAATTTAGCATCATAACAGGTTTTGCAAACAGACTTTTTTCTTAATTCAAACAATTTTACCAAGGATAACTACACGTGTAACACTTTTCTAGTTTTCTACATAGATTAACGGTTTTAATACAAACGAAAGACAGAACGAGTGTCATTAAGCTACGCTGTTTAGCAGAGAAAATGATATGCACAATTTAGTATGACAGACGTACGAAAATATATTGCAAACTTAAGTGTTATAGATCAACGAAAATATATTTCAAACGTAAGCGCGACAGATTCCCTTACATAGATAATTGGGCGCCTCTTAAAAAAGATCCACTGATGCGATCAGCGCGTTCAGTGATGAAACTTACAGGGTGATTCATAAGTCACTCTACTTAGCTATTTAAAATTATTACCATATGAAGTACAAACATACTATGAACGTTTGATAATTGTTATCTTACTCTCTAATTACTGATATTTTTTATTTTAAATTTGTTCGTTTATATATTTGTTTCTATATATATCTATTTCATAATCGATCAAATATGTTACAAAGAGTCGTAAATTCCTTTCAAAAAAGAATGGAGCTATGCATGCAGAACGAAGGCGGAAATTTTGAACATTTGCTGTAATTTTGAACTCCCATATATGAATTTGTTGAATAAACTTTCTGTTTTGTATTACCGTATTTTTTTACTTTAGAATTTCAAAAGTAAATAGCTAAGTAACTTAGGAATCACCCTGTATATCTCGAACTTAAGTGTGAGAGAACAACGGAAATGGTATTCCACACTTAAGCGTGCCACATAGACCGACCGGCAGAAAATATTATATAGATTCGTGCTCACATCTACAATCAGATTCAAACTGCACATTTAGCAAGGGAAATTACATTTCCAACTAAGACGTGACAGACAAAAGAAAATGCTATATGAAACGTGAGCGATATTATATTTCAAACATAGGTGTGACAGACAGGTTGTAATAGAGATGAGTGTGCGCATCTATAATGAGATACGCACATCCACATGTACATGTGTAGGTGAATATCTGATTTGAAACAAAAAGCGATAAAATCTGACCGACGGCCAGCGCCTTCAAAAGAGCTGCATGGACGCATCGATTAAAAACAACAAAAATAGTGACAATGTCAATGTCCACAGAGTGAGACGATTCGCTTTCAGATTGAAAGCGCAAACGGATGTCATAATTTATATGATCCCGCCATCATTTCTCATGGTCTCCTCTCCTTTCACCTCATCTTCCTCTATCACACCACTCTTCCTTATACCCTCCCTCTCTCTCTCTCTCTCTCTCTCTCTCTCTCTCTTTCTCTTTCTCTCGTCTTACCCTATCTCTCTTTTTCTCTATCTCTCTATATCTCATTCCCAACCACGCCTTCACTCGCGCACAATTATTCAACTCACTCTCCCCGTTGTGATTCTTCCCGGCGTTGGTGTGTCTCTCGTCTGGGGTTTCCTTAACAGAAGAAGAATATCAGAAATCACGTGGGGTCACGTGCCGAAAAAAGATCACAATTAAGATTGGACTACAAACATGTTTAACTAGTTATATTTACTCTCATGAAACGAGTAAATCTAGACGATATAAACATCATAGATATACACGGATTTGATGCATTAGGACAAGAACTCAAGTAAACTTTATGAAAGTAAATAGATAGAAAAGTGTACTTATTCTTAGACTGAAACTGAATACTTACTAACAACTCAGGCTATCATAGCTAGCTATCTCTGTTCTCTCCCTTCATCCCCAAATATTCTTCAGGAAATATATAAACGACTCCCACTTAGCGTAAAGCGCAACCATACGTAAAATAATAAGGCATTATTGTCAATAATGTTAGCGTAAACATATATCAGCATTATAAGTGTTCTTACTAAAAAGTCAATAATATCACGAGTAAGTCTCCCAACTGCTAACTGGTAAGTCAGGGTTCAAATATCAGTTTCAAACAAGGGGCATGTTTAGCCACTATGAAGCCCTGTGATATGACAATACAGTTGTATGTGGTTAATTATATATAATTATATATACATATATAAATATATATATATATATAAACGTATATATATATATATATATATATATATATATATATATATATATATATATATATATATATATATATATATATATATATAAGAGAGAAATGGTAGTTTACTTGAAGCATTGCTGGTAAATAAGGGTTGGGTATTTATGAATGTTGATAGCAATGGAAAATAACGGAATGCTGGCAGCAATATGAACAAAGGAATATTTTTTTTTTGCATTGCTCTTAGATTTCATAAATACCCTCACACACACACACACACACACACACACACACACACACACACACACACACACATATATATATATATATATATATATATAGAGAGAGAGAGAGATAGAGAGAGAGAGAGAGAGAGAAGAAAATGGAATAAAAACAGAATGTTGCAAGCGATATGAACAAAGAGAGTATTTGTTGTGCAATGCTATCAGATGTCATAAATAGCCATATATATATATATATATATATATATATATATATATATCAGGACCGGCGGGACAGTTATAAAAGTGGGGGGGATCTCCTCAAAAGTGTGGGGGCCGGTTAAAGACATGCATATATAACTTCATTATTGATGACTGTAAAGTGGGGGGGCAAGTAAAAAGTGGGGGTCGTGAGCCCCCCGCCATGCCCCCTGGTGCCGCCGTCCATGCATATATATATATATATATATATATATATATATATATATATAGAGAGAGAGAGAGAGAGAGAGAGAGAGAGAGAGAGAGAGAGAGAAGAGAGAGATCGAAATGTTCTACTGAATTCAAGATGGGCCTAATATTGAACAGATACTTCTCAAGCAACCTGGGAAACGTATACAATGATTAAATACCTAATTTAAACTTTACGTCTTACTACATTTAAATGTAAAAACTTAAGCATGTTAAATATTTATGAACAAATTAAATATCTATAATATATTAATTTAAACACACAATACGTATTTTATTGATAGAAAATAATTTACTGATTACATAACGATCAAGTGAATGCTTCTTGTCTTTTTGGAAAAATTCATTTGGATTAATTTAATTTTTGAAATCTTACTTAGCTTGGCTATTAATCAATTTGATATTCCTGTTGTATTATTAAAACAAAACCAACTTAATTCACAGACTAGACCGGGTAGGGACAGTTAGTACGCTACTAAATTTATAAACAGTTAGATTTCTACCAATTTGTAGATATCTTACTCAAACCTATTACACAATACTGGTATTGTAAAATTGAAAACTTAGGCAACTAATTAGATTTTACAAGTATGAGACTAGCAGAAAATAAATGCCACTGTTACTCAAGTGTAATTTTGGCTCTGCGTGTCTTTTTATATCTCGCCTCTCTTCGCTGTCTCTCTTTCTCTCCCTCTCTCTTTCTTTCTCCCTTTCTCTCGTTTGATAGTATAGTCTTAACCTTTTTTTCTCAAACATTTTTTTTCGGTGGATGTGTGGACAATAATATCTACATCGGTAAACGGACGCACGCAAACTCTCCGCACACACACGTGGAGATAAAAGCACAAGATTATTTACTGAGAGGTCGACATATTTATTTGCAAAGGCAGCTGGAGACTAAGATAAATCTTCCATTCGTGGGTATGTGAGTTTGTTAGAGCACACGCTCTAACTAACGCACATACGCACGCCTCTTTAGGAAAGTGCGAGAACATGTACATATATACAATATAAGAACATTGAAGGTCGATACAACATTTGCGGGAAATTTTGTTGAAATATAATTATCTCATTAAATAAAACATAATAAAGATATATATATATATATATATATATATATATATATATATATATATTAATATATACATACACATATATTTATATATACATATATTCACATATATAGGTATATTAGTATATACGGCACAATCACGTTGACACACCGGTTCCCGTTAGATCACCGAAGTTAAGCGGCGTTGAGCCTGCCCAGTACTAAATGGGTGACCATTTGGAAATACCAGGTGCTGTATGTGCTCTCTGCTTATCTCGGCATAGTTTCCAGTCGCCTGTATTACTACTTGCCATTGGAATCAAGGGATGTCGACTCAGGAGAGCGGTTGTTGGGATTGCGCAACCCTTGCAATTACAAATTCACGCGCGGGCAGCCCCTGGTGGGGCACTCATACGTCGAAATCGACGGGAGAGTCCATCATTACATATATACACATATATATACACATATATATATACACATATATATACACATATATATACACATATATACACATATATACACATAGAGAGAGAGAGGAAGGAAGGAAGGAACTAACTATAATAGTAATGACAAAAGTAAAGTGACATACTTTACATGTTTTTTATAATCATCAGGAGTTTAAAAAATAATAATCATAAAATGACTTTTATCAATGCAGTTGTTTAAAAATCAATTAGAACATGTTATTATGTAGGGGAGAGTGGACGATCCAAAAGCCAGAATTCTGTGAAAAGTCAATACATATATGTAGTAACATCAAGCTACGTGTTAAACTTCCTTAGTGAAATAGGGTCTAATTAGCTCAGCAGATTAGTATGGAATATAAAATGACTATCTTTATATCAATCAAATATATATATATATATATATATATATATATATATATATAAACAGTTAGAGGTGTGTATATGTTTATATTTCTTTTTCTATGTATGATATTTCTTATTAAGGTAGTGAACCACTCATTATTATTATCAAATATATATTCTATACAACATGCTGAAATACGTGGACTCATTATTATTTTGTAAACGTTATGACTTAGGGTGTGTGCTACACACTTGCCGCCTCGATTTCTTTAAAATAAGGCAAGGTACACATATTTTAATAATTAAATAAACTACGCTACATCGAATTTAGATATATGTAATAATGTTTTAAACGGACTAGTTCGCACGCGGGGGAACATCTATAATGTGTCTGTACGTTATAAACCTATAAACTAATGTACTTATCATTATTAATAATGGGATACTTTTCTAGGTAACACGTTGAATTACGAGGGTGCCTCGCTTTTGTTAAATTTTCCTTTTGGTAAGTTTACCACCATAAATCAAATATACTAGTCGAAAAAGTACTCGTGTGAATCCAACGACCCCTTTAGGCGCAGTAGCCTGCGGCTTTAACGGTGTCCTTCGACGGACCTTTTATCAACAATTTGATCCTGACAATCAGCTCGTCCGTGTTGCATGAGGTACAGTTAGTGTCTTTTTTCAACTGCGTTCCACTGATTATAATCCATTGGTAACCAATAAGTCTGTGATGAAACAAATGTTGGGAGTGATAAAGTCCTGGATGTTCTCAGACAGACACTTCTGAACCCTATTTTGATGTTATGTCCTTCCCGCTGTCAACCTCTTGGCATAACGTTTGACAACGGTCAACTGCAATTCAAAATAGCCATCTTTATTGAGCCTGAATGTGTTTGCTAGAAACATTTATAAAGACCATCGCAGTTTACGAGAAATTATTCGAAATGGAGCGCGGTACATTGTGTCGAAATGCTAGCCATCGTTTTTTCAGTCCGTTGTGCAACTGGCCCTTAAATTAACCAGAGCATTTCCTGCTCGACTCTTTCATTAAACAATAAATACTTGGTCGTTCATTACGAACAATATAATTGGTCCAAGTCCGGAAATTATACGCTTATAGAAAGGCAAAAAATAGAACACCGTAGAGATATGTGTATGAAAAACAATTCTTATTTTCAATGATCTAAGCGGCAGCGTATTAGTCATAACCAACGTTATTTTAAATACAATAATATTGCCATCTTTTTTTCATCATACGAAACACGTTATTTTTTTAATAAAAATACATTGTTTCCTATGTGTTTTCCTTTTACAAAAGACGATTCTTCTGGATTATTATTATATATTTCAATAAGAACGTTTTACTTTTTAAATAGAAATGTTATACTTACAGAAAAGAAACATAATAATATAGGGGCGCAGAGCTAGAGTAAAATGTTTGTTGAGCTTCTCGGTTGTCCCGTTTTAAGCAGGGGGGGGGGCACTAATCGTATAAATATATATATATAAATATATATATATATATATATATATATACATATATATATATATATATATATATATATATATATATAAATATATATATATATATATATATATATATATATAATAATGGTAATAATCCAGGTGAAAAATATCCACAGGGTGGTAATCCAGAGAATTTTAACCGGGTTTATAAAAAGTGCTCAATATCAAAATAGAGCTTTATATATGACGTATATATATATATATATATATATATATATATACGTTCAACTCGTCGTGTGTTTATTTCGAAGGGTAAGAAATCAGCCATTGAAATAAGGCTCTTCGAACCCGGACGAACATTTATGTTGATTTTCCTTTGTGAGAAGTTGGATTTAGTATTCCCATACTATCATTGAATTGAAATGGTAACTTGTGAGCGGTATCTTGAATGATTTAGTTCTTTTGTTTTTTTGGGGGGTGGGGGGATTTATTCATCATTGTGCCGGCCGACGTGAAAGTGTATTATCGCACATTGTTCCGGTTTTTTCGTTTTTTTAAATGTATTTGGGACCGATTATTTGCTTGTTGGCTTGGTGGAAGAAATAATGCACGAGCTACTTTTCGAAGACTTTCTCTAGGACTTTCTTTTTTTATCGTTGTTCTTCCTTGTTTTTTAATTTTAACTTTTATTTTTATTTTTTTCCTCTTCTCTTCTTAAGTGACCTCAACTATTGCAACGCCACATTGTGTATTGTCGGCAGTTGAAACCAGTATTCCAGACATTTTATTTCCCTGATGATCTGCCAAGCAAGTAACTGCTTGGTAGTGAAACACGTGTAGGAAAAACATTTAATTTGAATAAATAATATTTGTAAGAAAAAATATCTTTAATGGTGATCATTGGTGTCCTGAAAGGAATGCTTTGGTAAGCCTTCATAAAATCACATATAACTGCTCTGTACTCTGTAATCGAGTATCATCGAGCTTGTTTTTATTGGAACAACCCCGGTCTTCACTGAATGATCTATTTTATAAGTGAAAAATCTAAATATATATATATATATATATATATATATATATATATATATATATATATATATATATATATATATCTAGATATACTTTAATAATAGTTGAGAAGCTGCATTCTGAATTCTAAATAAAAACTCATGCTATGCACTTTCATATTATAAAGTGCGTTTAATTCATCGGAGAACAATATTTATAAGAATTAGAATAATATTTCTCCGATAAATTAAAGGCACTTAATAATATGTAGTTATTTACAAATCAACCTGTATATTATACTAAAACTATCTTGACTTTATATCAAAGAGCGGCGAATGAGACGAGCAATAGTGTAGAGTCAGTACATTTGTGTGTTATCTTTAATCACACTCCAAAATTATAGTTACTGTTGATAAGTGGAAACAAGTAAAAACTATCGTGAAAAAATATTTTCAAATAGACATACACCTTTATGGAATATAATCGGTGTCATAAACTACCGATTAATGAATGTGCTATTAAAATAGCCATGTATTTGTTTTCAGAATGAGTTACGGGTGGTAAATATATAAACTAAATTACCTGTCACGGTCTTAAATAAACGACTTAAAATAGTTTACTGTATTCAAAAGATAATTTAAAAGTATAGATTCATATATTGCTCTATAGAGGCGTATCACGACTTTACAACTTGCACCACGTGTTGGAATACTAATGTAACGGTCAGTGATTTTGTTAAGATGTCAGTTTAAATTGTTGGAATACCATTTGTTATGCTTGTCAAAAGAATATTCACGCACAATATAATCTATTCAAAATATAAAATGGTTCGCTACAGTAACAGGCATTTTAATTCATATCGTCGACAATAAAAGCAATATAAAATAAATAAATATTCTTAACGTATGGGACACTACTTGCTCTGAAACTTTCAAAACGTAAGGCGTTGGGAAATCTGCTTTCATTCTAGGCGTCTGTGCTCAGTTTCCCAAAACAAGAAAAAAACGACGGATACAACTCACTAACCGACTATGTAATTTGCAAGTCTTTCTTAGTCAACACCTCAGTGGTTTTCGGTCCGAATACGATACAATTCATTCAAGGCATTGAATGCATGATATTCACTTCCAGGAACGACACCCGGTAGTCTGTTTGCATTGTCCAGCGCTTATCCCGAGCTATCATCCGAGGAAACGCCATGCTCATTATGACGTGGGCCAGCAACATCAAAGTCTTCGTGAAAAAAGCTAATAAACTTAAAATGTATTCGTTCTTTACCACACAGTGCTTCAAAAATATTAGAGAAGTCTTCACATGTATATTTGAAGACTTCTACTCTTGTTTTTGTTCCTGAAATAAAATTCGGTTTTACATATAGGGAAGTTATACTGCTGTGTTACAGAAAATATGAAAGTGAAAAATGATAATAGGATGAAACCGAAATCTATTAAAACTAACGTTTCCTGATTACTTAATTAATCTATTGTTTATATGTAGATATCGCAGTTTGACAATTTTCTTTGCCATAATTTGGTATAACTTAAACTTTCCCGTAACTTTGCGTTCAATATTTAACCTTAAAGTCGTTCAGATGTGTTACACATCAAAACGGACCGATACTAACTATTCGTAGTGTCACTTTTATTAATAAAACTTGATTTTGTTAATGATTATAAATGCAACATTAAACAAATTAAAACAATCGGAATTAATTTAATTAGATGTTACTGAAGGTGTCTAAGTGTACGTATCTTCATATACGAATGTAATCAAATGTTATCCGTACATATGTTTATATCACAAGCCTCACGTGCGTGTCCCCCTCTGTATGTGACCCGATGTGGTAAGTGTAAAATGCAATAAATTTGGGCAATTTGGGGCATGTTTGACCCCCACCCCGTTGACCCCCCCTTTGACCCCTTGTGGGCGCGAACCAGAACAACTGCCTCTACATTTTCGACAAGTTTTTAAAAAAATAAATTGAATGGATGGATCAAATGGGAGAAAAGGGTAATTTTTTCCAGTTTGGGGGGCTTTTGACCCCCTGGGGCGCGAACCAGATGTTTTCCAAAGTCAGCGATACTTATTTTCTATTAGGAACAATTGCCTCTACATCTTGGCCAAGTTTCAGAGAAATTGAATAGATGGATGAAAAGTTATGGGGCAAAAAATGTCATTTTTTGCCATTTCGGGGCCTTTGGACCTCCTGGAGGGCTAACCAGATTTTTTTCAAAAATCGGAGAATGTCACTTTCTAACCTGACCAAAGTTACAACTTCATGCAAAATTTCAGAGAAATTCAATGGATGGTTGCGGAGAAAAATCCGGACGGACGGACGGACAGACGGACGGAAATGCCTCAAAACATAGGTCCCCCGATTTTATAAATCAGGGGACCAATAACATAAACAGAAAACTTCAAATTCCTAACAAAGCCAAATCAATACAGAGTCATTTGCGATTAAAAAGGCTCGATTATATTACGTTCATTTATGGTAGTATATGGTTTTATTGTTATGTTTTTTTTTCATATTAGATTTGATATCGAACGACTACTTTCAGATTACTTTTTTATATTATAGTTTTGGCCGATGTAACACCCGACCTTCTTTAAGAGAACCTTTTCCAACATCGGACTTTTTGTGTGTAACTAGAATTGTATGTGTGACTAAGCAAAAGGTTCAGTTCGAAATCCTATTCAAGTTCCCGATTTCGGCATAAAGATTAGCAAGTTCGACATAAACATTTTCAAGTCCAGAGAGGTAGATCTGAAGACGGTCGGAGATCACACCGACCAAAACGTAGTGAAAATAACAACAGAGATGAATAAAAGTAATCTAAATACTCCCAATAATAAAAATTATCAATCACCATTATAAACAATCTAAAAAGTTTTTCCCCGAACTAATCAAATATTCCGATATAAAACACGTGTTTTTGATT